>CM021742.1:0-200603 GCA_011075105.1 Heteronetta atricapilla
TCCCAGAGCTTTTCCTTACCATTTCATCTTTGCTAATATAAAATCAGCTTTCCTTTTTACTATGCACTTGAGTATCATTTTTGAACCCTGAACCCTGCTGGGCTCTCGTGCTGATGTTCTTTCACAGGCAATGGACTGTTCTTCTGTATTATTTGAAGCAGCAGGAAGAGGAAATCCAGATTCCCTCAGTCTTTTACTAGAATACGGGGTTGATGCCAATGTACCAAGGCACTCAGGTCATTTGCCAGTCCACAGAGCTGCACATAGAGGACACTTTCTATAAGTTAATATACTTAAAAACCAGCTAAAAATGACATCAAAAATATCAGTTTTGCTAATTCTACCATATTCAAAGCAGGCAGTGAATCTGTAGTTTTGTAGAAAAAAAAGATCTAGCCAAGTAAATAGGATTTTTCTGTGTCTGAATGTTAGAGACCAATCAGAATAAAAACTTCATCAGTTTAGGATGATTTATCTCTTTGGATAAATCTCATCTCCATCCTATCATGGGAACATAAACATACTAAATACTTTAATAGGTTTAGGAGATATGGATTATACCTATTTTAAAGACATGAAAGTCAATGGAAGATATTGATGTTAAAATCACAACCAATAAGTAAGAAACAACTTAAATACTGGGAATGTTCCAGGTACTTAATAATCAAAGGATTTTTAATACCTACATTAATATACAAACCATATTTAAATTTAATGTATTAAACATTATGTTGTACTATGTAGGTATTTAATTATTTAATTAAATTTATTTAATAATTTAATTAATTGTATGTAGGTATTAGTATTATAATATATTGTATTAATTCCCTGATTCCCGTACGTTAAACAACAACATGTTGCTCTCACCGTTCATGGAAAGTTTTTATTTGAGAATGAACAATTATTCCTCTAGCAAGGACTGGTGTTGTCCATGAATAATAGTATACAATTTTATGAGGAGCTGGTGTAAAGTCATATTATCAGTTGCTGGCTACCTATTTAATTCTTAACAATTAAAGTTAACGCAGTGGTATAGCATGCCATGGTACTGATTTCATAATTAAAACATTGAATACTGACTGTCAGGATAAATTTTGAAGCCCAGCAACACAGAGAAATTCAAAGACTGAGGTAGGTGAACTAGTGTGCTTCAAATTCCAAGATTCTCCTTTTTTTTTTTTTTTTTCTCTCCAGTGCCTTAAAAAATTTAGTTCCAGTTACTAATTTTGATGCCATTAAAGCAAGTGGAGTAAGTCCGATTCACTCAGCAGCAGCAGGAACACATCCTCAGTGCCTTGAGTTTCTTCTGAAATTTGGGTTTGATGCCAATTTTGTTGGATCAAAGAATTTAGAAAGGCTGCGATGACTGCTGGAAATCAGGGTTATACTTTGCTGTTTCAGATGGGGATATCTGTACAACACAGCTGCTGCTTAATGTTGGAGCCTTGCTTGTTCCAGTGCCTGACCACCCTTTTCCTGCTACCCAGCCTAAACCGGTGCTGTCACACCTCAAACTCTTTCCTCGGGTCCTCTTGCTGGTCTCCAGTGAGAGGAGATCAGCGCTTGTCCCTCTGCTCCCAAGATGAGGGGATGCAGCATGCACCAGGCTGGCACGTTCCCTTTTCAGCATGCTGAGACACAGGTCTCCTCCAGCACCAGCATTGTCCATAAGTTTAAATTCCTGGCTGAGGGTTTGGAATTCCTCTTAGGAAAGGTTAGCACTTCTGTTTAAGTGCTTAGTTACCAAATATGCAGCTGTTTATTTTTGGATCTAGTACAGAATAAGTCTCTCACATTTTCAGATTGTACTAGTGAGGCTCAATACAAGCTGTGCCAAGTTGAAGCTCCTCTAACAGACTGAACACTTGCTCTTCCTACAGTTCAGCTGAAGTTAAATACTTGTTCTTGTCCTGCAGAGGGGGAAGTCATTTACAGAAGTATCAAATGTTTTCTTATTAAACGTTTTGTTTCCATCGGTTCTGTGAAGTGGTAACCTTGTCATGGCTGAAGCATCTTTCTGGGAAAGTGGTGAGAGTAATGTTATGTTGATCATATTAACACCTGCTGGAAGCTAGAAACAGTTCTCAAAGAACAGGAGCTCTGGGCAGACATCAATTTTAAGTAAGTATCTGATATTTAGATGTGAAATGATGCACAAGTTGTTCTGGGACGGGGACCTTTGTTCTTGGCATCATTTTTATTTATTCTTGACCCTTGTTAGGCCAAAAGTTACCTTTTGACAATAAGGTATCTCTACAACAAAACTCAATCTGTGTAGCATTTAAATTAAGTCTCTTTCAGCACAGTTTATGTGGCATACTGGTGAACTTCAATTACAAGGTAGACAACACAATCCTCTTCAAGGGGAGAAAAGCTCTTCCCCCATCTCAAGGTGATGGAATAACTAACAAATTGCTGTCTTTAATTGAGTGATTGGAATTCCAGTCTAGATTAACTCCATGTCCTTTTCATTTGATCACAGATTAAAAAGCAGTAAGTCAAAGTTCTACTTTTAGTAGCTTCTTCGGGTTGACAGAAAACATTGACCAACTATTTAGGGTTAAAATATGTTTGATGAACTTAAACTACTTATACTCCATTAACATTCATTTAGCTAACAATGCTTGTAAATATAACAGAGAGGCATGGGCTGAGGTAAAAATGCTAGATCGTGACAGGTCCAGTCACCCAGGGACAGTCACGTTGATTTTATCCATCAATTCACAGAAAGAACTTGTGGCAAAATCTGGAGTAAAGTTTTTGAAAGGTGTAGACAAATAATTGCACAGAAATGAATAAATAACAATCTCACCTTCCTATTTCTAGCAGGTCCTCACTCTCTAAAGCACCTTCATCATCTGAAGATACAGGAATGCATGGGTTGCTTGCGTCTCCGTTGTCCTGTCTTCATGATCTTCCTTCCACAACCAAACTGCCTCAAAGACTATATAATATACAAGGAATATGATCTTTATAGACAGAAAAACTTCCTAGGAACCTTCAACCTCAACTGTGCTTAATTAGCTCTACAATTTGGAGGGAATGTTGAAATGGGTAAGAGTTTCTTTGGGGATTTTTACCTCATATGTGTATTAAGGAGTATGAAGTTTCCAGCATTGCCCTATTACCCCTGAAGAAAATGGGGACAACCTCAAACTGTAAGTATTGGTGATCCCATTCTATATAAATATAGTGGAATATAAAATATCTGAAAGTTATGGCCATACTGCTTTAAATGCCTAGTGCGAAAATTTTAAGAACTGTTAAAATCACAGGTAGGGCTGTAAACCTTGCGTCACTTTAATCAAGGCTGTCATAACATGTAACACTACCTCCAACTGCAAGGTTAAACTCAGGATTTGGTTGAAGGCCATGAAGTTAACTAAAACCAGGAAGGGACATAATTGTTTTTAAATCTTTTACCTTCCCTTCTCTTACCACAAAGTAGAACTTTTATTTATGAAGACCTACAGCAAAGTTCTAGAAAGCAGCATAAGTAATTTATTTTTTTCACCGAGTTAAATGATCCTACTTCCTAAGCATTAAGATGGGATTAACAGCTACAGATGCCTACTTACTAACAGCTAGTGTGAAACACCAGTGCTTCAACAAGGCAACAGTACTTCTGAAACAGATTAGTTCTACATCTCAGTCTCAGGTGTTGACATGTCTCAACCACTGTGTATTGGATTGCTCTCTCTAGAACTAGCTTCGTTTCACAGTGTTGTCCCAAGACATGCTTGCATTTTTTTGGAGTTGCTCTTGAAACAGTTGCAGCTTAAGCTTACAAAGCACTTACCTGAGAGCAATCACCACTGTTGTCTTGTCTTACATGATACACACAGACCCACAGCACGCTTTCTAAAAATAGTACTGATACCAGTCTGTGTAATTTAAAAAAAAAGATCAACACATGTGGTATTATAGTATTTATTTATTCCTCCATTATCAGGTAAGCATAGATTTTCTCATTGTACATGCATCTGTATTCAATTAAAGTTACATAATTCAAAAGTCTGCTTTTCTCCAGGAAAATCTACAAATCTTATAAAATATAAACTTAACCATAATGTAGTTATGACCCCTTGCTTTTTACACGGTGTCTGTCATGTAATTAAGAAAACTAATGAAGCCAGTGAAAATATGTAACTACTGATGTTAATAGTTGTGCTGGTATAGCTTCTGTACACGTTAATTCTGATCATTACCATAATGACAGCTCTGTTTAAAGTGCTACACATTGTCAGGTAACTAAAGCAACATGTGCACTAAAATAGCCAGTTAAGAGAGTAAGGGTTTACTTCTAATGTTCAGTCTTTGTTGCAGAAGTTATCAATATTCCCAAGTACAGCAACTTCCTCTGGTCATATCTGGCTAATATGATTAAACTTAAGGGAATTGAGATATGGTTTGACAACAGAGGGATTCAACTGCACATTAAAACTTCATTCAGTGGGAGGAAATGCATCCTGTCACCAGTAATGGTGCTTCCTCAAAATCAGTATTATGAAATAAGCAGTCAGCTTTCGCATCAGTACAAATTCCCCCCTGGGAGATATTATAGTTAAGCTTTTATTTAACCTACAAAATGCTGACTGAAGTTCTGGCATAATATATAATTTACTATTCATGCTTCCAAGATTAAGACACAATCAAAGCTGAATTAAGTATACTAGTGGAGGTTTTAATACAGCTATTCAGGGAAAAAAATGTGTAAGTCTCAAACTGCAAAAATCACTTACACTTCACTAGAACAGGACCAATCCATAACATCATCCTAAGAATTTGACCACTCCACTGTATTATAAAAATGACCTGAAAGATTGTACAAAATCCTTGGCTTGGAATACAGACTTCATTAGGGATACAAGTGCATTCACAATGACACAACAACTTACTCATGTCATAATAACTTAGATACCACTGTGTTTCTAAAATAGACCAAAAGAAAGAATATAAAATATCAGCTCTTGTTCTTAGACTAGATGTTAACTAAATTCAGTAAGCAGAGGCGGATTTTCATTCTCTTTGTGAATTCTGAAATAGTAAGAGACTATATAACAAAACTTTCTCCAATGGCTTCTACATTCTGTGCAACTATAATTCATCAGAATTCACTTTGAAGATATGCAGTCAGCTTTGTTTCTTTATATCAATGTACATCAATTACATATTTATAAATGGTTTAGCAGTATTAGTTTTTTTTTTTTTTTAGCTGTGTGTTCACATCCATATAAAGATGAAATTTGACTGGACTGCAGAAGGGAAATATTTCTGAACTCTTAAACATTATTTGACTGATCCATGTTAGTTTATACAACACACTTGTTACCAGTTCTGTATGGCTAAGTTGTATATGACTGTTAACTTGTCCTCTGGTTTAGACTTCAGGTAATATATTCCTGGCCATAGAGGAGTGCTAGGTATTATCTGTAATGCAATGAAATGCATTTTCATAGTTTGCCCATGCTTCTTATATGTTTTGATATTCACAACATTATATAAAGAACATATGTAGCTTGAAACAACTGATGGCAAGACCTGCATTGTCTACATGGTGTAATAAACTTAATATCCCTTACCCAAGGGGGAAAAAAGTCAGTAACCGTTAGGCTGGAATTAGCAACATAACTCAGTCCTAAAAAAAACCACTGCTGACCTATGCAATGTCCTTTTAAAATTGTGTACTTGAAAAAAAAATAGTTTCTGAAATAATACCAGGTTCACATGAAGCAAACTACAGCATCATCTGAAAGCGCCTGGAAGATCAGTCCCTAATTAAAAAGTAATGGGAAATATTAATCAGGAGAAATAAAATATGGGAACAGAAACCAATAGGTAATTTACTTACAAGAATAAGTGGTGAAATTCTACCCCAGTAGCTTCCAAGAGAACTTGAGGTGTTTATGTTAAAAATTGTACTCTCAAAGTAAATATTAAGCATTTCATATTTTTTAATTAACAAAAATATTTTTCAATAAATTAGCTGTGTTCCACTTTAACGTCCTGATCTTTCTTGACTTGCCATTTGCTCCTGTAGTTTGTGTCACTCTCCTGGATGCACTTCTATCTTTTTACTGATTTTATACTAGCAAAAGTCTCCTGAACAAGCAAAAAACCCTGATTTCATTCATGTATCTCATTGTTTTTGTTAAGGACTGCTCTCCTCACTAATTTCTCCTTTTCAGTGGTTACGAGAGAAGAATCATGTACTGCAAGTGAAATGCAATTCAATCATACACTGTTTTAGAAAACTAGTTTTAGTCGCAATAGATAGGAAAGCCTGAGCTAAAACTGAAGTAATTCCATTCCAATCATAGCTAGTTAAATCTGACAAAATCCTTAACAGTTATTTAATGTCCCACCTTTTTCTCCTGATTTCCTCCTCATAGTTACATACTTCAGTCTAAAACATTAATGGTAGGGATCAAGAAAAAAATATATCAATTAAATATATCAATTCTCTGTCAGCAGTGCTTTCTGTTGAGATTGCTAATCTGTTATCTGTCTTCCCCATGGCACGGTGGCTATTGCAGCTCATCTTACACTGACAGCTCAGTGACTAGATTCTAGAAACTGGATACCACTAATCACACTCTTCCTGAGCTGTTTCACACTTACTTCATCTTCAGCATGTACTTAAAGAAGACACAATAACCTTGAGCTGTGCTGGGATGATATTTGATTGATAGAAAGCAGAACTTTCTTTTTTAGTGCAAAAAGAAAAGACGATAAGAGAAAGAAACACAAGCTAGATCAATTTCCAGAGATACACTGGCTGCCATGGAACTATCTGTAAGCCTGTATTTAGGCACAAAAAGGAGAAAAAAGAAAAGATACATCTACTGCCTTTCTGTATTTTTTTTCAAAAGAATAAAAAGTCTTACTGTTTTGATGAGATGAGAATACAAGACTACAAACAAAATAAAAATGCCATTTAAGTTTTTTTTTTTTGTTAAATTAAAAAAGCCTCAAGATTTGTATGGTCCATGTGACAGTGTGCTGGCCAAATCTGGCCACATGCTGATGCTATTGGTCCGGAATGGGCAACACCAAAAGCAGGTACTTCTGCAACTGGCTACAGTGGGGATGAAACATGCTGGAATTGGAGCTGCTAACTACCTCAGGAAGAGAGCCTCAAGTCTCTTCATTGCTCAGTCTCCCACACCACCTCCTCTTTTAAGGCAGGAATATTGTGACTACTTCCACGGCTGCTCAGTCCTTTCTATATGCTATGAGGCCTGTGGCATTATGCAAGCTGCCCTGGTTCCTGTTGCAGTAGCAGCCCCAGCAAAGCAGACTTATTCCTGCAGCAGACACTGCTCCCTTCTCTCTCCTGTGACAGGAGCCAGATACAATTAAGTTTCTGCATAGAACTTTTCATCTCCAGCAGAAAGAGCAGGAGGAGATTGCCATTGGTAGCCACAACTCCTGTATGTGAGGAGAGTTAAGGATAGCGTTCCCTCTGTGCACCTACCGATGCCTAGCAGAGAGGTCCTGAGCTTCCTCCCTTACTTATTATCAGTGCCAACCAACTAGCTCTGAAGGACTGGGCCATCACCAGCTGATAGGAAATATTCTGAAAATTGCTTCCATTCCTGAACACCAGAAACACCCCACAATAAACTGTAAAACAGTCATAACTTATAACTTGGAATATAAGTATTTTCTTTTCTTTCTACATTTCCTATTACTTTCAGGCCCCTATTAGAGAGACAACTGTTTCATTGGAGTTTAATACTTACAGTAATTAATTAGTGCAAAAATAAATATTTCTTCTTGCTTCAAACAAGTTTTCTCTTCTGGATCAAAAGATGAATGTACATTTAGTATTATACAAAATAAATATTACACAGGGTATGGACCATGGAGTTCAGGCTTACAATGTGTAAACAGACATTACTTTGAAAAACACATTATGGGAATTGACTCTAGGATGTAGACTAGCATAGTCTTTTACTTCTGTTTGTAAAATACAGCTCCATAAAAAGACTTTAAAAGCCTTAACTCATTTTCAGTAACTGTAGTGTACTGGTAGCAAGGCATTTATAGATTCAAAAGAGTTTTCAAACGATAAAATTCAAGATGTTCCTGCAACTCTAAGCATGTTTTTTTTTAATAAAAAAGTGCACTCAAAGGCTTACAGCTTTTTATCACATATAGTGGGGAAAACCAAGAACATGGCATTTGTGCTACAAGAATATATACATTATTCTTCCTGTTTGATAAGGAATGTTTTATACATTCCTCACACAGCGAAGTGCAACTGCATCTTTTCAGCTCTTACATAGGTCTGACAAAGTATTTTTTCTCTCCTGTTCAAAGAAGCCTTCCAGCATTATATTCACCAATAGAAAAAAAAATCATGACATGCAATATGAAACAAAGTATGTTCTTTCTGTCTAGAACTATTGCACATCTCACTGATGTTAATAGAGATTTTTCTTTCTAAGAACAGGTATGTGCAACAAGTTGCGTAAAGCTTAGCACTGCCTTATTTAGGCATCCGCTTTTGTTTCCAGCAAGGTATTCTACATACTTGTGTAAAGAACAAATTTCACCATACTGTTTAAGATTAGTGAGAGTTTTAAGTATTGGTTCAAAAGCAGTCAATTACTCAGGCAGGTAAAAGGGAAAAAATGTAAGAGTTTTTTCATACTACAGAGAATTTTTTGAGAAAACAATTTTGTAATAAACATGGTAGCATCACCATACTTCATCTGACATACAAAAGAGAAATTAAATTATACTGACATGAAAGCGTAAATCACTTACATGAAAAAGAAAAATCGAAGCATATAAGGGTCTACACATCATGAAGTCTTTTATACAATACAACAGACCCTCCATTTACATTTCACTTCTTGTAAAACTTATATCCATGATTCCAATTTTAATTAAGTAGGCAACCTTAGGTTTCGGGTTCTCTCTTCTTCTTTCCGTCTTCTCCTAAATTGCTGTCTTCTGACTGGCTACTGCTAAGGACTACAAACTGTCCTTCTCCACCACTTGGGTTTGATCTGCTGGAAGCAGCTATCAGTCGGCTTTGCTCCTCTAAGTCCTAATTTAAGGAGGGGGGGAGCAAAGGGGAAGAAAACAGTAAAATAATACTCATTTTGAAGTTGTCTGAAGTAGAAACAGGATACCATTATTCTGATTTGTGAACTGTCTTTTAATATTATCAATGGACAACTTTTTATAGAGGAGTTAAAAGAACGAGTAGGAAACCAGTAGCTGGAATTATTAGAACAGCTAATGCATTTAACACATCTGTACCAGCAACCCACAAAAAAAAGCAGGTCAGAACAAGGAGCTTGGCCTATGGCCTGCAGCCCCTTCCTCACTATGTAGCAAGTGAACCGTCTCTGTACATGGCAGATGGTTACTTGCCACATATGGGGCAGTTCATGCATGTGACAACAACGTTTTTATTTTGGGCCTGTGATAGTTGCTCCTTCAAGCACTGCTCCTGAGTGCACCTATACAGGTGTGCTGTGGTTTCTCTTCTCAGAAGAGCTCTTTTTAAAAACGACTGCAAAATTATACAAAATCTGCACAGGAAATACTTTCAAAAATTTACTTTACTCCACAATGTTCTGTGAATTTGTACTAAAGACTGTGAGACTGTAGCTGGAATTAAAAAACTACAAAATAAAGATAGCAAGTAGGAAAAAAAAAACCAAAGCATTAAGAAATAACATACCTTTTCAATTTGTTTTTGTTTACTTAATTCTTTTTGTTGTTTCTCTTTGACTCTTTCCATTTCTTTTGCCTTTTCTGATGCTTTTCGATCCTGAAGGGTAAAAATGTAAACAAAAAAATGAACAACAGTCTGTCATGTTTGGTACATTCACTGCATCTATAAGCATCTTCCAAAATACATTCTGTTACACATACTAAATATACCATCTCCATTCCATTCATGAGGGTACCTTCCCCTAAAAAAGATTCTTACCAGTTCTGCATGAAAAGCTATCTGTTTTGCCAGTCCAACGGAGTCACAAATCTAAATACAAATCAGATTTGAAATAATCTGTAAAAATCTAATTACAATGCCTTTGAAAATACACCATATTGTTATATAGATACGACAGTATATTAAAACATTTTGTGGTACTATCAGGTTAACTCTCTTTCAGTACATGAACAAAATACTTAGCCAGCTTGAATGGATTGGATCTAACATATTGGAATCCACGTCAGGTTCCAAACCAATACAAATATAACCATCACCAATACCTTTTCCCCTTCGTTATTTGATTCAAATATATAGCAGATGGAAGTTTGGCGGTTGTCAACTCTCCCTCCTGAAGTTTTAAGCACAAATCCAAAGAGGCGCTTATTCTCCTGATGCGTAGAATACAAGACTACATTGGGCAATGGAAACTGCCAGAAAGGATCAAATATGGAGATATTAAAACAGGTTTCAGATACTTTCTATACGAAGTTTCACTGTACTGCACATGGCTTCATTATCAAAAATATGCAACCACACCAATGAAAGCTACAATCTGACTGGGCATGCAACTGCCAAACACAAAAAAAGGAATTTAGAAGGGAAATATTAAATGATTCAAAAGGGAGAGGAGGGAATTACATTTGCCATGAGATTCAGTCATCTTTCTAAATGCAAACAAGCATTTTATTTATTTTTAAAATCAGACACATACACAAATTGCATTTTTGACTAAGCTTTCAGTATTTGGTGCAATTCTCTAAAACTAATTGCAAATAGTTCGGCTCACCTGAGCTATATAAGCAACAAAACAAGCAAAAAAAAATCCATATAGCTTTACTATTTTGTTACAATAAGAATACTTTGCATTCTCAATTCCTAAAAGAAGTCAGACTAGACATTTCAAATATATTTTTTTGAAACTTGGCAAAAGATATTTTTTTAAAATCTGAAGGTTCCTATTACAAGTGTTATAAATTGACAGGATGAGAGTGCTTCCTAACCTTAACTGCACACATTTAGAATACTAGACATTTGACCTGTTGCTTTATCTCACCTATAATAGCTCCTAGCTTTGGGGCAGTTTTGAACTTAGCGTCACAAATGTAAAGGAAAAAAAAGGGGGAAAAAAACACAGCTTGAAATATTAGAAAGGCTTCATATGCTTAGGATTGCTTTTTATGGAAATGATAATTTAGAGTCCTTGACAAGTCGAGCATCTTTAAAAGAAGACCCAAAGAAGTTAAATGACAGACCTGAAACTGTGCAGAAACAGAGGGCAGAGAGGGGAGGAAGAGTTTCAAAATACAAAAAATAAAGATTGCTAATACTGAAGAATTAAGTTTGCCACATTTCATATGCTATGAAGAGTTCCACCTGTTTTTTATGTATATTTTTCATGTATTTTTATTGCAAAAAATTAAATAAACAATCAAAAACCATACAACACTAAACATAATTATATATAATAAACATAATTAATATAATTATATTATAAAACAACACACAAAACCAAACACCAACCAAAACCTATTGGACTTCTGAACTTATTTAACTCCAGCCTTGATGATACTTCTCTACAATGTATGTAAATATTTCTAAACAGACACATTATTAAAATATTCTTATTTTCCTAAGATTTTACCCTATCAAATCATGGGAAAAAATGTTTCAAAAACCTATTTCTCCTATTAAGATCACTCCCCTTAAACCTAATTTTCTAGTGTTTTTCTGTTTATGTTTAGATGTTTGCATTTGTCTCCCAGTTTTCATTGAAATTTTTGTGGAAGTTTCATGGTGTCAGTGATTTTTGCTAACATTTCATAATATCATTTTAAAAGTAAGAGAAATATATTGCTGGGTATTTATCTCAAAATGTAAAGTTACTTACTCGTAGTCTTGTAACTTGTGTCTGTGGATCGATTAACCTAAAAAATTGTTTTTAAGAAAAAATCAGAAAATAAATTTTACCAAAGTGAATGAAAATTACTCTATAAATAAACATCAGTAGAAGTCAGAAGCAAACTTACTTTAAACAGTCACAAGTGACTAATAAATGTGATTCTGTCATCCGGAAAATGTTATGGATAGCCCGAGCTGCTAGTATTTGACGCATTGTTTCATAAACAATGTCTGGACTTTCATCAGACTTCACTGCCATAGAGCCAAGAAATCTTACAATAAACAACTGATGAAGAATTGAATCTAAGAGAAACAAAAGTACTGAGTAAATGATCTCCACTTTGGGTCTTCCATTCAAAAGTACTTCTACCAAGACCAAAGATGGATTGCAGTCAGGAAAACTCCAGGCTTCCAATAACTTGAGGAGAGTTTACTTGTACTTATGAATTACAGGTACAATTACTAAACAGCAAGTCACGCATCTTTTCATTTGGTTTCATGAATACAAGAGATGTATTACAATGATTAAAAGAAACAAAGCAGGACTTCCAGACAGTCTAAAACTGGTGTTAAATAAGAAGGTACAGATGAAAATACAAAATTAATTTGTAAATTCTATTATTCACTTTGTATTTATTTATTTATTTATTTTACCTTCTGTTTCAGATTTTGAGCCTCCAGATTCACCAAAAGGATTTGTGCGTCTATTAAAAAATGAAAACATTAAACCAGGAGTCAGATTATAAGAACCACTAATGAATAATGTTGTAGTCTCATGCTGCATCAAATAAGATCAAGATGTAATGATTTCACAATTTATGATCTGGAGGAATAGTGTATTATAAATCATAAGAGCAAACAATTTAATCAGAAGAAAGATGTAAATTGCTATATTTGAGGGCTCAAATTACGGGCAGATTACCAGGTGTCTTATTGCTACCACACAGAATTTTACTCAAATGGTATTTCTTATACTCAAATTAAGCCCACGTAAATGCTTTGTTAATATTTGAAAAGGTACAGTTTTAGGCAATTAAACATAAAATTCATGAATTACAGCCAAAAGCTAGTACTTTAATTATTCCATAGGTGTACCACATCTATAATCACTGTCTCAAGTTCTTGAATTATTTACTGAAAAAAGTCACTGGTTTTATTTCAAATGCAGCTTTCTGAAAACATCACTGGGGTTTTACTCCTAGAGGGTCAAGAGAAATGTGGCTGTTTCTGGCTCTCAAAGACAGACGTGCTATCAGTAACAACAAAAAGTGAAAATACTCTAGGCTTCCAAGTCTACATTTTCAGTTAACAGTAAAGCAATGCTGAAAAGAATACAGGGAATGGGAAATTAGTTAACTTCTAAACCATTTCTCCTTGGCTAACTGGCAGCTGAAGAACTCTCGTCAAGGGTTTGTGAACTTTGAATTAGGTTTTAATAGGGGAGTAATGAAGCTATCACCTCTCAACAGTTAACATTCTAAAAGCAAACTTCAGAACGAAAAGAAAAATTATGTGTATCTCTCCAATTCCGCTACCTGTCAGAAACCTTAACTAAGAGATGTCCAGTTTAATACAATTGTTCTAGATCAAACTCTGAAGTCAAGATTGCATTGCTACAATGCTTAAATAACGTGGACTCAATCAAGACTCCTCAATCAAGAATGCTGACTTGTGTAAATATACTACAAACAAATTCTTTCTATTAGCATCTTTTATCACTTATATTCTTCTGGACATTTAAGACTAGATGGGAACAACAAATGCAAAATCTCACAGGATCTCACAACAAAAGAAGATTAAATATATGTCATAAGTATCAGAAAGTAAGGAAAGCCTTTAAAAAAATAAAAATTAATAGCTCAAAAGTTGCAGTGTTTGGTACAGATGGGAACACACTATTCTTTATTGATCGTGTATGGTTAACTGAAAATACCGAGCACAACTCTGAATCATTTTTGCTATGAAAAACATGTATTTTTTTAGAATAATTGATGACTTGAATTTAGCTGAAGTATTAAGCTTTCCAGTTCCTGAAATACAGTTCAAGACTGGTTTTAATCAGTATGTTCCTATGGGTCTAGTTAGCCAACTGATTATCCCCTGTAATACCTAAAAAAACCAACAAAAATGTAAAAAAAAAAATGGTAAATGTGTATCATTTTAACTCTTATGTATTTGTGCTACAATTGGAAGTTATTTTTCTAGAGGGAAGGAGAATACGACGCACATTACTGTGACTAGAGTTACGTCTATTTGTTTTCAGCCACTTTTCTTTTTCTGCAAGAGCAGCTGAGTCTGCAAAAGTTTTCTCAACATCTGAATTCTGTATGTACAGTTCCAGAAATGCAGTGCAGATTTACAGGTTTTTATTATTATTTTTGAATAGGAAGGTTTATTTAAAAAAAATAAAAACAGAAAAATGGGTTTTTATGTTTTGGGATGAGCTCTTAGACAATTTTAACTTGTCTGTATGTCAGATTACTAGAAGCCTAGATCATTTTCACTCACCTTTCAGGTTAAGAAGAGTGTCATCGTATGCCATCATCACCTGGAAGCAGGGCTACCAAATTTCTCTTGAGTTTCCAAGAGGAAATAACCCAAGCTGCTGGGTAAGCAAGCAATAGGAAAGGAAAATACTTTGTGAAACCAAATAAAATAAAACAATAAGTAAATCATTAGCCGTTACAGTAAGAAGAGCTGCTGCAAAATAGAAAATATTCTGAATCTAATGTATGTAAATAAGCCACATTTTACAACTGAATTTAACCAAAAAATATTTGTTTTGCTTTGCTGGTGACTGTAAATTTTTTGACAAGAAAGAGAGTAGCGACAGAGGCCATGTGTGTGTTGGAGCTGCTGCCTAAACATATCAGTATTTTTTAATTAATATTTATTCTGGGACATTTTTTTTTCCTTCTCTCTACATTTCCTACCTGCCTGTCTGCCCTGAAGATTTTGCTTGACCAGGCAGATCTTCACTAACTGGAGATATTATGTCAAATTGTATAGGAGTGTCAGGGGCAACAAGTGAATCCAAGGAAAGTGCAGATAAAGTTGCTGATTCAGATCCCAGTGACCCTGTGCTGCTAGTACGAGCTGCAGTAGGATGAGATTGTCTGAAACAAAACAAAAAATGAACATGAAGATGTGTTAATTTCAGGTTGGTTGATAATAAATTCAACTATATGGAGGACGAATACAATATTCCAGGAACAAAATCTAAGAAACTGAACAAGATGACGATATAGTAAATACAACGGAGTCTACCTTCCAAACAAATCTGAATAATTTATAATTATTACTTGCATTAATAATGCTATCAAATGGTCTTAACATCAATGTATAATCTCATATCAAATATACTACAATCTGAGGTCTGCTTCCAGGAGCTGTACACATTAAGAAAAATCTCATGAATACATAGAACAAACAAGCCAGATGTGATGTAACTAACAAAACTGCCTATGCTCAGCTGGAAGTCTGGATCATTTGTAACATTACCGGATGCTAAACAATGATAAAAAGATGAATTCAGGACACATTCCTCTAACCTATCAAAGCATTAGTTCTGAACATTTTTGCATTTTTGTCTTTTACTGGAGATTTATCCAGGATTTTTATGTAAGTGTTCTTCAAATGACCCATAGTTCAGCAACTTACACAATTGGACGCATGCTCTCATGCCTCTGCTGAAAGGAAGGGGATGGAGTAACAGCTTCTAAAGCTGACTGATTTACACGTGCAGCAATTTCCTACAATAGAGAGACGGGAAAAACTAACTGAAAACATTGCCCTCAAAGTACATTTCCAGATTTTAGTTTTACATACAATTGACAGAAGTTATAAATTGTTCCCTTTCAGTAACATAGTTGTAGTATTTTCATAGTTGTAGTATTATTAACTTGTAACATTTCCTGCTATTGCACTTACTTTATAATACTGCATATGTTAGTAAAAGCCAGCAGTAAAATTGCAATGGTAAGTGACAAAATGAGCAAAGGTATCCATTCAGAAAAATAAAAATCTCACTTGAGACATGTTGTTTTCAACTAACTAACAACGCATGGAGATTCAAAAGTCTACACTGTGAAATTAGGAAACATTTATAGGTTTCTGAAAAACCAAGACATGAATGACTATCAAGTAAGTACTATGTAACAATGTTATTTTAGCAAATAATGGACCTTGTACAGTTGAAGAATTCCACTTTAATTAATTCACTAATTCTGAAGTATCAGTATTTAATATTGATGGCTTCACTTCATGGGGTAAAGCCAGTGGAAGAAATCACTGGGTAAAGAGGATTTTAGAGAGGGAAAATACCTGTATCTGTCCAGGTATTTGTTATGTTAATTTGCAACAAAGTGTCATACACACAATACAGCTAAAAGGCCTTGCAGCTGTCAAAATGTTATACCAAACATAAAAGCCAAGTCACTGTAATGCTTTCTACATAAGCATTTAGATGAATGAAAGAAATGAATATATGCTTTCATTAATCCATGAAGCACTATCAACCCATACAATGACAAGCTTCAGATTAGACATGTAGGAAGTACTCAGCTTAATCCCACGCTACCCAATTAGGTCCAGTTGATCCCTTTTTAATTTTCTGTACATCTGTATCTGAAGAGATTACTGATACTATCAATTTTAGTGAAGTTACCTCAGGGTTTTCGCTTAGATATATCTGTTTAGATATGTTGTTTATTGTGCATATCCACTGAAAAAGAGAGAGAAAATGAAAAAAAAAAAGAGAAAACATTAAATTTTTCATAACTTTTTCAAGGAACTTGGTTAAATACCTGAGTTGACTAGTTTCAGCATGTTTTCTACCTCCCTACCTCCTTTATAATTTCAGGAAGCCAAACCAGTATTTTCTGCACACTCAGTTTGCTATTGAATTCACTGCTAACTGCATGCAATATCAGATTTTACTTAAAGAATTGTTTCAGTCACATTGAAGATCAAAACAAAAACAAGCTTAAATCACGATTCTATGGAATGCAATAAAAAAAATATTGTATTGTTCCTGCTCCAGCAGGGGGATCGGACTAGGTGATCTTTTAACGTCACTTCTAATCCCTAACTTTCTGTGTAATTCTGCCTGTGTGTGTGTGTGTGTATTCTCTGCACTCCATTATTTACTGACTGCACATTACATTGTTTCTTCCAAACGTTATAAAAATTCTATCTGCCTTCTGTGGGATTTGCCCATCTCTTGCACCTGTAAGATAAAACCTCTTTTCTCACTGTACTCTGAAAAACCCTTTTCTACTGCTCCTTGCTTTTCAATTTTTGGATTATAACTTCAAATTTTCAACTAACTGTATAATATATATGCATGCTAGCAGTGCTGTTCCACTGAAACAGAGCAGCTTGTTTTTAGGCTTGTCACTTGAGCTATCTAAAAGCACAGCAGCTGCAGTTCAGGAAATCACAGTTCTGAGCTACTGAGGCTGACTACAAGCTCCGTTCTTCTGGCAGGCCTTCTGAGGGTAAATGTTTCAGAGTTAGGCTATACAACTTCAAGAGAACAAATGGACCAGGGCCAACCTGACATAGCCCAGTTAAAAACCTTAGAAATAGCATCAAAGCCTTCATCAATGTACCATGTACAATGACCTCAAAGGAATGTAAATCAAGGCTGAAAGTACCGTATTTTCTGTATTCCTTATTCTGTATTCACAACAGTCTTGAAAGCAGCCCCAAAGCAAATCATGCCCCATTTCTTGATTCAACTATTGTTCATTAATTATGTTTCCCTGATCATGCACTGGGGGGCCACAAAACACTTTTTCCGCACTTTTCAGCAACCTGTATCATTCATTACCTGTGTCCTAACCTAAGATCTCCTTTATTTTCCATTCCTGACAAGCAGGTACAGTGAAAGAAGCTTAGGAAAGCACAAAAGTGAAGAAGCACCATTTGCCAAGCTTCCATTACTAACATCTGTTTTGCTGTGGGCTTTTTTTTAATTATTATTCCACAATACTAAAAACAAATTTGCAACACACAGAACGGGATTTTTTTTCTTCCAGTATTTAAACACAGTAGTATTTTGTCAGACTTCCTGAAACTTATTATTATTATGGAAAGCAAGTTTACTGTTTATTACCTAAAACATACAAAACGTGCACTCCAATAATTCTTACTAATGTATTCCCGTCTGCGCCACAGAAAATCACTGGACTCCATGCGAACCTCCAGTATGCTTACCTCCTCGTAATCTTTTTTACTCTCTGCCTGCAAGATTGAAGACCTGAAAGAGGAGGATGAAAAAAAGTTTTGTCTATTTAAAATGCCTCAATTCCTTTTTAGACAGGAAACCCCCTTTTCATGTTCATACATTGCACAACAAATTAATAAAGTCTGAAGACTCTGCGTACATGCTGAGCACCGTAAACATTTAATGGGTAAGAAGTCCTATGTTTTCAATTCAAGTGAAAATGAACAAAATTCTGTGCCCATGTAATAAGCACTCACATGATGTAGTCAAACCTTTTTATGTATTTTCTACCACATTCACACAGCTATAGCAATTGTGAGTACACTATTACATAGCAGATAGATAACAATAATGTAAGAATACTTACTTTTTACCATCAAAAGATGTTATCTGAAAACAGTAACGTCTGTCTTCGCAGTCCACAGCCATTACTGAGCAATTGTCTATATCCATGACGAGTCCTCCAGCTACATCACCTCTTGCTTGGCTCATCAAATTTCCACCTTGAGTGAAGTAAAACTGTCTCTCCCAAATGGAAGATACCAGCCCTGTCTTACTAAAACACAAAAAGAAATCCTTACTTAGTAGGTTAGGAGTTCAGCTGAGCTGTATAAATTAGAAAATAAAATAGAAATTTCATGAGCAAGCCATCTGGGCACTTAAGAGAAAGTATTCCTCATGTTTTATGTTAACTTTACAGCTAAATTATTCTCTTTTCATCAGTTGTTTTTTAATTCTGTATCCACTGCTGGGCAAAGTGTACATAAATATTTGCTTCCTTAGATTATATGGAACTTAGCTCAGAATAAAAAGTCATAAATTCTTTAGTTTTCATTATCAGTTTTTACAGTGTTGCTTAATGAAATATTCATATTCAACTGATACGCATTATCAACATAATTTCTAAGACCTCTGAACTTAAGACCACTGCCTTACATTGTTAAAAAGACTACGTCTTGGAGAACTTCGGGTTAAGCACTGGAAAAGACATGTAATGTAAGATCTCAATTTTCCAAGTATTTTGTATCATTCAGTAAGATTCCCAAAATTTTGCTTGGAGCATGCTTTTTTTATTATTATTGTTTTTCTTCCAGAAGCAAGCATAGGAACCTGAAACAAAAAGTCACTAACGCTTGTGGTTTAGCCTTCCTTTTTGGTCAGATACTCCTTTCTTCAATATTAATTGCTGGAATTGTTCTGCTGCAGAAATCCATGCCTCATTCAGTGAGTATTTTACTCTATCTGTTGTTACAAAATTATCATGACTTTTGAAAAAAACTGCTTGTTTGAAGTTTACTATATAAATTATGGAAACAATCTTAGTGTTATAACCTATTTTTAACAACTCTAAAATTCAACTGCTTAAATTCAATAACTAAAGTTATTGAACAACTCCTTCCAGTGGACAACATGAAATTTCACCTCATGATTGTGAAGGATGCTCAAAGCATATTTAGGCTAACAGTGTTTTGCCCTCTATATCTCAAGCTTGTATTTTATTAGTAACTTGAATCCTAATACTGACAGCTGCAATCTTGTTGTCTTCCAATTACAATACAGTAAAATTACATTCTCATGAATTTTAACTTTTCTTTTTGATGTGAAAGTTCAGGCAAAATAAGAATAAAATCGTGCGCTTTGCCTCTGAATGATACTGTCAGTGTAACATAGAAATTAATACAAAATAAAAGATTCCAAAGAAACGATAGCTTCAATGTGACTTACTGAACCTAAAGATAAACGTAACTAATTTCAAAACAATATAATCATACATTTCCAGGTCTCCTTTCCCAAAATTAAGTATTTCCTAAGTTTTAAGAAATTAGTCTTACTTTCTTGCGTTAAGATAGCCAGCTTTCCGTGTTAGATTTCTATGAACGGGAAATTTTGTAGTATCAGGATCAGGCAAATACAGTGGATCACTAGCTACTTCCAAGTCTTCTATAGTTTGTTGCATGTTTTCTATTTCACACTCCATTTCCCTGCGAACACTAAAGTAAGTAATATGTTACTAACAAAGATAGTATAATAAGTGGAAACAGAACAGTAATTTGTATTGATAACAGTTCAAAATTTAACAAAAACAACTTACTTTTGTACACTTGTGCCAATATTTGTCAAAAATTCTTCCAACTGCTCAGTAAGACTTTCTGAACCCATTTTAAAAAAACTTATCTTAAAAAAAAAAAAAAAAGAGGAAAAAGGAGAATTTAGTCATGAATAAAACTAAATAAAGTGTTAACAAATGAAACCATAGAAGGTTAAGTCTTCTCAAGAGAAATCTGGTTTTGTCCCACATTCCCACCTAAGTCTCAACAAAAGGAGCAGAATACATTTTTGTCTGCAAGTGAAGGTTGATGTTGGCACTGCAGAGCAATCAAATTTTGTTGAGAGGATGCACACAAAGCCACCTGGATGAAATACAGAAATATGTGAATGTAGAAACTTGCCAGGGTGCCACCCTTTAACTGTAGGCCCTTCCTAGGGGAACTGACAACATGCATATTTCAACAATTTATTCCATATTGGTCCATATTGGAACTGCCACATCTAAATTGGATTTAGCCATATGAAATCTTGGAACAGGAAACCATTAGAGGTGGCCCTGCCACTCCCATTCTCAGATTAAACAAAACCAGCACCTGAGCAACAGGTTGCACTATCGACTTTATTACATAAAACATTTCGAACTTAGTTCTTATGTGCAAGCTCCAAAATTTTCACGAGACATGAGTTCTTCTTGGACTTAGAAAGCTATCAGACACTTTGTAGGAGTTAATTCCTACAATCTGGCAGTGACAGATGCTGGGAAGTTTGCTTTTTTTCCTCCTCTTTTACAAAACATACTGACAATATACTTCTGAAAATACAGCTGAAGTCTCTCCAAAGAACTTACTCCATAGCTAATTCTCTATTTCACTCATCCTGAAATAAACCCATCATGAGTTCACTTGTATTAAACAAAACCAAGCCAGAATGACTTTAAGCATTCCAGTTCTTTCACACCCTTGATTAGAAATGGTAGTGATGTGGTTTTGGTGGTTATCTTATTTCAGAATAGCTGCCACAGGAAAGAGAGCTTAACTGGCTCCATGCTACTTTCTAAGAAGGTACACTTCCACAGAGACCTACATGCATCAAAGTTTTAGTCAGCTATTCCTGTTGGTGATCCTGAGAGAAAAAAAAAAATAGTACCAGCAACTAAGATTTAGGCAGTACATTAAATTTAGCCACCTAAGTTTTAGATTAGAACTAAGTCTTTATATTTGGCACCAGGATTCCCCAAAAGATTCTCCAACAGGAGCGAGAGCATGTCATGACGAGATTCAAAAAGTCTCGTATTGAGCAGAAAAAGAATAGGGCTAATAATGATATTCACAGCAACAGACATGACAAGCTAGAGGGAAGAGGATGGGGTTTGCTTCCCTGGATTGCAAAAGAGGTCTTGCAGTGAATTTTAGTAGATTAACCCCTATTAAGTACTTTTACATCTTCTTTAAGACTTACAGCTTACAGAATCTGAAATTACCTGAGCTTGCATGTATCCTAGCAAGGGTTCTAGCACAGCAATTTTCTTTTTGTACTGAAGAGTATTTAATGCACAGAAATAATGCATCATAGTCTGATGTTGTTTTTTCCTGGAAGTATATACATCTTCTGTAACTTCAGCCTTGATCTAAAGAGATACAGATGGGAGAGGGGGAAAAAAAAGAATGTTTAAGCTTTGGCATTCATCGCATGCCTTTTCAACAACTTTATAACCAGTACACAAAAAACACCACAGTACCATTCTACCCTCCATCATCAGCATTTGCATCTTGTGTGCTACAACGCCCTTTCTCTAATTTAAAGATGCATGAAAAAACAAGCACAGTATTCTTTTCTCCCCAGAAAGAGAAGTTCTTTCTTTACAAAATAACAACTGTAGTATCAAAACTTTAATCTTCTAGCTTTTTCAGTGTTAGAAGACAGGTGCATTCAGGAAAGCTATTCTTGTGTTCTGAAACAAACTAACTGGAGTGATAGTATGTCAACTGTCAAACTTCAAGTGCAATCTGCTGTACATTATCTTCCATCATAACTACATATATTAGACAAATTATTTCTCATCTCTAAAAAAATACTTATATGAAGTATTTTGCTTTACAAACCTTTTCATTTTCCCTTCTTTTTGACAACCGACTGTATCGAGTAATAGCAGCATCATGGTCTAAACAATGAAGAGAGAATTTAAGGTCATTTTGATAATCTAATCACTTATGAAATAGAGCATAAAACCTGTTATATCACTTTGTTTTGCAATACAAGCCAAATGTAAAGTTCTGCCATATTAAAACCTTTAAGAATTGCTCTTGCCTCTTCATATTTACTGCGTGGCCACAAATACTTTGGTTAAAGAAAAATTCTAACCAGATGTAAATATGCCCAAATTGTTACAAATTTCCCTAAGCATCCAATATTCTTCAAAGACAGACCCTGACACAGAATAGTCAACTCTCCATGAAAATCTTTATCTAAACTTTTTTGTTTTTAAAGCTTCTGAAGCTACCCAGATTAAGAGAAGGATATAGTAGAGCAGAAATAAAAACAAGAAAACTATTAAATTCATTTTAGGGAGGTAAGATATGTTAAAGTTTTAAATCCTGACTTTAAAAAGTGAGTTAACACCTTAATCTTTAAATTGATTTTTGTTGCATAATCCTGATCTATTTAATAACAATATAAAGTATTGTAAGAAATAATGTCTATTTGCCTTAACACTTTAGTATATAGAGCTGAGATTTACAAGAGGTCCAAGGACACCTGGGTGCCTATACAAATATCTTCACTAATTTTCTAAGTTATCTACAATAACAGTCATATTTTAATACTTGTAACACTGAGTATTTTACACTTACCATTGCTTGCAATTTGGAAAACTTCTTTTAGAGTTAATATCTCTACAAAACAAAATATCACAGTTTAGTTAAGTTATTATAAACATAACATTTATATACATAAAGATTTCTCAGGCAATGTTACATTACTGAGTAGTTGTAGCTGATAGCTTGCACCATACTGAGCTATCAGCACAGGCATTATGCGGGCAGGGAAGTCTGCTCCTACTTAGGGCCCGAGTATTGCTTATGCGGGCATCTGACTTGCCAAAAATGACACTATATTCTAACAAGGTAAGGGGAAAATTCTTTTCCAAAAACTTTGACAAAGATCATTAGTTCAAATGCATCACCTACAGTTCTGGTCAGAGCTCTGTTTTTTGCTGGATAAGTGGAAGCACAAAAGAAAGAGAAGGAAAAGGAAAGGCCCAAACAAGGCCCAAACATACTGTGACTCCTCCCACATGTGATTCCTCCTACCAAAAATAAGCGATGCCCCAGATGCTTTTTGTCTCACTTAGTAGGAAAAAGAAATAAGTACAATACTTAGCACTACTTGCTCTGATTATGATCATGTTTTTGTGTCACATCACAACATAAGCAAGGAAAGAGCTATATTCAACTTCATGGTAAACCAAAGGCAAAGGAAAAAAAAAAAAACATGGAAAAGCTTTACAGAAAGTGTCTATGAAGTATGTAAAGAAGTATTATATCATTAAACACTAACACATTAAACACAGCTGGTATTTAAAAAAAATATGCCAGTGGGAAAATTTCATTTGCAATTATTGCCTCAGGGATGCTTCTTCAGAAGATACTAACAGACCTTCCCAAGCTCTAAGCAGTAATAATAGCCTTGAGAAGTTCATCATTAGGGTTTTAAGTTATTTTGTTTTTAACTTCAGTTTATATTTGAAACCTCTTTGCCACTCAAGTATATTCAATTTAGCACCCTGAGTAAAATCTATCATACTCTGGTCTATTATTTTAGATCAAGCAGATTAAGATACATCTGTTGCAAAAATAAGCAGTTGAAAGCATCTTATGCTTGCACATAAAATGACACCTTTGTTACCAGCAGGGCTGAAGAACTACGTTACTAAACCTTAATAATACATATCATAACTTTGGCATTTTGCTTTTGGAATTCCATTCAGACATTATGTTGATGTCATGGTATTGCTATATACGCAAGTATTTCCTACATATCTGAAAATTATTATTTCCTAATGTTTACAGCAACTGCAAAACGTTTATCTTGAATAGACAAATGCTTCTATAACATAACTAGTATTTTTGTGGTAACAGCAGTAGTGTTTAACTACTGTAATACTGTGATGAGTAGAAACAATTTACAACAAAAAAGAAAGGGAGACGCGTTCTTCTGAGGATATGCAACTTATTTTTCAGTTCTATTAAGTGAAATAAGAGCTATAGAGATGGCATGCTATACTTTCATTATTGCTGACATTGACAAAAGCATTGCCTGTTTGACAACAATACCTTTTAGATCTCTTTCTTTAAACTGAGTAATAGGAAACATCATTGCATCTGCAAGTTGAGTTGAAAGTACTGCATGGCAAGAGCTGAGCTGTAAAAGACGAAAGAAAGAAATTTTAGGAAAATAGTGCTAAGACTAAAGAAAAATAAGAATTCAGATTTCACTCAGGGATGACAAGTACAACTTCAATGTAATTTTGCAAATTCATTTTCCCAGCAATTGTTTTCTATGTTCCTGATCTCATCAGCAGCTTTTTATAGAAGACCTTCAGCATTTAGTATTTGTCCCTACCTGCCCTGACTATATTCCAAATTACTAGATCATGTCAGAAGACAGCCTCATACCTTGTGAGGACTAGTCAATTTATTTCTACAGTTCTCCACCAACTACATCACAGCCTGTCTTTCTTAGGTTACAGAGGAAGGACAAATACTTCCTTCCTTCCAAAGTGCAGTGTTTAAACTGAAGAGAGGGATCATGAGAAAAATCCTGATTCAGATCTTAATGATGCTAAGTTGTCTTTCAAAAGAGTCAGTCACTTAGTCTCTGTCCCTAATACAGACATCAAGTGGCTCCTCTGTCAGTTAGGTATCTTAAAGGAGGGAAAGCAAATACCCTCATGAAATACAGTTTCTAATCGTCATTTTGTAATGTTTTTGGCTACATCTAGAGTAAGTTAAGCTACATTAGTTCTTGACAATGTATCCTCATGTTTAAAGTTACATAACCTGAAGATAATGAATCAATTCAGCAAACTATGCTGCAATATAAAAATTAAGCATTATCTTACTGACAAGTGAAGGGCAGTTCTGTACCTCCTATCTTAAAGAAGACTAGAGTGATTAAGCAAGTCAAAGCGCATACATAAACAAACATTAACATAGTAAATTAAATAACTACAAGTACTTGCCTCATCAATCACTTTTGAAAATTGCTGTAAAGTGGAACTCATAACTTCATCATCTCCCCCTAGTGGAAAGTGCTACAGGAAAAAAAAAGGCATGCTGGTTGCAGTGTTTTCTGCCATTCACATAACCGTAATAATTATGTCTATTGTACTAGGTATTTCATTATTTTAAAATATTATACGGTTGAAATACATTGCAGGACTATTTTGTGATTTTTTTTTTTTTAAACTGTCTTGTGATAAGGGAATACTTCAGAAGTTAATTAAAAACAGTTCTCTTTTTTTTTTTTTGAATCTATTTTCCAAATTACCTCTAACATTCAGGAAATGACGCAAACCTGATGCCTATGACTTATGTCACAGAGGTGATTTATTGTAACTAGGAGTGTTCCCCAGGCTCAGTTCTAGGGCTGGTCCTGTCCAACATTGTTATCAATGCTTTTTATCAGCACCAAGGTGCTGGTAAAAGGACTGGAAGGCCTGTCCTGCAAGGAGAGTCTGAGGACACTTGGGTTGCATAGACTGGAGAAAACAAGACTCCAAGGCAGCCTCTTTGCTCTCTGCAGCTTCCTGAGGAGGGGAAGCAGAGAGGGAGATGCCGGTCTCCACTCTTTGGGAACGGCACAAAGCTGCATCACAGGGAAGGTTCAGACTGGGTATTAGGAAAAATATTTTAGCATGAGGGTGGTCAGACACTGGATCAGGGTTCCTAAAGAGGTGGATGCCCCAAGCCTGTCAGTGTTCAAGAGGCGTTTGGATAATGCCCTTATTAACACGCTTTAACATTTGGTCAGCATGATAAGTGATAAATGACAAGGCAGTTAAACTTGATGATCTTTATAGATCCCTTCCAACTGAACTATTCTATTCTAATACAACACAACTCTGAGGAACTCCCAAAACATTGATCCAAAAATAAAGCCTTCTATAACTTAATAATATTCATCATGGTAAGAGGAACTTAATTCTGAAAAATAGTAACAATAGGACTAATTTCTCTCCAACAGACTATTTATGCACACCATTTTTCTACACAGAATGGAAGGCAGCTGTATTTTTGTTAGAAGAACTAGTATGAACATGGTGGATCAAATCTTTGCCAAAAGCATTAACCTAACTGTAACATTTCATTTCATCTGGATCTAACCTAAATACATTCTGTATTCTGCTCTGGGATATAAACTACAAATACATAGTCCTGACCATGCAAAGACAACATTGATTTACACTATACCTGTTTCTCGTATTCCTTCAGAAGCTTTGAAGTCAGATGAGTTGCTGCACTTAATTCATTCTAATTCAGAAAAGAAAGGAAACAAAAAAAAGAAAGCTTGTTACTTACTGATTTAAATTAAAATATATATATATTTAAATCACATATCTGAAAAGGATACTACTACAGACAAGGAACTTGAAAGGCGGAATCCTGATTGCAGATTTTCTGAACACCTAAGAATCCTGCCCTTCCATTTCTTTAACATTACTGAGAGTTATAAGTAATCAGTATTAACAAATAACAGGTTCCCAGCTTGCACTATGCACAGTGACATCTGTATTTTTGGTGCTATGCAGTACATGTTTGCTTTTTTTTCAAATTAGCTGTCCTAGTTACTGTAAATTAAAAATTTGTTATCTGTAAAGGAACGAAAAGAGTAGAATGAACCTCGGTACTAACTGGCTACAAATGGCTTTGACTTGTACACATGCAGAGGACCTAATTAGCAGATTGATGGTATGAAAGAGCTTCATCTTTCAGAATGCAGATAAACAGAAAGTACAGAAATTAAAAGCAAATAGAAAGGCAGTAAAATAAATTACATAGCAGGAAGCCTACAATAAACACACCAGTCATGAAAGTAAAACCAACAGGAAAGTAAAAAGTAGGAAAAGCAAGACTAACAAATTAGTAAAAAAGTTAAACAGTCCAAGTATACACCAACTAAATATACAACCATAAACATAATTGTTCAGAAAAACACACAAAATAAATTCTGCCACTGGTGTAAAAGCACAGTTACCAATAGATGATGAGTGAAAAAGCATGAATACGTTGTGGGTAAAAAAGAACATCCTGCTTGGTACACACTATTATGCATTGTAAGACCACAATGGAGGGCATTTTAGAAACACCCGGGAAATACAGTAAAATAAGTAGAAGATGAGAAAATGGGAAAAAAAAAGTGGGAGGAGTGGCTGACATGCCAGAAGGCTGTGCTGCCATTCAGCAATACCTGGACTGGCTGGAGAGATGGGCAGGAAGAAACCAGATGTGGTTTAATAAGAGCAAGTGTAGAGTCCTGCACCTGGGAAGGAACAACCTTTTGTATCAGTACAGGCTGGGGGATGACCTGCTGGAGAGGAGCTCTGAGGAGGACCTGAGGGTCCTGGTGGACGACAGGTTGACCATGAGCCAGCAGTGTGCCCTGGTGGCCAAGAAGGCCAATGGGATCCTGGCGTGCATTAAAAGGAGCATGGCCAGCAGGTCAAGGGAGGTGATCCTCCCCTTCTACTCAGTACTCCAGGTGAGGCCTGGGCAGGGCAGTGTCCAGTTCTGGGGTCCCCAGTCCAAAAAAGACAGGGATCTCCTGGAAAGAGTCCAGCGAAGGGCAACAAAGATGATACGGGGCCTGAAGCATCTTCCCTATGAGGAAAGGCTGAGGGACCTGGGTCTGTTCAGCCTGGAGAAAAGAAGACTGAGAGGGGAACTTGTCAATGTTTATAAATACCTGAGGTGTGGGAGACAGAGGGATTTGGCCAACCTCTTTTCAGCGGTTTGTGGGGACAGCACAAGGAGCCACAAGATGGAGCACAGGAAGTTCTGCACCAACATGCAAAAGAACTTCTTCACGGTGAGGGTGACGGAGCATTGGAACAGGCTGCCCAGGAAGGTTATGGAGTCTCCTTCTCTGGAGATATTCAAGGCCTATCTGGATGCCTACCTGGGCAGCCTGCTCTAAGAAACCTGCTTTGGCAGGGCGGTTAGACTTGATGATCTCTCGAGGTCCCTTCCAACCCCTACAATTCTGTGATTTTGTGAAACTCTTTTTACTTGTCATAAGAAGTTCTATTGCAAAAGAAATTCCAGGTGACAGTCAGAATTTAGTTCTCACTATCCTCTAGCATACAGAAAAACAATCACTTAATTTCATGTCCACGTAGTTTTAAAAAAATATATATAGCACTCATTTCAGAAAAAGCAAGAGACATGAAATGTCATTCAGAAACTATATGCATTCAGGAATTTCCGTAACACTACCTGTGCATCATATACTCTGTGCATTGCTTGAAATAACTGATTGATGTAATTGGAAAATGCAGCAGCATCTTCTTCAAATACTCCCAGCAGAGAACGGGTCTGCAGAAACATTAACATGACAAATTAGCAAAGAAGTATTTAAATGTAACTGAATTTCGAAGTTAAGTAGCTTTGTTTCAGGTTTCATTACTGAAAAATTTATAAAGCCCCAAACATTGTTTACAAGAATGCTACATGTTACATATCCATATTTTAAAAAAGGTATCTTAAAAAGATATCCAATTCACCAGTACCATCAGCCTCTCTCCAGGTTAAAACAAGTACATTTTCAGAAAGGACCAACAGGAATGGATAAGTATAAAAACGTTGGAACTGTGGGCAACCACTGGACCCACTATGGTACGCTCCTAAGGAAAATGGTAAAGATGACTGTAATTAAACAACATGCCAGGTACACACATTTCTTCTGCAAGGAGGAGAGCTGTGGCTTTCTGGTGCTATCCATCCTGTACAAAGACAGCTGCTGGCTGTGCTTGGACATACAATTCACCTCTGCAATAACAGTAAACTCCATGGCCAAAAGGTTGAGAAACTGAAAACAACCAAAGCAAACCAACCAAACAAGGGAACAGCTCATGGGATCTACATCTTTTTCTTGAGATTTATGTTTCCTCCCCCTCACCACTCCATAATGAAAATAACTGCCCATTTTGTCCAGTTCCCCCAGCTCGTCAGTCAGCCTGTGCCTTAGCTGATGGCACCCATAAGGCTGATGACTGATCACTTCCCCAGTGGTGCAGGCAGCACAATCTCTTTATCACTGTCCACCTATTAAGACTTCAAAACACTGACTACCAACCTTTAAGTCTAACCAGTCAGCAGGTTTTTCCAGGCAGCTGCAGCCTGTACCTGCCCATTTTGGCCAGAAGGAGTTACTAGAGACCGTATGAAACCCTCGATTAGGTCAAGGCATGCACTGCTCTCCCAGGTGATGAAATGACTGACTAGATGAGAAGGCAATAAAGCTACTCAGGCATAATTTATGCTTAAGTTTAAACGAGATACTTACTCAGTGCTTTTGCATCCTTTTTGCACTCGGGAGCACTGTTACTCCTCACCAGGAGGCTATCGAATAGCTTGCTTCTTCCAAGACAAAACGCCAAAAGGGGAAGAGCAAAGAATGCACCTATAACTCTGCAGAGGCTGTATTTGCTTTTCCTAAGAAAAAACTACATAATACTACACTAAATATTGGTTGGGATGCTTGTATATAGAAACAGGAATATCACTTGCAGAAAACACAAAACAAACCCTTTAACCCTAGTAATGTCTTAGCAAGAAGACTGTGCTTCATTTTTAGGTTCATACTAAAATTTAACTTCCTGACAGAAAATGAAGAGAATTGTGAGTATAAAACTGTTTTTTTCCTCACAAATTAAAATTTTTCAGCACTTGGAATTGTAAATTCTCTTTCTTAGTCTTCCTTAGACTCAATAACTTCCTTTAAAGAGGAAGGGATGGAACATACAGGACCTGGGGAAAGAATGATGTCCTGTGCCAGTCTTTCAGGAAAACCTCTGATGATATTAGCAAAAAGCACTGGATCACACTGCATATGAAATGAGGTACTTCTATGATTAGAAGTTCTTTCTAACTTAAATACTTGTTTTGAAATGACTTAGAATGCACTCCATCTTCCCTTGAAGCAAGGAGGTCTCTTTCAACTACTTTTCTTAATTTCTGCTTTTAATGATAACCAAGCTATGCATACTAAACATTTATAAAGTATGTTATTTGAGCATGAAAGTCCAGATGAGTGGCTGCCTCACAAATATGATCATACCATATAATGCCCACAGGATATCTAAGGGGAAAAAAAAAAAAGCAAACAGCATTGCCAACACAATAAATCACTTTAATGATGGTTTTGGTTTATAAAACAACTAGAAAAAAAAAGTGTCAGGGGTGGGTGGAGGAGGAAGAGGTGGAGAACTCAAAGGTTGCAGGTGTAGCAACATGTTGTGTCATACTAATGACATAAGTATGACTCTTCCATTAAAGGGAACAGACATGAAAGAATGCAAAAGGAAAAAATTACATAGTACCATGATTACATTTACTCTTTAATATAGAACACTGCAGAACATTGTAAAAATATCACTTGTTGATTTACTTTGAACTAACAATGTTACCACATTGATGGAAATAAAATAATCTGAAACTAAAAAACACTGACACATACTGCTTAAAAAAACAAGGAGGAATTGTTTACTCATGTTTCTGATAAAAAAAAAAAAAAAAGGAATTCAGCATCATCTTTAAGATGCTTTCATCCCATCCATATATATGAGCAAGTATACTAGAAACTACCCGTATTAAACGGCACTAAGAAACCACCTTGTCAGAAGTCAATGAATTGTTAAACAATTTATGTCATCACTGTCATTACACGTGTGTTCTAAGTGACAGGAGATACAGCCTGTACTGTGAAGTCTCTTGGCCTTTTTGTTGTGCAATGGTTTGGAAATGCAAGTAAGAGAGCAAAAATTCTCTCTGAAGAAATATATACATACACCGAGTATGTGTATAATATATGCACTAAGTTCATACTGAAATTGTGCTGCATTGCTTGGCAGAAGACAATGTAAAATGTCATTTGGCTTATGACTAGAACTTGTGTGGCTAGTTTTTTGTCCTGCAATGAGAAGAAATCAACGTTTTTTGCCATTTTAGAAAAGTCTTTCTTGCCCTTATATGCAGAATAAGTTTGAATTGAAGCTTATATAACTGAAGCTAACATTTCAAACCAGTCTAAAGGTGCAAAATGCCAGTCCACAGATCAGCACTGAAAAACTATTTAGATTGATTGATTTAATATTACAACAAAACAATATGAACACATAAATCAGAAAGCCATGGCAACTCTTAAAGAGAGCAAGGTTAGGTCTTTCTTCAAACAATGTTTGTTGTCATTTTCATTGCACTGATTACAAGATAAAAGAAACAAACTGATGTATTAGAAAACTATAAGCCACAGTCACATTCTTCTAAGGGGTGATTACCAGAATTCACCTGAAATATCAGGTTGGCTGGAAGACAGAAAATTTTGTAGCTCAAACAGGAGAAGATATAGGCAAATCTAATAGCTTAGGTATATTAGTAAGTAAAGATTGTCTAATTAGGCTTTGCTAATCTGTATTCCTTACAAACAGCTTCAAATGAAAGATTATAGAATTGACGATTATGTTCCAATATGCAGCTTTAGCTTGAGCTTCCCAAATGACATTTCAGTCTTCAGTACTTGAAAAAAACTCGACATCTCACTTGTCAAGCATCCTAAGCTTATTTTACTTAAGACATTTCCTATAAATATGAACAGTTGTGATTTCCATATACTGTGAACAGGCCTTCAATGGACAATTATGTTAAATTACCATCATTATAATGCTTTTATATTATTTTCCTGTTTGCAAGTGTACATCAAGTTTAGTCTCTGGGCCAGAGACCATACTACAGAACTCATCTGACATCTCCTACTAGAGCTATATGGGGCACTGTTCTTTGGAAAGTGATGATATACTTCCTACGTGGCCTTCTTCTGGTGCCTTTTCTAGGGTGTTCCTCCACTTGACGTAAATTTGCTAAAATAGTTGTTATTTTATGGATTAACATTCCATATTAAACAAGCGAAAGTTTCTCCTTCTGTGGTTGAAGGACCAAAATTACCAATGCATATGCTTTTACAGTACAGGAAGTCTTACTCATCAACATAAACAACACGATAAAACAAGGATCTAATTAAAATGTTTATATATATATATATATTATAAAATATATAAAAATTTTAATTAATTATAAATTTATAAATTATAATTTTATAATTTTTAATTAATATATATATATATATATATATAGTAAACTTCACTTGTCCACACCCAAGAAAAGTGATGGTACCAAGTACCTGCTGTTGTTGCTACCAGTAAGGGAAACCAGTGCAACTGAAGAAAGCATTTCCTACTTCAAGGGAGCACGAAAGAGCTGGAGATATACCGCACGACACCACTGCCAAGGGCAGGCAGCAGGCGCGGAGGTGCAGGTAACAGAGGGACCACAGGCACCCCAGCACCACGTGCTGCCCACCCAATCACAGTATTAACGAACTCCACGATAACCTCGCCCAACAACCCAATGTTACGCGCATCTATTAAAACTTTCGTATTTTTTTGTGCCAGACTAAGATACTAAAATCCCCTTTGAGAAGGCAAGACGGTGTTTACGAAGGCAACCCCCCCCCCAAGATCTCCCTCGGACAGTTCACCTCGGGGCCGGGGGCTCTGAGGGGAGCCCTGAGAAGGGCGCTGGGGGGAGAGGGGGCGGGGACGGGGACACGACGACAGCGGCCCTAGGCCCGGAGTCCGCAGGTGGGCCTTCAGCGGGCCGCGTCCCGCCGCTCCTACCTGGGGGCTGTCCTCTAGCGTCTCCTCGATGGGCAGCTTGTCGATGCCAGGCATGGCGGCGGCTGGCGGCGGCGACTGGCGGCGGCTGACTGGCGGCGGCTGACTGGCGGCGGCTGACTGGCGGCGGCTGACTGGCGGCGGCTGACCGGCGCCGCTGCTGACGCGCTGCCCTCAGGCGGCCCGGCAGACTACACCCCTTCCGCCGCCGTCGCCGAGCCGCGCCGCGCCGGATGTCCCTCCTATCCGTCTTGCCTATCTATTGGCTCTGCCCCCATTCTCGCGCCCTCGCTATTGGTCAGTGGCTCCGTCTGTCTGCCAGTAGGGCTGCCTGAGGGGAGCTGTTTTGAGATGGGGGGAACTGGAGCTGTCCCCGCTTCGCGCTGAGGCGGGCACCGCCAGCTGTCGTCGAGTGAAAGTGTTGAGAAAAATCCAAGCGTTTTCCTTTTTTTATTATTATTATTTTTTAAGTGTCCTGTGCGTTAAGCCATGTGTCCCCCAGGTCCATTGGGCTTTACTCTCCCGGCTGTAGTCCCCTCATAGAAAAGGGGTGCGTTGAGGGGACGGCGCCTTGTGTATTTGTCAGGGCGGTGGCGGCTGCTGTGCCCTGTGGGTGCCACCCGCGCCCCCCTCTGAGGGGGCTCCTCTCATTCCTGTCACGTCTCTCTCCTCCACCCACCAGGATTTTCTCAAGAAATAATTTATCCTCGTACTTTTTGTGACTGTGTCTTAAAAACCCCAAAAGCGCTGAAATGTACTGCAGATCTCAATTTTAACCCTTCCGAAGCTGGACTGTAATTCGCTATAGTGGTCCCCTGCTTTCTTAGCCTGCATGGACCTGCTGCTACAGGTTGGTGCCCATTTCTAGGTGCTTCCAACAACTGTGGGCACCTGCTCAGATTACCGTGTTTTATATTATTCCAGAGGGTTAATTTATATTTTAAGGGTAAATCTCTTAGGGGGCTAAATACAGCTTAATAATTGAGAATATCTACCTAATTTGTTACTTATTTGAAAACATGAAAATATGCTGTGTCCACAAGGCTGCACACTTATTTTCACTCTTAAAACACTAATAAAAATAAAAGCAAAATGTACAACATAATTGAAATTGCAAGCAGGTTAAACTCTGAAATTAGTTGATATTTCACTTCTGTGTCATAGAAAGCAGCTAGTAACTTTATAGATACATTTCTTATTATGAAGGAAACAAAAAAGGCTGGTTTTGCCTTGCTGGTTTTGCCTTTTCTGTGGCCAGGTGAGCCTGGTATAAAATCAGGTTAGAAAGTATGCCAAATCACCCCATGGAGCTAATGTTTTTGGCTCCACAACAAAATTATTGTGCAGACTTGCAATGAAGACCTTGCTTTATGTTGTATCAGGTCACGTTTTACATTCAAAAGCAGATAGAGCAAAGAGGTTTATGGTGTTAAAAGATAACAAGCAATCAAAGTTGGTGAGGTTTTTGTTTGGTTGGTTTGTTCCCTCCACCCAGATGGGAATGGTGAGGAATTTGCCAAGTTACAGCTCTGTTCAAGTGGTTCTTTCACCAGTTCAGCTAGTGACTCAGGTGGCTGAGGTAAGCCACACTGCTTGTCTTCTTTATTTTCCTATCACGTGAGGGTAATCATACAGGGTTATCTCAAGGTATTTTGAAAACTAAGTCTTGTATCTTCTTGTTTGGTCTTCTGCATTGAAGTATTACTTGCCAAGCTGTAACTGGACCTGCAATAATTATCTGAGAGAACACCAGCATTGGCTCATGACCTGCGTGTATGTGCACGGCTTTCTGGTTTTGAGATTTGTTGGTTTCTGACTAATTTTTACAGAGATCTTCTGTAAGAAATGGTGTTTTCTAATATACTAGATGCATTCCCTTAGCAGAATCCAGGAAAGTAATAAGTAACTTAAAATAATTTGTTTATAGTTACCTTTGTATTTTTACAGCTGTAAGTGGCAGAGGAAAGGTACATTTATTTAGCTCCTATGAAATGAGAAGAACACCTCTTAGAAAACTAAACGTTTTGTAGAACTAAAAACAAAACAGTAACAAACATCTTTAATATGTAGAAATGTGCTTTGGTGTCTCAGCTGGCATGTAGCATAAAAATGCTAGTTTCTGTTGATCTTAAAGATTCAGTTTAATGATTCAATTCATTGTGGTGGCAAGAGGGAACCCTTTTTTTTTAAAAAAAAATAATTCCACAGTGTATTAGAGCTTCTTTAAACTACTAGTTTGTTTTTTTAATAGATCTCTTGTGTTGAAACATTCTGTATATTCATAATGTCTTACTAGTCTTGTACTTATACCTTGTGTACATTTTTACAGTTTTTGGAAGGAATTTGAAAATTTTATTTAGAATACAGATTTGGCTGCAGCAGATGAGGTTGGATAGTAATGAATTGAAGAAACCCTCGGAACCCACTACTATGCATGTTTTAGTATTATGCTTTTCTCAGCATTGTAGAATTTTTGTTAATGTGATTTTTTTTCTTTCTTTTTTTTTTTTTTTTTTTCCCCATTGTACAAAATGCTTACTAGGAGGCCCTAAAAGTGTGGGAACTAATACTTGGCATTATGTAAACAGGAAGAAGAGCAGCCAACAGCTCTTTAGAGGATTTCAGATATGCACCAGAACAGAGAGAAGGTTTTGGATCTGCTGGAGAATGAAAGTAGCTGTCTGGATAAGGTAGGATTTATCTGCATGTTACACACTGCTTAACACATGATTTCTAGAGACTTTTGCTACCCTTGGATTTACCTTGAATTTATCAGTGTTCATTTAATATCTCTAGATCAAAATAGCTTTCACTTTAGCAAATAATAGCTAACTGCCTTTAGTTGTGTTTGGGGGGAGAAAAAAAAATAAGTTTTATGGTGTTCTTGTCTAAAAATAAATAAATAAAACCTTCAGAATTTTGAAGTTGGCTTAGAATATATTTTCCGAAATTTATGTTCAAAACACGTTTGTAAGGAAGCTCTATGTAGCAAGATGTCTAAGGTGCTGAAATACTAGTGCAGTTGGGTAAAGGAGCTGTGGGAAAGGTGATAGGAAAGGCAATTTTCTGTGTGTGATAAGTAGTCAAGAAAGATTATATGTGCTGCTCAAACCTTTTCAAAAAGCTGATAGGTTATTGTGAAAGGTGACCTGCCAGTGGAGTAACAATGGGTGAGTGACAATAGGAACAGGTAGCAACAGTAAGCTTTGCAACTTCAGGGCAATGACACCAAGAAGTCCTGGTGTGGCTGTTTCAGCTGGTATAAGCAGAGTCCTCTGAGGCTTCACATCTTCACTCAACAGATGAAATTTGCTATCCCTGGGCAAAGAACAGGAGGTACAAAATCTAGAAGGGATTATATGAATTTGCTCCTTCGAGTATGTGATGCTGTAAGAGAATTGTTTTTGCATGTTCAAGGATTTATCCTGTTATTCATTACCCAGGATTTTCAGTGTAATGTTTGTTGTTTTGCTCTTGTTGCTCCTGCAAAGGTAGTTAGCTAAAACTCCATACATAAGTTCACATGGGTTGCAAAAGAAGTATTGCTCATTTCTAATAGTCTGGGATAATGAGATAAAGTTTCTGAGTGAAGGCTTAAGCTCTGTTTATACTTTCAGTGTGAATTCCTAGAAATCAGATCAGGTTCTTTACTATCAAATTCTATTTTACTAGAATCTAAAACATTCCAAGCTTTCCTCTAGGAAAATATTTTACCCATATTTCTTATGGAATGGTTTGTTGGCTGTTTATTTTTATATTAATAACAAATAGCTTTCTTCTACAACTAAACAAGATTCTCTTCAAAGAAATGTAGCAACAATTAGACCTTCAGCCAGACTTTCAGTAAATTTATCTCTGTATATGTAATTTTGGCATAATACAGACTTGTTATCTATAGAATAATTTCTCTTTCCACATGAAATCTTTATAAACAGCGATATGGAGTGGCATTAGTATTATAAAGGTCTCTTAGATGCACGGTGTTTCAATTTTAGTTAATACCTCAGAAGTTAGAAAGCATTGTATGAACAAGCTGTGAACTTCTGAATTGGTACTTCCAGTTCCTGTATGCAGTTGCAGCCATGCACTCAGTTTAAAAATAGTGTCGATATGTTTCGGTTACTACACTGCAGTCTCCAGGTCTGATTCAATTAAACACTGAGCAAATTAATATGATTATTTTAATAATGTTTCCTATTTGTATAACGTTATTGAGGAAACTAGCAGCTGGGCGAGCACAAACACCAGATGGCAGTATTTGATTAGTTTCTGAGTTCTGAGCAAATGCATGAACTGTTTTTTGGGTTATTTCATGACCATTCTTTTTGAGAGCTACTAGGATCTCTTTTCCTTGGAAAGCCCTTAAATAAATAAATAAGTCATTAAAGAATGAGAGTGTTCAACTGCAAGCAAACTAGATCTAAAGGTTTTCTTAATCCTTGACAGTCTCAGAGAAACCAAAATGTTATACCTAGTCAGTTAACTTAATGGTTAATTTTGTGGAGATATGTGCCGCAAATATTTCTCTTACCACCACCTCTGTCTGTCTTTATTGCTGGTTCTTGGTAGTCTCCTGAAGAGATCACTTACGAAGGTAGTTACCAGCTTGGGACTTGATGGATGTGGTAATCTGAGTATTAACTGTGTGGCTCAGGTTAATTTCATTCCTGTTCATTCAGATGAAATAAATATTTTCTGAAGTGTTTTTGTACCAGTGCTTGTGTTTTGTTGTTGCTGGTTTTTTTTTTTTTTCTTTTTTTTCACTTAAAAAATAAATAGTAATCTGTATTTGGAAATCAGCTGTTCATATTCATTAGGAGGTTTCTTGTATTAAAGTCCGCATTAGTTTCTGAATTCTAGAGACTGTCTGTCAGTGATCGTACTTGAAACCTCTTCAGGACAGATAAATTGGTAAGCAGCTCCAAGTTCAGTATGAAGGAGATGTATTGTTTACTTTTTTTTTTTAACTTCTAAAGCTGATATTCCATGTCAAACCTGTAGAGGCAGAAGATTGATCTACCAATCACTGGTGTGCAAGAGGCTTTTCTTTATCTTTTCAGTAATCTCTGGGCCTGGTAGGCAGTTTGAATACTTGTGTCTACAGTCAAGAAAAGGAGGCCTGTTGCTTAGCTAAGATCATAGGTTGCCTTGTTGGGACAAACTGTACTGAAACATAAAGGGCTGTAAGGCCCTCACTTCCCACTGACATCTAGTTCACCAAATACTCCATCATGAACTGATGGAACTTTCTGGTCAGAAGAGACTTTTCCAGAGGCTACCAAATATGTTGGAGGCTCTTGCGGAAAACAATGAAAGGTTCATAATACGAATGAAAGGTTCATAACACAAATGAAAGTGCCAAGGCGCTTTTGACTCTTCCAGTTAGGAAAAGGTGTGTCATCTGCTCTGCAGCGTTCTGAAAATTGACACTGGGTTTCCTTAAAAAAGGAACATTCAAGTGTTAAGGAGAATCAGAGGGAAGATTTTGTTAGGTAAGCATTTCATTAGATGCAACACTGCCTTACCCATCTGATTAACACAAGCTACACATTCTTTTTGCCCCAAGTCTGCATATGAGTTCAAAATCATTGTTAGCCTAGTACAGGAGATCCACTTAAAGCACTGTCAATATGTTCTAGGAAGTCTCTATTTTGACATTCTGTCATAGATCTTTAATTGGACTTCTAAACCAGCTTTCTTAGCAGTTAAACCTGGACAAACCATCAGAGTTTGCTCTTTGCTCAGTAAGTTGATGGGAGTGTTGATCACATGTAAAGGGAGCCTTACTGATGTGCCCCATGCAGTCCCATGGGACTTGTTACTCTTCCTCTACATTGATATAATCACAGGACATGTCAGTGGCCAATGAACAGCTGTTTCTTATACTGATTTTTGTGTTTTTTCTTCTGCATCTATACTTTGTGGTTGCTGAGGCTGTTAACTGGTGGTTGGGGCTTAGCTAGCAGGTGGTCACTGCATTTATTCTGATGCCACTTCAAAATACATTGACATGTTGATAAGGTGTCTTGGTGAGATCACTTACTGAATTGCCACTTTTCCAGTTCAGTTTGACAACAGTTTCATTGTACATCACTTAGTCAACATTCTTCAGCTCAATGTTGTTCTGATATAAAGTTCTGTATGATTGCATAGCTCTCACTAGAATCTTCCTCAACACTGCTCTGTCATTTCCATACGGTGCTATTTCCCTGGCTGTTTTCCAGCTTCTGTTGTTCCTAAAGGTTGAGCTTGGACAATTTACAAAAGTATAGAAAATCAAAGTGGAGATGCTATTTATTTCCATAATGTTAATTGTTAGTCATGAGAATGTGACTGATCACACAGAATAAACTACTATGAGAAAATGGTGAAACAAGGAAAAAAGGGATGATTTTTTCTTCTGAAAGTGCACAGTCCTATGTCATGTTTGCCAAAATTTTATTTAAGATGGGTAAAATTTGTGCTCTGAAATTAAAATAATGCTTGCATTTTTGCATTTATCAAATAGCTTTATCTAAAATAGGAAAACAAACAATTTGTAAAGAGGTTACCCTGAATGAAAAGGTAGTTGTGACCATGTGCAATTGCTTTGGGGATTACAGATGAGTTTAAATATAAAGATGTTATATCTGATACTTTATAATTAGTGAAATCATAATACCTAAAACTTTGAACTTCAAAACAAAACCTTTACTTCCTTTCTCTCTATTACTCATGAGTTTTGGTCTTTTTAAATGCATGCTCTGTAAAATAAATTTCTGTTGGTTATAAACCCACTTACAGGAAAGTAAGAATACCTAGCACGAAAAGGGCATTTTAAGACCAGTAAATTTGAGTGTGCGGTTTGTAGTACTTCAACTTTTGTTCGCATGTTGTAAAGAATGATCAGGAAATTTCACATACGGTATTTTTCAAAAAAGCTGCAACAAAGTTATTTTAATAAGAAACATGAATGCATGAATTATTTAAAATAGTTGGTGCAACTGTTCCTTCCAACTAATCCAGGCACTTGGAAGGCAATTACACTGAGCTTTGACAACATTGCCAACCCACTGCACAGTGCCTTATGCCAAAAGCACTATTGTTGTTTTATTGACCACATTCACCATTACATATGCATATGAAAAAACAGAGGCATTTTCATTGGGATTACCCTAATAGCATTAAGAGATTATTTTTAAATTTCCTTGGAAGAAAATTCACTTAAATGAGATTACTTATTACTGGTTTCCTGTCGTGCTGCTATGTTTAGGTAAGTGGAGTCCATTAAAGTTTTTTAAAAAACTGATTTTATACATTAATGATTTCAAATAAAGGATAAGTACTATATTTGTGCATAGCTTCTTTTGAGAAAGTTAAGTTGATGTTCTGGTTAGGAGAGATAACACTTTTTGTCCCTCTTGGTGGCCCCCCTAGTGTCACCATTAGTTGCTAATTACTTGCAAACAAATAAACAATTAACTCCTCGTTCCTCTTGGTGGAAGAGTTTTCATTGACATGCTAAAACTTTCTAATAAAAGATTTTAATTAATGACGTTGCAAATCCAACCCCCTTGTCAACATAGCTATAAGGAGGACTTTGGGAGAAATGCAAGTACAGTATACGTGCTCTGCAGCTGAAGGTGAAATCATGACAAGTACATCGCTGTGTGCTGCTAATACATCAGAGTCTCAGAATCTTCAGAAAGCGTCTAGTTTTGTAGAAAATAAAACCACACAGTGCTCCTTTTCCATTGAAAGTATTTTGGGGTTGGAGCAGACAAAAGATGGCATTACAGCAGTGAAACCTCACAGACCATGGATGGATGCATGCACCAACTTGGGTAAGCCAGCAGTCTGTTTTGTAACTTCTAAAGCTTTTACTCTTTTAAAAATGTATATATTGTCATGTTTCTACTGAAAACCAGTAAATTGAAGTTCGTTTGCTTGCTTTTTCTAGTTTTAGGTGATGACAGTAATTCCCATCTGCAAATCCCTGTTGTTTCCTATGAAAATTCATTATTTCATGCTAACAGTGATCCAATGCAAGAGGAAAAAGTTTTGAAATGTGAAAAATATTTTTCAGTCACTGAAAGGCTATCTTTCAAACGAGAATTGAGCTGGTACAGGGGTAGAAGACCAAGAACCGCTTTCAATAGAAACCAGGTAGGGATTTTCTTTCTATTTAATAAAGGACTAACAATGCAGTTTAGTAAATTGTTGGTAGAAGCCTGTAACAGCTGACTATTTTGATATTGTGTATCTCTCCATATAGAAATGTAATTAAGAACTAGTGTAAATTCACAATAATGTTACTGGCTTCATCTGGTCGAAGTTTGTTCATGAAAGCAGAATTCTCCAAGCACTGCTTGGAAGCCTTCTATTAAACAAATGAAGCTGTTTCTATTTTTTAATTTATTTTAACTCCTATAACAAGAGCGGTGATTACTCAAAAAGTGTATTTTAATCTCCTCAGATTGAAGTCTTGGAAAATGTTTTTAAAATGAATTCCTACCCTGGCATTGACATTAGAGAAGAACTAGCTCGCAAGTTAGACTTAGATGAAGACAGGATCCAGGTAATTAAATTGTTTCTTTAAAATTTCCATATTTCCATCCATGTGTACTCTGGTGATATAAATAGGTAGATGATAGTAGTAACAATAATTTTAATGTCAATTTAAAACAGTGTGCATTTATACACAATAGTATGCATTGAGTGATTTGAGAAATGACAGTCATTGAATTTGTTCTGAAATCCCAACCCTTTTTTTCCATAGCATCAATGAAACATTTATCACTAATATTTCTGTGATTTCTGCTTTGTTAAGCTCTAGTTATTTGTGGAACTTGATCACTTGCTCCCAAGTTTTAAAATCACGTTTACATTATACATGTCAACATATTTAAAAACTAAATTTGAAACAACTATTGAAGTAATTTATTGGAATGAATTAGTATATTAGTATTTTGAGAGTGTCAGGAGAGCACAGCTGTGTTAAACCAGCATTTGAGCCTGTCATGTATCTGGTCAAAAGCAAAATCTACTTAGGGTTTTAATTATTCATTTACAGCTAATCAAATGTGATAAGTATACCATAAAAATTAGAATTCAGGCCTCATCTTTATATTTATTAAGTTTTTGATGGAGTTCTTATTGGATTTGTTGGGGAGTTTGGTGCTGCTATTAATTAAGCAGTTGAAGAAGTTACACCTTCAGACTTGTACATGAACTGCAGCTGCTCAGGAACTTCCATTCAATGTCACAGAAGTTGATACTAGTTTTTGTATTAGTAAAGCTGGTTCTCATTTTCCAGCAAAGATGAGGGCATTATTTTCTTAGTCTTAATTAGTGCTGGTCACTGTCTTCAGATTTTAACTTTTTATTAAACTTCCAAACTACTGGCATTTCACAAAATATTGTAGAGTTGTGTGAATATTTTTAAATTTCAAAGCTTGCTCTGATTACAGTGCCGTATTTCTGAAAACTGTGACTTTTATTTCAATTTTAGATCTGGTTCCAGAACCGTCGTGCAAAGCTGAAGAGATCACACCGAGAATCACAGTTTCTAATGGTGAAAAATACTTTCACCTCCAGCCTGCTAGAGTAGAAAGGATGGTTTGCCACTATATTACTACAATAGAACATGAAGAATTACTAGTTATTGTCATAATTTGTACTAAGTAATGATATATTAATTATATGATTTTATCACTAGATTTGAAGTGTTATAATGATTTTCAGTCAAACTGTAAATACTTGAAGTATTATTATAACCTACTTTTTGTGGAGAAAGTCAACTTTTCTATATATTTTAATAAATATTTTCAGAAAAGTGTATATATTTTTATACAGTTAAAAAACACAAACTCTGGGTTGCACAAGATCTTCAGCTTGTGTGAATTTCTGCAGGCTTAACTGATAAAGACCTAAAGCTACATAATTTTGAAGTGTAAAATACTCAATATGCAAAAAAGTGTTTGACATATGAAATTGTGCATTGCATTAGAATTTAAATAGCTATAAAAAGAATGTGTTTTCTAAAAAAAAAAGTTCTCCATGAAGATGGAAGGAGTAGCATTCAACTGACTGTTTTCAGTTTGAACCATTGTTTCATTGAAATAAGCTTAAAATTGTAATCTTTTTATATATTTCAATTCATTTATATTTGCTTGTTTAATGCTTCAACTCATCTATCTCCTTTGTTTTCAGTGTGAGTGTTGCAGTTGCAGAGCTGCCATCATTATCTTGTAGTGACAGAATGCAGTATTTCACAGGATCAAATCAGCTGGGACCAGACCAGCTATCCAGATCATTGCCATTAATTTTACGTTGTTGAATATTTTTTATCAGGCACTCTATGAAAATTAATTATCCTCATACTTGATTTTCAGCCAGAAGTCAGTATGCATAAATAAACTCTGTTTTTCTACATCATGGCCAGAGGTAAGTATGGGTTTATTCTATTGCTTGTACAGCAGAGCTTAAAGCACCACGAGCTTGAAGTGCTAGTGTCCTTCAGTGAGACTGGTCCACATTACTTATTAGAGACACATTGTACATTGGTCCAACTGTAATGCAAAAACTCATTTTGTTAACACAAAATGATGGCTGATGGTCAGTAAAAGCACAGACTTTAATTAACATTTCAACCTGAAACAACTGGTAAATCATAAAGAATTTAGGCATAAGAATTCGTTAATTGGGTTTTCCCACTTGGCTGACATGAAAAATAAATTTTATTTTGAACCCAAACTATATTTGCAATAGTGAAAAAAATGAGCTGAATAATTTTATCTGCTGCAGAGAAAAGGTTCTTAATATGCAAGATTGAAAAACAAAAACAGCAAAACTCTGAAAATTAGGGAGCAGAAATGATGTAAAAAATGCTTATGACTTTGAAAACCTCTTTGTATCTCATTCTAAGTTTAGATTTTTAACTCTTCTGGCTTGAAGGAATGCCTAGCCACTGAGCTATTATACATTCTGATGCTGGTTGCCAAATTTCATGAGGAAACATTTTTTTTCTAGGAATTACTTTGATATTAACTGGAGGAAGAACTTGAGCCCATCTTCAATCTACATGTATTCACCACCAGGCTGATACAGCCTCTGACACTTGATTTCTCTGGAGTCACTTATGAGGAAATGAAAGTCAGTTTGTCATTGTTAATATAGGTTAAATGTAAATAGTGGAGGAAAAAGAAAAGGAAGGGAGGAGGTGCAGAAGGAACTGTATAAAACCTTCTAGTGTTGCAGTTGTCCAAATGCAGTTAGGCTAGTAGTACTTTCACGTTTAATAAGAATAAAATGACAACAGAATTACTTTTTTTTTTTTTTTTTTTTCCTGGCATGTTACTTTCAATGCACTATAATCTCTAGAGGTAGGTGTTAAAATATTAGACCTGTCTTTACTACTTCCAGACCATTCTTGAATCCTTCTGATGTGTGCTCTGCTTTTCTTTTAGCTTAGGTTCTTAGAAATCGGTATTTTGCATTTCAGTTGTAATAATGGATGCCTTAATGTAGCTCTGCTGAATGTTTGCAAGTTATTGCAAAGTACAGTTAGTTTAGGATTTTACGAGATACATCATGCCTCTCATGTCATGAATGAAAAGCAAATTGTTGTTCTCTGTAGAATATGCTGTCCTACAGAATAAGAGGTAAGCTTAAGAAAAGGAATAGTGGTAAGAACTTAATCTTATGTAGGTACGTAGAAAAAGCTAAAGGGAAGGATGATACAACATCAGTCCTTAGTCAATATTTTGGATAGGTTGAGATGTAAGACTTTAAATAAAACCCAATTCTATATTTCCTAAAAAACATTATTTGAAAGCTGCATTATTTTAGAGCTAGATTGCAGGTATTTGCCATTTTGTGTCTGTAACTTCATGGGTTTATTGCCTTCATTTTTATAGAAGCCCTAAAATCTTGAATTGCTTGACTTTGCTTCTGGAAAGCCTATTTTAGTGTGGAAGTACCAAGATTTTACCCAATATTGAAATGTTAATTATTGATGCTTTGTTAGATTTAGGAAGTGACAAGTACAAAAATATTTCTAAGTGAATTTCTGTTGTACTCTTAAATATTTTTGAATGCAGGATACAATCACAAATAAAGCAATTTAAATGGAGCCAAATCCATTAAGAACAGTTTTAGAGAAAGAGAAGCTCAGTTTAGATACAGACCTGATTTGAGGTAAAGACAATATTGTGAATGCATGAGTTCCTATTTTGTTTTTCTTCTCACCTCAAAACATATTACCTATAGTTTAACTTTAGTGCTGGTAATTTGAAACTATTGTTGACTTTACTGCTGGAAACAAGGTTTCCAACAGCAACAGATTAGAGTAATCTGTCCAGATTGATGCCTAAGAACCTTACTCTATTATCTGGCAAATACCTAAATACACCTAATGTCTTTTATAATGAAACTTGACTCAAGTGTCGGAAGTCTGACAAAACGATTTAAGAGAAGGAGTAGAATAATAGCACCAGCTCTGGTGTCCAGCTTTCAATTAGCAAATGTTACTAGAAGGACAGCTTGTGTAAGGAAGGTACTGAGAGTTGTACATAGTCATGTGAGGGGCAAAAATTTGAATAACATGATTGTATTATTTACTTCATCTTGTCTTAGATCACTCATCCCAAAGTAAGTAGTTAAAGGAGAACCTTTAACTTCACATGAATGCTTATTTTGACCAGTTTGGGTTTAAATTGTGGCAATGACTTTCTCAAATACAATTGAATTTCTTTTCCATCTTAAAATATTAGTCTGTACTTCATAGGACTTTCTAAGGTTGTAACTCCTGATAATATGCAGCTTTCTGGGCTGCCTTAGTAGTGCATGTAATACTGCTACTTGGACTGGCTGTGCCTAGGCAACTAAGAATAACGTGCGAGAGTGTCAGAAGAAACCACTGTGCGTGCTGAAATCTCATCCCATCCCAGTTCTTCATACTTTGTCTTGCAGTGTTTCTATTTACCTACCTTCCAGAACTGTGATCAGAAAAGCATCAGTCATCTTGGTTCCTATTCTGACTTTCATATTTGTGAAGCCACAGCCTCCTTTTCTGTGTTGCCTTGCGTGGGCTCCAGAGCTCATTTGACCCTGTAATGAACTGATAAATTTACAAGAACAGTGAAAAACTTCCAGCCAAAAAGCTGGCTAGTTTGAAACAGTCTTAAATTACCAGTGTTGGCTGTGAAAGCCCACATTTAGAACACCACTCGTCGTTTATAACTTCATATTTGCAATTACTGTGTTTATCAAGTCTGTGCTTACAGACTAGCACAAGCTAGCACACCAGCAAACTGTTACAACTTTCCTAGTGGACATAGGTACATCTGCATTTTTTTTGTTGTCCAAAGTTTTGTACTGAAAGTACTTTTAAAGCAACAGCACCCAGGATTTTTTATAGTTGTGTATCAGATTAATGCTGTGTTCTAATTGAAAAGAAATGTGGCTTCAAAAAATCACCCAAGCATTTGTATTGCTGGATTTTACAAAAGACTTGTTTATCTAACATGAAATTAAGGTAATTTCAGATAGTTGAGATTAACTGTAAGGGTTGATTAGTGATTAAAAAACAAACAAACAAACAAACAAAAAAAAACGCTTTTTAGACATTGGATATAAAATAATGTTTGCTTTGATTCCTTGGATTGAGTTCATTTCTCTATCAGTTGCTAGGTTGATGTTTTTTGTCTCTTCGTTTCATAGGATTTACTACTATGTAATGAGCTCATTATGTGAGGGGAAGCTGGGGCTGTTGGGCATCTGGGGGTGGAGGAGTTGGTTCTGACTGAATCACAAAGGAACCTCGTGAAGTCCTAATGGGCAAGCAGCAGTTGTGAGGGAGAGGAATCTAGGGATGTTGAAGAGCCATCAGTTCCAGATTTTTTCCTGAGGAATAGTCCCTGTGCTTGCATGACATGAGGGAGAAGAGACAGAGAAAACGTAGAAGACCTGTCTTTGTATTTTGGGCTTCCCAGGTTGTTACTGACATGGGTCAGCAGCATTTAGAGCAACCTAGTTCGAGAATCTCAAAGTATGAAATGCTGTGTTATCGTGGCACAGTATTAGTATTATAGTTTGTGAAATTGACATGCAAAACATGAAACATGTATTTGTTGAGTCTAGAAGAACCATTAAACTGAATTTCTTCTAAAAATGTTTTTGCAGGGTGATGTTTATTGGTAATGAAGGAAGAACATCACCAAAAATTCTTGGGGATATATAGTTTTTGGCATAGTTCTGGTGTAATGCCCATTAACTTTTTGTGTTATGGTGCAGATATTGTCCAGAGTTACTGAACAAATGTGCTTTAAAATAAATTAAAAGCAAATGAGAACAAACAACAACAAATAAAATAGTAGATTTTTCAAGGGTATATTTTGATTTATGTTGTAAATCACTTACTGTAAAGTCTAGTGCCTTTGGCAAAGCGTGTATCTGTCCGTTGATTCACACAGTGCAAACAATGATTTTATGCGAATTTTCAAGCATGGTCATCTGGTTTAGGACATTGTAAGGATCTAGATGTATTGCAAATGAAATACAACACATGGATTGGGAGGGAAATTACATATTATTTCTCCTTGGATTTACACATGAATGTTTTGTTCTCCCTAGCAACTAAGCCAGGTTTTTCTCTGCCACTGTGATGGCTGGAGCACATAATGAGTACAGTCTATTACTGTTTCCCATAATCTTGTTTAGTTTGGAGCAATAAGGACAAAAGTTTGCTGGTAATTATAATGAAAGAGATGATGTATATTATCATTCTTGTTATTAAGCACTTGAAAATTCTGGGGCTTTTCTATTTTTAGGTTGCATATGTGGATGTGTTTCAAACTCTTTAGCTTATTGTGACCTTTTGAAAATGTTTACTGTAAACTTGCATCAATTTATTGTACCTTGTTTTTCTGTGACACTTTCTAGCTCGCTTAAAACAGAATTGTTATTTTACCAGTCCAAGTTATTTTACTATTTCTATAGTGATTAGTGTTTGTCCACAGTAACTAGAATCTGGAAGAGTATTATGTCCGTGTATAGCCACCTTATGTGTTATGAATTAAAAATTAATATATACCTTTTAATTATGCATTTCACTCACTTTTAGTATTTAAAATTTTATTACCAATCTCAGTAATATTCCAAAATATTTTGGGATTCAGTTTGTATGAATGATGACATAGTAAGGAAATTAAGAAGATTGCAAAACAAACATTTTTAATTTGAGATTGCTGGCTATACTAGTTGCATTTTTTTTTTCCAGATTAAATCAAACTTTAAATTGATTAGTATTAAAAACAGAGGTAACACTGTATTTCAATTGCAGCTGAAAATACTGGGCTGCTTTTGCCCTCTAGTGTCTGGATTTTAGAATTACAGTCCTACGTCTTGGATTTATTTTGAGTAAAGTCTGCAGACATGAGGTAGGCTGTAGGTAATATGCCAGCAGGTGACTACTTATTTTAATTGTACAAATTTTGTAGCTAAATCTATATTGCGTAGGCATACGGCTGACTTCGAATCTGATTATCAAAAGTTCTGGATGGGCAGTATTAAATTGAACCTGGTGGAAATTGGTAGGTTCTTAGTATTCTTAGTCTGAACGTTATTATTTAGCTACTAATTTAAGAATTGAGTTTTGGGCAGCCAACTTTTAAAAATCTTACCTCTAAATTAAGGCTGCTTTCATGGCTACGTGTTTACAGGACTGCCCAATGCCATCCATTTATAGTCCATTCTAGAATGCATTTGACAAAGTGTCCAGAAATTGTTTTTTTTTTTTTTTTTTTTTTTTTTTTGTTTTTTTTTTTTTTTAAAAAAAAAAAACAAACAACAACAAAAAATAACAAACACCCTTACAGTGTGAACCTCAGAATTCCTTTTCCTACAGTATCTATTAATGTAATTCTTCATTGATAACAAATAAAAAACTGAGAATGCAAACATTTGCCATGCAGAAGCACTGACTACCACCAGTCTTTTCATTTATCACTGTTTTATTGCATTAAAATGTTGTGGTTTAACCCGGCTGGCAGCTAAAAAACACACAGCCCTTTGCTCGCCCTCCCCCCTCCCTCTCTGGGATGGGGGGAGAGAAACAGGTAAGTGAAGCCTGTGGGTTGAGGTAAAGGCAATTTATTAAGATAGAAAATAATAATAATAATAATATGTACAAACGAGATGCACGATGCAATTGGTCACCACCCGCTGACCAGTGCACAGCCCAACCCCAAGCAGCCGGCCCCCCACCCCGGCTAGCCACCCCTATATATTGTTCAGCATGATGTCAGATGGTATGGAATACCCCTTTGGCCAGTTGGGGTCAGCTGTCCTGGCTCTGTCCCCTCCCAGCTCTTGCTGCACCCCCAGCCTGCCCGCTGGCAGGACAGAGCGAGGAGCTGAAAAGTCCTTGGCCTAGTGTAAGCATTGCTCTACAGCAATTAAAACATCAGCATGTTATCAGCACTCTTCTCATCCTAATCCAAAACATAGCACCCTACCAGCTACTAGGAGGAAAAATAACTCTGTCCTAACTAAAACCAGGACAATAAGAAATGACATTGTGCTGTATAAATACTTCATGCTTCTTACCACTTTGTCTTGCATTTCAAAATATGCAGTCAGGGTAAAATATTTAGAAATGGGACAGTAGCCACATGTATTTGTTGTTTGATTTGGACACTTGTAAGTTACTGGACAAACATAAGGAATACAGTGAAATGCACTTGTCTGACTTCAAAGGTGGAACTGTATCTCATGCTATGCTGTAGGATGTGGCTATCTGACAATATAATTGCAAATTGCTCTAATTCATTTTGACAGAGAAAGGAAGTCATAGGGAAGCAGTCTAATGGGGCATCAACATTGCTCTTAAAATGCAGTTGACTAGCTAGATATTTTAATGAGACTCACGTAGGTTACATAGAAAACCTTGTAATCATTCTTGCTTAAATGAGAGCTGAGCTGATCTTTCCTGTTTCTTCTGTGAACATATGCTGCTGGACAGTAAGATCCATCACAACTTACAGTTTAGTTGGAATGGTGTTGTCAGATATTTTTATTATTACCATCTAACTATAAGCAAATAATACTTGTAACATGCTATTAACTTGCTTTAACTTTCTGGGCAAGCATTAACAAATGTTGTTCATTGTGTTTGACTAGTCTCTTATTATCTGAATATTTTTATTACTCTTTCTAGAATTTAGCAACTAACTCAATCTTGATATCTGACTGCTTCAAATTGTGGTTTTACAACAACGTGCCAGACTGTAAGTCAAGGACTTGAGTTGTTTGAAAAGTAGGTCTGTCAGCAGTAATTGTTATTCCTAAAAGGGTCCATCTCCTTTTTAAGTACAGTTTTGTAAAATTACTGTATAGATTCTCTTGTAAATTTTCCATAAAGCGTTCTATTTTTTTCTCTGAAATACTGTTGTGTATCTGACATATAAACAGACTACAGTTTCCATCTGCTTCCAGTCTTCATATTTTCTTTTGTTTGTATATTTCCCTTAGTGCAAGCAGAATGGGGTGCTGTTGACAAACTGCTTTCCAATCATCTTTCATAATGGTTACACAATAGACTTCAGAATTCTTCTGGACATGTTCCTATTGTCTGTAATGGTATCTGTTACTAGTATCTTTGTTTTAATTACAAGAATCTTCAAAACATTTTATTTAGCTTTAATTACACTTAGCTTTTGGCCTCAAATAGTGAATGATGTCATCCTGAAGTGCTCGAACAAATTGTTCTCTCTGGGTTAAATGGGACAGGGTTTAAGGCAGGTTATGCTCAGCCAGGGGTCCCTTACTGTGCTAGGATTAATTTCATAGACATTGCCACAGGATGCTATAGATAGATGAATTTCAGGATAGACTGTTAAATCAGCTCCCCCCTGCCCAGCCCCCATATTTCCCTGCAGAAAGAAAATTACAAGATGTCTGGATGGAAGGCATTGTGCCTTTAAGAAGAGGTTGAAATTAAAAGTAAAACTGAGAAACCCTTGTAAAAATATTTATTAACATTTCCAGAGTGTATTCAAATGCCCCCGTGAGAGCCTTGATTTGCTTTTTTAATAGTTGATTGAGATGAAATGCCTATATTGCAGCAAAATATCATTTTTAAAGTGAAGCATTAATAATAATTCAAACGTTGCTAAAGAATAAAACATACATGACTTTAGGAATACAGTTGGATTGAAATGTTTTAAGTTCAACAGATTTTTTGTTTGTTTAAAAATCACTCTTCCATGCAATTTTTATTTTTCTTTGCATCACAAATCTACTTTTCTCTAAAAGTGCAGTTTCATGTTACGCCTAATCCAGTGTAACAGAAGACTGCTGCTGAAAGATGCAGTCCTGCTCTGCTCCCTGTTTTCTCAGCAAAGATCAGGTGGCCACAGAGTCAGTTCATCTTGCTTTTAGAACAGGGAGGAGTGAGTTTGGTGGCATGTCAGTAAGCTGAATTATCACGGAGAACTGAGCTCTGTCCTTTATTATATTCATATGAATAAACAGATGCAAAACTAAACAGAAATACAGAGTTCACATTAGCCTGTAGACACTTTCTTCCAGCAGAGCAAGTTGGCCTGTATATTCTACATGGAATTGTGAGGTCTGGGGAATGGTAATATTTTATGAAGATTTGCATTCATGAATCATTGATAAATAGTTGTTTCAGGAGTGATAAGAAGGTATTTCTATATAGTAACTGGTTTATTTCAGTCAGTTCCTTTTCACTCTTATTCTTACATCTGATGTTAACTTGAGCCTTTGGGAATGTAGGACTGGAAAAACTTCTACAGGAAATTGCACTTAATGACCATGGAAGATGTTGTTACCCAGAAAGGTCACAAGACCATTCACTCCTTACTCTCTGAACTCTGTGAGCCTTGGAACACCCCCAAATACCTGAAGGCAGATTTGAGTTTTTTAAGAAGAAAGCTCAAGAATGAGTGTGTCGTGTAAAAAGTGAGCAGGAGAGAAATGTGTCTGCTTGCACCCTATGAGGGATTCTCTAAAGTCTAGGTTATTTAGCATTAAGGACTGGATGCTAAATTTCAGGACTTGTTGCAAAACATCTGGATAGAGAAGTGGTGGCTGCCAGTGTCAAAGCAAATATAGCAAAATTCATGCATCTAATTCCACTTTCAAGTCCCACATGGACACAGCAGCAGCTAATCTAGAAGTGCCAATAAATGCTTGGACCCAGCAGGAGGCAGTTGGATGCCAGGATGGCATGCTGTGCTCTTCTTGCCATTCCCAAGACACAAGCAGGCAGTTGGATGGAATTGTTCTGGAGGCTGGATCCCAGATGGGATCCCCCTCTGTGGCCCCTGGTATTTTAAGCACCCACTGATAATGCCTGGATGACATTAGGAAGTAAGGTCTATAGTGTGTCTATAGGAAAAAAAGCAAATTAAAACCAAAAAAAAAAAAACATTAGCCCCAGGGGTCTCTTCCTGTCTTGGTGGGGCGGTGAGGGGGGCAGCGTCATTCCTGGCTCCAAATCTAATTATTGGTTTAGCCTCGAGCATGTGTGCAAGATGTTGAAGCGGGCATGTATATGGCTGTGCTTGTTTCCCCATCTATAAAATGGGAATAGTAAAACAGATCTTCCTTTCAGAATTCATTTTTTCAATTAATATTGACACCTCTCAAGGCCTAATGATTTAAAAGTTGCCTTGAAAAAGACAATACATTTCAGAAGGAAAATAAATAAATAAATTTCAATTTAATGGCCTAGGGTCACTGTCCTATAGTTGATAATCTTTCACTTGAGTTTAGCCAGATCTTTTGAAACTATGTCATGTTACAATATTGAAGATGCTATCAGAGTACAGTTTTCAGGATTCCTGACAATGGTGGGAATGTTCATGCCCTTGCTGAGAGTGTCTGCATCAATTTCACGCTTTCTTTTGACATTTGCTCTTAAAGTTTGTTACTGGAAGATCTTTCTTCCTTCTTTTCACGCCAGATGTTCTTTCTATACGTGAACCACCCCCATGTTAGTAGAACATTTTTGTGTAAGTGGTTATTCTCAAAAGGTCTGTTTTTCTGCTTTCTAGTAGCTGTCTAATGAAGTTCCAAAAGACCCTTGTGTTATAGGTTTTCTGTTTCAGGATCTTATTTGTGCTTTTATGGACAGTGAAATGATACTTTGTGATTCCAGGCTTCTGAGAAGTTTCTGAGATGCTGCTGATCTTTTAGCGTACTGCCTGCTCTGTTCATGTTAGTTCATCCTTGTTTTCTAGCAGTAGGCTGTGTTTATCTAGCAGAAGTGTGATATTGCAATAATCATGGCTGTCTGACACCAGTGGATGTGTCTACAAGCATGATGCATGCTTCCTGGCCTGAAACTGAGCAATTTTCCTAACTCCTTTTGCAGTCAAGTTCAGTCTCCCCAGGGAAAGAGATTTCAGTGCTAGAAATACAAAATATGGATGGATCAGACCTCTTCCCAGTCTAAGAAGGACTTTTTTGTTGAGTGATAGAAATATTTGGTAGGGAGTTCGTAATTATACAGTAGAAATTTTTACTTGAATTTTCATGTTTTTCTAGGAACTGCTGAGTTCTCACTGTCCCTTCCATCTGGGAACAGCTGCTGAGAAAGGAGGAAAAAAAAAAGTTCTTAGTTTTAAGCAAGAAGGTAGAGCGGCAACCAAAACCAACTGTAGAATGCATGATATTGATACCCATGACTTACAGATATTCTCCGACTCATATGCACCCTATACTATATCAAAACAAGAGTCTATTGTAAAAGGACAAAAGAGCCTACAGAAAAGCAACCCCCACAGCCACTTTTGCCCTTACATTGGCTTGCAGCATTTTAGAGAGTCTAAGTAAAAGTTTCTAACTGCTGTGATTTGATTCCCACATCTCCTCTATCTGTTTTCACAAAAGATTTCAGTGGAAATTATTCTAAATGCACACAAAGCAATAAAATACTTCTGTGTGCAGTCACTTCATTCATGTTAGTAAGTTGGCTGTCGTGGCGGTATTGGGATAAATGTTTTTCAGATGCATCTTTTTGTTATTAGTTTAAGCTGAGATATGGGGAAGGGGGCACTGAGGCTGATTTTGTCAGATGATGTTTTTGCTTTGTGCTAATAAATTCAAGGCCTTAGTAAATATGACTGATATTTTTTTCTGCTCAGTCTACTGACAGAGTAATCAGTGGCAGCTGCAAGTTCTTGGGTTATTCTGCTACCTAGGAAATGCCATTATTCATCCTGTACCTTTGTTTGCACTGAAACATTGTGGGCTATTGCATTGATAGCACAGCTAATGTTAATGTTCCTTCTACAGTTTCCAGCTTCTCCAGCAGTCTAGAACTCTGTCAACAGAAAACGCCAGACAAATTTCCCCTTAAATTTTCCCCTGGCTTAAAAGGGGACTCGTTTGCAGGTCAGCGGAGATGTATGTGTTCAACAGAGTCATTGTTTGTCAGAGGTGGTTATGGGCAGTGGAGACATGATCGTCCTGTAAATAAATTGTGCTCGTCTTCCTTTCTTTAGCCATGCTATTGTGTTGCTGTACGTATGTCCTTTGTAATGTATTAAAGCACAGAAGGACTAGAGTTACTTACAGTTGTTATATGGACTGACTTGATTGGGGAGAGAAAAAAAAAAAAGTTTATAGAATTTTCAGGCCTGTTTGGTCAAACAAGACTACCTGGATAGACAATAATTTCATGTATAGAAAATAATTACTGAGTAATTGAGATCAAAAGTAAGCATTGTTTCCTTCCAGAGCCTCCAAGGGACTATGGCCTAATCTCTCATCTGTGCTAAAGCACGTTTAATGGCAGGAATCTTTTCTGCTCCTGACATAACAAAGGGCTGTGGCCATCCAGAGCCCCCAGGCTTGTTTTCAAAGGTGAGGTTTTGTTCAATATTAATCATATCAACATGATGTACTAGAATGTAAAGTTTTCAAAAATAATTGGAGATGAGATGGGTAAAGTAATGATGTATGACAAGACCCTGCGCTACCTGATCAAGAACTGAAGCTGGGACTTACCTGAGCAGGTGGTTGTACATAGTGAGCCCCTGTGGTCCCTGCAAGCTGAACACATGGCAACTGTGCTTTGGTGGAGCCTTGGGCTTCTGCATCTCGTACATGACATTAGTAGTTTAGACAATGAATTTAATTGATGTAATTCATTCCTGTGTCAGAGCTGCCTGTGACTGATGGTTTATTTTCTTGTAAAGGAAAGTGTTTGGGTCAAAGGGTGCAATGACAAAATTAACAATGGGGGTTCAAAATGGAAAAGCTGGAATACATCCACTTTTTACTGTGTTTTCCACAACTAAAGTTTTATCACCATTGATTCCCCTAGCGTGTCTGCTTTATATTTCACGTGTTACTCCTTCCCTGTTACAGGTCCCCAACAGTTTTTCCTGTCTATGGCCCTAACCCAGCCAAAGCCTCAGTCCATCCCGCTGTGCCTTCACGAAGAACATCCCGCCAGAGATACTTTCTTTCAAGAGAAAGAAAAAAAAAAGAAAAAAAAGAAAAAAAAAAAGCCCCAAAGCAGTTGCGAGCTGCCTCCAGCTCCCTCATGACAGGGCGGGGCGGGAGCAGCCCCCTTGGCCGCGAGCAGGGCCGAGCCGGCCCCGGCGAGGAGGAGCCCCCCGGGTAGGGCCGGGCAGGGCCAGCCCCCCCGAGGAGGAGCCCCCCGGGCCGTGCAGGACGGAGCCGTGCAGAGCCGGGCCCACATCGCGCACGCCCGCGGCCGCCCCCTGCGGTGCCCGCGCGGTAGCGGCAGGCAGCATGGCCCCCGGGCCGCGGCTCGGCGCCCTGATCACGGCGCTCCTCGCCGGCCTGGCAGGGGCTGCCCCGGGGCCCGGAGGCAGGAGGGGCTCGGCGGGAGACGCTTGCGGAGGGCGGGTGAGAGGGGCCGGGGGCACGGGAGGGGAGAGCAGGGGGTCCCCGGGCTCTGTGGGGCCGGGAACGGGCATGTGGGGAGCGATGGGGGGAAGGGTGTGAAGGGTGGGCTGCGGGCTACGCCTTTTGTTCCCGGTGCTGCCGTGCCCTGCTGTCAGGCTCTGGGCTGCGTTTCCTTTCTCTTTGCTGTGTTTGAGTGAGGTGTGCTGTTCGGTTCTGTGCGGGTACAAACGCAGTCGGAGCGCGGCGATGCGGAGATGCCAGCGGCTTTGAGGCTTTGCCGTTTTGTTGGGGTGTTAGCCGTGGTTTCCCTTGGCTTTGGGTCACATCTTGCGCGTTCTGGACCGCGACGCAGTCCGGGGGTCCGCAAGGAGCTGCGGAGGGAGGTGAGAGGGTGGGAAGAACACGTAAACAGCGGGGAACAACAGACTTCTGATAAAGCTTCCGGCTTAAACCTTTGTGCCGGATGAACGTGTTGAAGGCTAAACTCCTCTACCGGCTCTTTTTAACTGAAGATCCCAAATAAAATATTTGGGTTCAGTGGGCCCCTTGTGCCATCCCCAGGGGGAGGCAGGATGTGCTGCTGGGGCACAGGGCCCGCTCTGTACCTTTATGTCCCGCTTCGCATTGAGCTGTTGTGTGAGCAACCTATTAACTACCTGTTAAGTCACAGCACTCCTGTACTTCACTTTGACACTTGTAGAAACGCGCTGGGTTTATTTTTCCATACATAATTACTGTCGTTGTTTGTGTCTGAATGCACCAGAATACATCCCCTCAATATAAATTTTTCAGATTAGTAGAAACTTTTATTTTTATTTTATTTTTTTTTCAAATTACCATGAAAAAGCTTTGTCTTGCTTGCTCACAACACATGTAACGCTTAAACTTCTAAAATATTTATAATGGCTTCTGTTTCTGTTGTGGGTTTTTTTTTTTTTTTTTTTTTTTTTTCTATATTTTCTGTTCCATATATCAGAACTAGGAAGCTCAGACTTCCCCAGACAACTGATCAGATATCTTGTCTGATCGGTTAGATAGAGTTTCATGGTCTCGATTTTTTGTAATACCAATTTTGCTTATGATTGCCTACCAGGGCAACATTTGTAAGAGTAATGACTGCAGGATGGTACCCATTGTGTCAGTTAGGTGTTATTTATCTTGGTATTTATCTGCATGTAAGTTGTGAGTAGACTTGACATGCTAGCAAGTGACTGATGGCCCCTCTAACACATTGTCTGCTCTGGACCAGGGCTGCCTTTGAAGTAGTACCCTGTAGGAAGTAAAGAGACTATTTGCTCTATTAAAATTCCTTGGTATTTCCTCTGTTTAACCACAGGCCACTTCCCCTCTGCCACTCTAAACGCTGTGGGGACACTGATTGAAAAGACACAAGCCCTGAAGTAACTGTATCCTATAGAAACAGAGATTCTTATTGCAGGTTATTTGTAAGTAGTGTCTAATTAATGTGTGTTAAGGATGTGAATAAATCTTAACATTTTATATGGAGAAAGACAAGCCATGAGAATGTCTGGCATGTATTAAATGAAGCAATTGAATTGAGGTAATTCTCAGTGGCATACATGATCTAGAAAAAAATTGGTTAACTTTTAGTCGTTCTTTAACAAAAAATAAAATTGGATAGCTGACTATATCTGCGCTTAGATACACGCGTTGGATAGTTTCCTGTGCTAAAGCTGTGACTATGAAATGTACTTCTCACCCCTGGTCAATCTGTTTAATTGTTTGAGTATTGTTTTTTGAAAATCTGCATTTAGTTCCATCACAGTGCATTTACACAAGTAATTCTAAATTTCTTCTCACTCTGCAAAATTTTAATTTTCCTCAATATGGTGTGGCAGTAAAAGCTTGACTTGATGAGATCTTGCAATCTTATAGTTTGGGCTATGATTATAAGATTGCGAGGAGGAAGTATTTGATATTTAGATTCATAGCTCCTGAAATTATTCTTAATAGTTAATGTTCTCAAAACTGAAGGCATTTGATATTTTTACAACTTACGTTGCAAAACACATACCTGTATTTGTTGCTTTCTCTAGCAATACTTTGGTATGGGTCTTGCAAGCTCAACATGTGTCTGCAGCAGTAATTCAGTTAATATTAGCATGTGTAACTTAAAGAATGCTACTAACAATTAGAAGGGATTTCAATGGATCCAGAATTTTAGAGTGTGGATTGACTTCTCTAAGCGTAGGATTTCCTTCACTGATGTTTAACAACAACTTCAATGTATTCCTACACTTAACATTATTTCAGATTAAGGTAGAACATTTGCTTAAAGCAGAATAGTATTGCCAAGTAGGTTTCCATATGGATGATCTTACCACATCATATGCATACCTTTATCCAGGAAAAAATAAACCAGGGGAGGGCCTCTTTTAATCTAGAAAAAGTATGTCCACATGGGGAGCTACTCTGGAAAAGTATGCTCTGTTTTTTTTTTTTTTTTTTTCGTTCTATAAACAAGATGTGAGGGAAGTCAGAATTGGTCTCTGATGTTGATTTGCATATATTTCACATTCATTTATTCGGTGTTAAACACATGAGCAACTTTACTCTCAAGTTGTTTTGTAGATTCTAATGGGAGTACACACATGAGTAACTTTTTTTCAAATGTTTAATTCCTCTGAAGATCCTGGCACTGAACCATGTTCAGTATAAGGCTTAACATTAATGAGACTATATGATGAGAAAATAAACACAGCATTTTAGCAAACCTCTTTTTCCACCCACCTCTGGTTAGCAGAGAGTTGTAACTTTCTTTGCTAAGTAAAGTTTATCAGACACACTGGGGGCTCTCTTTTCCCCTGCATTCTCCCCTCAAAGATGACACTTCCTGTGTCATCATCTATGTTCCTTAGGTAAAAAGCTTTCTATATCCTCTTGTTTCATATCAGGGACTCTGAAGATGCCCGTTTTCTATCATTCCACTACCAAGAGCTCTATCTGCCCCTCTGCTTCTTTAGGCTTAATACCAGCACACAATCGTTCTTCTCTACAGCTAGGGTTATTCTAAGCGCAGACCTAAGTCATGCCCAAACAATTTTCCCAGCTAAATATATGCATTGGGAACTTTATCTGGGAAGAAGAATGACTTGTAAAATAATAAGAAATAACTTAAGAGTTTAATTTCCTCCCTTTATTTCTTATTATTTTCCAGAAGTTAAAGAATCAGATTTTTCTCTTTCAGGGTATGTAAAAATTTCAAAGGGTGTTGGACAGAGGACAGACCTGAGATGGAGTGTTCTGGAGGTGTTAATGGTTGCCATCAGGGGATTCTTTAACTTACAGACAATTCCTGAGTTGGTGGAAAGCGCTGCAGATCAGATGGCAGTCTGTATTCTTGTGGTGGGTTTACATGGCAAGGTTTTGGTTTTGGTAGCAGGGGAAACAGCCTTGCAGATTGCAAGGTCAGTGAAGAATGAGGGGGAGAGGTGCTCCAGGCGCTGGAGCAGAAGTCCCCTGCGGCCTGTGGTGAGAACCATGGTGAAGCAGGCTGTTCCCCTGCAGCCCATGGAGTACCATGGTGGAGCATGGTTTCACACTGCAGCCCATGGAGGAGACCATGGTGGAGCAGGTGGACCTGCACTGATGGAGGCTGTGGCCTGTAGAAGACCCCTGCTGGAGCAGATTCTGGGCTGGACCTGTAGCGCATGGAGAGGAGCCCACGCAGGAGCAGGTGACCTGGCAGGAGCTGCTGCCTGTGGGGGATCCAGTTTGGAGTAGTTTGCTCCCAGGGGATGGACCCTGTGGTACTCCATATCTGGAGCAGTTCTTGAAGAGCTGCTGCCTGTGGGCAGCCCACACCAGATCAGTTCACCAAGGACTGCTTACCAGGGCTCACCAAGTTGCCTAAGGAGAGGTGAACTGGCCCAGGTCAGAAATGGAGCAGGTCAAAACTCCTGTGCCAGTCAGTAGCAGGATCGTGCTTGTGAATAGCCACTGCAGCGTAGCCTGGGCAACACAGAGAGACACAGGCTCCTGACTCAGCATAGGGAGATAGTAAGATTTCTTGCCTATTACTATCAAGCTAGAGAAGCGAGAAACAAAGGAAAGAAACCAAAAGCACCTTCCACCCTATTCCACCCTCTTCCACCTCCTCCCCCGAGCAGTGCAGAGGAACAGGGGAATGGGGTTTATGGTCAGTCTATAGTGCTTCTACTCTGCCGCTCCTTCTCGATGTCCTGGTTTCAGTTAGGACAGAGTTATTAAACCACAACACTCAGTCACTCTCGTCCCCTCTGCTGTGGGATCCATCCAATGGGATGCAGTCCTTGGTGAACTGGTATCGCATGGGCTTCCCACTGGCAGCAGCTGCTCCAGATATGGGTCCGTACCACGGGGTCCATCCCTCAGGAGCAAACTGCTCCAACCTGGATTCCCCATGGGCAGCAGCTCCTGCCAAGTCACCGGCTCCTGCATGGGCTCCTCTCCACGAGCTACAGGTCTGGCCCAGAATCTGCTCCGGCAGGGGTGTTCCACAGGCCACAGCCTCCATTGGTAAAGGTCCACCTGCTCCACTGTGGTACTCCATGGGCTGCAGGGGGACAGCCTGCTTCACCATGGTCCTCATCACAGGCCACAGGGGACTTCTGCTCTGGCACCTGGAGAACCTTCTTCACTGACCTTGGCACCTCATGTTGATGCTTGCCTTAGCGCGGTTGCCCACTATGCCAGGCTTGCGTCCGCGCTAAGGCCGGCATCAATATGAAAAGGACTGTGGTGGTTTTACTTGGGTGGGCGGCCAAGCTCCACCACAACCGCTCTCTCACTCTCCCTCCTCAAAGAGGAACGGGGAGAAAATATGATGAAAAGGGCTCAAGGGTTGAGATAAGGATGAGGAGATTGCGCAGTAATTATCGTGACAGGCAAAACAGACTCAGAATAGGGAGATAGTAAGATTTATTGCCTATTACTATCAAGCTAGAGAAGCGAGAAACAAAGGAAAGAAACCAAAAGCACTTCACCCCCACCCTCCATGCACCCTCTTCCACCTCCTAAAAGTGTTCTAAAATCATTTTTTTTTTTTTTTTCTCTCCACTGGCATATAGAATGATACAATGGCATTTTAGAATTCATTAGATGTGTCAGTTCAAGCTTAGTGTATTTCTCTCATTCAATGTAAACATGTTGAGTGCAAAGCTTTGCAAGCATGGTTGGTCATGCATTTTTGAATATCATCAATCAGGTAATGTCAGCAAATTTTTACAGTTAGCCATTTTTACTCTAGTGTCAGAAAGTGTTAATGACAGTCTTGCCTATTTAAGTTAATTTAGAAATGCACAAAGTAACCCAAGTATATTACTATTAAAATAAGCAGATATATGTTTATTGGGGAGCTTAAGAGACTAAAGAGTTTAAATTCTGTGTTTCCAGATAGAGCAAACACAGAGCCTAGCCTAGAGAACAAAATTATGGAAACTTAAGCATGCTTATGTCATTGACACTAACCCTCAGCATTAACAACAAAAACGTATGTTTCCTTGTGTGTTGCTATTGGGAAATGAGAATATGATGTTAATTAATAAGCTGTATATGGTATTAATTAATAAGCTGTTGACCCAACAAGATTTCTGTAGTTGAAGCCTCTTAGGACTGTTACAGATGTAATTAATTTCCTCTTGAGACCATGTCCTTTAGTTTAGATGTTAAACTCCACTCCTTGCCTTACTCCCTTGCCCCCCAATCTGCTTTTGAGTAAGTAGAAGCACAGTAACTACCATAGCAGACTTGTTAATTTAAAATCTTGAGGCAGTTATTTAAGAACAAGTTCTTTAATAGATTAATTTAATAGATTAATACTTCCTAGATTAATACTTCCTAGCTTAAAAGATGTTAAGCAGTTGTGATTAGACAATACTAGCTTTTCCTTGGTTAATTATTTGTTAATGTTAAAGTAAGATGGATGTTACTTAATTAAAACTGCAACATATAAAGGCTGTTTAATAAGGACCAGCTGTCTTTTCCAACAGATTTATCTAAGGATGATGAAACACAGCTTTGATGTGAACTTGCCCGCTTAATTCTGCTCTAAGGCTGAATTTTAACCATAAACCTAGTATGTTGTTTGGAAGCCAGCAAGATAACAGGAGTGTAAAGCATTACAATTAATCTTGAACAATTAATCTTGAATACCATTTTAAATTTATAATAATTATATATTCTTGTTTTTTAAAACCTATTGATTTGTTATATTGCTACTAAAGTTACGAGTTTATTTGTACTTTTTTTCTAAAGCTTTAAGTTTATGCTTCTGTTTCTATACCATGTGTTGTTTTTATGTATGAAAGTGAACGTTGTCCATAAATGCTTTGCACATAAAATTACATCAGATTCATGGAGGTTATATCCTTCTCCCTGTATTAATCATGAAATATTTTATGGAAGAAGTACAAGCTACAGTATAACTGAAAAGAAGGAACTATGGCTAGGTCCGTACATATTATGTGCTTTATTTTAGATTAGGATAATTTGATGCCCTTTTTAAGGATCAGAACTTAAGTGCAAACTTGAAAAAAAAAAAAAAAAAAAAAAGATTTTATTCTCTTACGCGTGAGGCATTGTACAACTTTTGTCTTGTCTAGCTATTTGTCTTTTCCAGCTCTCCTCAGGAGGAGTCAATTCATGTTGACACCCAAAGCTTCTACAAGTTGTTCCCAAAGAGACATCAGTCAAATATATGCTTAAATTAGGAGAGTACTGTCTTATGCTAGTAAAGGATAGACTCATTTCTGTAGTTTTGCTGCAATATCTGTTTAACAAAAACAATATATATTATGGATTTGATTAACAAAAGTCTGCCAGCCAAGTTTTAAGTGTATATTTTTACATGCTTGAACCTATATTGCTTAATAAATTGTACATTCAAGAACTAAGACAATTCCTGTATCTATTAAAAAAAAAAAAAAGTATTGGTGATCTCGGTGGATTGGTGAGGATATTCCATAGTTACTACCCTTTATGAAATTCTTGTACTGTTTTATACAAAACGTGCAATTTTTGGAAGTGAGTCATAAACTCCTCCATCTAGAAGGAGGATCATTAAATGTGAGATGTTTATGACGAGGCAAGTGACAGCAGCTGGCAGTCCAGCAGTAACTGTCACATGCTTGTGCAGAGCTTGACTAAGTCTTCATCCCTGCCCAAGTGCAGTCTTCAAACTTCCGAACAGAGCAGAGTTGGAGGTGGCAGAGCTGGAAAGAGCACCAAAAGAGATTGTCAGGGTAGAAGCAGAACAAGATGAGACACAGCTGGTAATTCTGGAATAAGTTCTAAAACATGGACAGATCAGATCAAGTAGATACTCTAAGAATACAGTTCAGAGATATCTCTAAAACCAGGAAAAAATAAAACAACAACGCCCTCCCCCCTGCCCTTTTTGAAGGTGAATATCAAGGTGGATGGATTCCCTCTGTTGTCTTAGAAAAGTAGTTGTCTGTTCCTGCCAGAGACATCCAGCACATAAACTTCTCTGTTCCTTCTTCAACCTGAGTTACCAGTAGTGTTAATAGATGTGCTCCTTAATCTTTAATAACCAGGTTAAAAAAAGTTAAGTATTAAATCCTTTTCACAGCATGCTGTGAATAATGAAGACTGGACTTGTGACTAGAAAAATCTTCTGAAAGGCTTGTATGGAGGTGAAATAAGGAGCACAAGTTTAAGTAGCAACCTGCAGTTGTGCACGGTGCAGAACAGGGCAGGGATTCTTTTCTTATCAATGCTTTTTGATTGTTCATTTCACTGACGGGAAACTTTGAGTTTGTGTGGCCACCAGGATGTCTTGGGAGAGGGCCACGGATTTCTAGGGCACACAGGATGAAAAATTAGTGCTTACCTGCTGCATGAAAAACACATTGATGCTGTCTGCAAGACAAGTGAGCAAAGCTTTCAATAAAGTGTCAAAATGTGTCAGTAGTGTGTGAGTAGATACTGACTATATGGAATATATGTCATAGCAATCTGTTAAATACATGTTATGATCCTTTTTTGTGTTTCTGAAATGTAAAGCTGTAGGTACATGAGCATCCTTTATTTTTCTTGTTCTTGTGGCTCTGGTCTTGGGCTGTTATTCAGCAAGACATTAAATCTAGTTTTAGGGCACATCACACATTCTGCTTCTATTAACATGTTCAGCAAAACATGAGGGGTAACTTTGTGCGAGGATATTTCATGCTAGATCAAGTATCATCATCTTCTGCAAGCCTGAAAGCTCAAACTCAGAAATGTGTATTCTGGTTACTGCAAGAGGACTAGAGTTGTACGTATCCATGACTGATCTGAATCCAAGTTGAACCACTTGGTGCTTGAACAGTGTAGAGGGGGCCGGGAAACTATGGCCTCTGTGGTGAAAGATGCTCCTTCTGGCTGGCAGCATGACCTCTGCAAGCCAGCAGTCTTTGAGTCCACACCTGGCCCCTGCCTTTTCCTTAACAAGTCTTGTACAGGGCACAGAGTGTCACAGAGGCCATTGTAACATCTCCAGAGGAGGTGCTGTTGAAATGTGTTCTGTTTCTGTAACCTTTGTATTCTGATGGCCTCACATTGAAAGAACAAGCTGCTGTCCATGATTGACGGAAACTGTAAGGGACAAATGAGGAGCATGCAGAGTTCAAAGGGCTCCAACTAAATCTGTGTATGAGGTCATAAATTGCTACGAACTGTGAGAATTACATTAACAACTGGACAACATCAAACTAAGTCTTGAGTCTGCTACATGGAGGAAATAAGCATGCAGTTCTACTTGGGACTGTATGCTCTCTTTTAAGGTTTCTAAATAATTATTTTATGTCTATCTACATATGATTCTTTTTCCCCACAAAATTGTGTGATACCCATTTTTACATTTGCTCTAATATGGCAATGCCAGATTTTCCTCATGGTTGGTGGGCAAACTTGGATTTTGATTTCTGACCTTCCCTGTGTTCTTCACTCTTATATCAGTGGGAGGAACTAGATATTTCTGATCTTACTTCTGACTACATTCAAATCCAACCATGCAATCAGTGACTTCTCTGACTTTTTTTGTATACGGCTGTGGGAAAATTCCTGGTTGGCTGGCTATGAATTAATGAAAATCCTTAGAATGCTTCACTAATGATAGCTCCTGTGGCTTTAAAAATGCTATTCCCTTTTTTAATTTGAGGGAGGTCACAGAGGTTTATAGAAACTAAGAAAAGAAAACTTAACATCTGGTTGTGCTCTGCTGATGACTGCTTTTGTGTGAAGAAAAGTTATGGCATCTCCCCAGCATCAAACACATTCAAGGTGATCCTTTCTAAGAACTCTTTGCAATAATCATTTTCACGCAAACAGTGTTTTCTAATTAATTTTGCTGTGTATTTTCAAATGGAGGATTTTAGACTTAACCAAGACGCTGGAACTGCAGACTTGTTTTCACTTAAAAATGCACCCTGCCTTTATAAAATAAACTTCTTTTGAGTTTTATACTTATAATGTAGACAATAATTATGTATATTTCTAATATTTTTCTTTAAATGTGTAGAACTCTAAGATAAAAACAACCTGGGGAGTAAAACTTTGGGATACATTATTTATTTATTTATTTATTTATTTATGTATTTGTAGATGATACCATAATGAAGTTTGGTGTCATCAGTTTGCACTTAAAGTTCCAGGGAGCAATCTGACTTGTAGAAGTCCTTTTTCTCTAATTTTAATTTTACAGGTTAAAAAATGACTTTTTAGTTTGGCAGATTAGATTTATGCACAAATTTAGTTGAACTGGTAGGAATGCATAATCAGAGAACGTTTAGGTCCAAACTGTAAATCTAAATGGTTAAAACTAGGAGTTATCAGCTGCTCAGTTAAACATGTGTATTCCAGGTGTGACTGGAATACAGTCTGGTATACGTCTGGTGGCTTTGTGTGGGTTTATTTCTTTTTTTTTTTTTTTTTTTTTTTTTTCTTTTGTTAAAATCAGGGGCTAAATTTTGACTTCATTTTAGTGGTTGTTGTCTTTTGTACCTTGAGTGGTTTCATGCTCTGTAAACAGTTGTAGGTTAGGTGGATTTGGTGTGGAGACTTTGCACTCAGTGCACTCCCAAAACAAGCCTCTTGTCGGGATGCTTCTGTGTCCACGGCGCTCTTCTTACAGAAGGATGTGAGATAAGGTGCTGTTCTTTTCCACTGGGTCTTCTCACATGGCGAGTTTTCAGGCGCATCTCTTTGGCACGGGGTGCGCCGCAGCAGCAACACCATGCTAAGGCACCTGAGCTGGGTAGCAGAGGCAGGAGGGCAGTGCTGGTGGAATCGTGCTGCTGACAGGGTGATTTCTGCTGCTCAGGGTTTCTTGATGCTGCGTTCCATTCCTGTGTTGTGCAGCTGTGTTCTGGAACACCCTGTACCATGTACACCCTGTACCATGTGCTCTCACAGAGTGGTTACTGCACTGGAAATTTACGTCTTAGTTTATGCAACAGGCCTGGAGGGGGAGATTTCCTTTTAAAAGCCAGAGGAACTTTGGGTGCAGCTACCCAGACAACAAAGGCCAGTTTTTAACCCTTCTGCTCAGGTGCTGTCCCATGTCTTGTCTCAAAGCCCTTGTAAGGCCTGTGTGAACTGCTACATGTTCCTCAGATTTCTATGGGGATTGATGTTATCTGTGTCTGGGCTTGTCTCTAATTAGAAGCAGTAGAAACAAAACAAGGATGGAAGTTGGAACCAGCAAATTGTGCGGTTTGCCCTGAGCATAAAGACTACTCTGTCTGGATAAGCCTTAAATATGGTGGGGGCAGGAGGCCTGGCTGAATCACAGAGTTTTTTAGTAAAGTTTTCAATCTTGAGCTGGACTTCCCCTCCAAGTCCTAAAGATATGGGGTATAAATGGGTGATTTCAGGTTTACCCTGTAAGCGTGCTCAGATCCTTGGAAGTTTGGAGCAGGATTTTGAAAAAGAATGGAGTGCCCTAACTCCTATTAACTTTCAATAGGATTTGTTCTCTTTTGTGGCTTGAGGTGTAGTTACATGTTATATTGACTCACGGTGAAGCTGGTCAGAAATTTTTGCTCCTATCTGCTTCCTCTCACTTTGGCATTTGCCCTTCCCTCCCTGCCTGGGCTCAGGCACCCGTTTGTGTGCTACATTGTAAATCACGTGGCTCAGACCATTTGGGTTGAAAGTATCCCTGCTTCTTTGTCCTTTTCTTTTCTCGTCACTATTTGGGTCACTTCAGTCTCCTGGGTGAAGTGAGATCCGCAGGCAGTTGTGCAGAGCATACACTCAGAGGTGCTGAACTACAGCAGGGACTGCGCGGAGGAGCCTGGACCTCCCTGAGCTAATCTGGTGTTGAAGTCGGTGCTCCTCGCAACAGTTGGGATACTTCTAAAATTCCCATCCCTCAGGTCTGTGAATTTAGATACCTTTTAAAAAAAGTTTCATATGTGCTCAATATATGAAGTCTAAATTAGAGAAGATTTTGAAAGTATTTTTCATGTGAACTTTTGAACTTTTTTTTTTTTAATGGTGAATTTCTCATGGGCAAGGACATATTAGTGTTTCAGAAGTCACTTCAGGCTCTGAAATGCAGCCAGCTCTGTGGTGGAATACAGCAGTTCCTCGAGTGCCCAGTACAACCCTTCCTGAGAGGAAATGAAGAGTAGCATATTCATTTGTAACCTGACCTCACTATACACTCTATACACTATGGGTTATGAATTGGGCAGATTAATACTAAAATTATGGGAAGACCCATACATCTTACTCTGAAGACAGCAACTGCTATTGATACAGAATCTGTGAGCAGATTTGTGGAGTTATAGAATACAGTTGAGGATCATTCCCCATTCAAATGCTCTTTGATTTCTCTAACAGCATCAAAATTTCATTTCTGATGCCACTTCCCAGATCATTTATGAACAACCCCAAAAGACAGGGCAAATGCATAGCCAGCTGCTTTAATTATAAAGCAGTATCTAACCTCGTTTTGTCTGTTAACAACAGAAACATTTTGCTAAGATACTTTTCAAAGAATATCAGTAACATCTGTTCCAAAATAGTTACAGCTTTGCTTTATTGTTTACATTGTTTTCAGCAAATTATATTGGTGGAGTTTAGTCATTATCTTAACCACAAAAAAAAGTTAAAATAAGAACAACAACAACAACAAAAAACACTAAAGCAAACACCTAACTCAGCCTGACCTATAACAGGTGAAAAGTTGTTATTCCATGCTTCTTCAGAACTTCAATGGAAACAAAACCTTTATCTTTTATTCATAAGTTAAGAATAATGCAGGTTGGGATAGCTTAGGTTTCTCCATATAGTTGCATTTGTAAAAGTAATTCACTAATTGTGCCATTCACTTTTGGGGTTCTTTTTCAGTAAGGACCACTAGCCGTGAAATGTCATGCAGAGGTTTGGAAATGAGACACATTCAGCTCACTGAGCTGCATGGAGATTTATTATGTTCTGGCAGTAAGTGCAGGAATTGAAGCCAAAAAAAAAAAAAAAAAAAAAGCTTGAACAAAGCCTGGTATCATCTAACAACAGGAACGGACATGGTTGGCTATTGCTTTCTGTAGCCACGTTACATTTGGTATATATGTTTTAGTTATTGTTTGGTATTTTCCATTCAAACTGCAGAAGTTAATGACATGCAAACTCCATTAGTTTATTTGCAGGCTTTTATGTGGAAAGTTGATTAGTAGTTAAAGATGTGATTCGTTCCCTGCCCAAAGTGGTTAGGTTTTGTTGCAATAGAGAAAATGATTGTTTTCTCCTTTGTATTTTACAATCACATCCAAGTAGTTTTCCTGTTGGAAGTTATCATTTATATCAGAAAGGAAACTTACTGCTCTTTGGATCTGCTTCTTTGTTTACTGCAGTAATCTAATCTTATTTTAATAGTATTGAAGGTTGAAACTGAACTGGTTTTGTATTCTGTATTGTTTTCATCTTCCAATTCAATAATTTAGGATTAGGTATATATATTTACATAGATTTATATATTCAGTGTAACTTGGATAAGAGGAAGCCACATAAGTGTTTTAGAGTAGTACATGTTCAATTTAACTTTCTAATCTGTGTATTTAAATGCTTACGCTCTTAAATCAGGCTTTGCAGTTCTGGCGACTTCTAGAAGGAAACTGCTTGTTTGTTTGTTTTTCAGTATAGAGACTTTTATTTGTTAGAAGTGATTGCTTCCTGCAGAAAAAGAACAGCCTCTGTGTGTGTCTCTTGAAAAAAAAAAGTTGAAAATATTGTAAAGCTTTTCCAAGTATTTTTAAAATCAAAAGACTTTTTTTCATAATTTGATCAAAGTCACATAACCCGTGGCTCTGTTTTTGTTGCACATGCTGATGGTCTGTGGATAACATTACATTTTTTCAGCATGAAACTGAACACTTCAAATCCCTAAAGCAGTCTCAAATTTATGTTTTATAAAAGAATTTATTGTATTGGATGTCATCTGGTATATCACTCTGGGAACAGAAACTGGCAGTGAGTGGACAGGAAATACTTCCATTTCAAATTGCTTCAATCTCATTTTCTAGGGCAAAAGTCTCTTATTTCAGAAAAAAATCATTGTGAATATCAACGTAATAGAAGTATTATAGTTAAGAAGAGTACCATATTTTTCAAATAATTCTTTCTGTTAATAGTGTTTTGTGTGAACATACTACTTACACTATTAATGTCTCCTATTTTCAGTATTTCAGTATCAAGCCTGTAATCTTTTCAAGGCAGAAGGAATAGCAGTAATGTATTTTCAGGTGAATATCTTCACATGCCAAATAAATAGCATTTTGACAAGTACCTGTACTGTAGCTAAACTGCTTCAGAGTCTCTGATTCTTCTAATTGGTGGTTTTTTTTTTTTTTTTTTTTTTTAGTTTTTATTGTGTTATTTTTAAAGACTGTCAGTTTCTATGTTTAGATTAGAACATAACTGTTGATTGCATTTTTCCAACTTAATGGATTTCTTCAGATTGTCTCCTTTTTAAATATAAAGTGCGAGATCCAGGGACTGTAACTTTTTAATGGAAACTTCATTTGGTCAGATTGAAGTATCTGAATATTTTTCATGTGTTAAGTAGTATTTTAAGTACTTTAAAATGTAGAGGTGTTCAAAGAGTTACACATTTTAAATAGGCATATTTGGGAGACATAAAAACTAGGACATCTTCAGCAGATACTAACATCCTGATACAGATTTTTGTTTTCATACTATTGGGCATTAGTATACTGTGGTTATTAAAGCTTGGAACTAATTGATCGGATTAATTGCATATTTCATTCTCTGAAAAATAGACGCAAAAGTGTTCTGTATTTTACAGATATTTTATTAGGCTGGTTGCAATTCATTTAGAAAGATTGTTGAGATACAAAGCAACAGGAGGACATTTGTCTTTTAAGGGTGTCTGTTTAACTATTTTTTTGGTGAAAATCAGCTCATCTGGCATTATTTTAAGGAAAACTGTGCGAAGAGCATATGATGAGAAAATGCTATCATGCAGTGGCCATGTGAGTGTTAAATGCAACAGATAATTTGTGAGTTCCTTCTTTTTCAACTAATTATATTTTATGCTTTGACTAAGTTAAAGGTGGAAGAACAAAGGAATTACTGGTGGTGTTCAAAAAGAAATGAAAAAAATCTAGATTGCTTTCCTTTTTGGAGTGTGTATACCTTGGTGTGGCACAGGTTTATTTGTGGATAGACAAATTGGTTCTGAAACTTTTTATTATTTATTTTACATATCAGCTTTGAATTAAGTTGTCTTCCATGCCTTGGATGATCTGGGATGGAGTAATGAAAATCTTCTGATTAGACAGATTAAATAGGATTCAGATGATACATGCTGTATTTTCTTAATTGTTTTGGTAAACAATTTTGTCTTGGTAAAATCATTACTCAAAGCCAGTGATTTACTTAAAAATAAAGAAGAGTTAATATTCCCTGTCACTAAAATCAGAGGAAATGATAATTTTACCTGACTTGACACCTTGTTTCTGCTGGATTGTGGGCATTACCTTGTAAAAAGCTCAACATATCACTGCTGTAAATGTGACCTTTGTTCCTCATTAAATGTTTTATGTATTAATTTTGTAATATTTTTTGTTCTAAGTTTTGTTCTAAGTGGATTATAGTTTTCAGATAGTTCTTGTCAAACATATATCAGCACTTACTACCAGTTACCCTGATTATGCTATTATAATAACTTAACCTTGCATCTTGTTACTAATCAAAACAACTCAAACAAATAATCCACAAGTTCTAATGTGGGAAACTATGCGTCTGTTTTCTTTCATAGTTAAGCCTGAGCTTCTGTACATCAGTTGGCAGTTTACTTGTATCAAGTAAGTTACTGAAGGCATACTTTTTTGTTTTGTGTTCCTGCAAAGCTAAAAAGCAAACCTTAATAAGGTCAAGACTTGTTATTTAACTCAGGGAGTTTGGCAATGTTTTATTATCTGGGGTGTAACAACAACAAAAGAATCTGTATATAAAAAGAAAGCAGTTCCCTTTTCAAGAGAGAAAAGGTTTAAACTATAGATTTGCCATAAAATTTACAAATTAGTATGAATGTCACCAAAGGACATCAACTGAAGTCTGAGTCTCCTGTATACAGAGCATAAATATAGAGTATAGATGCATTTATATGCATATAAATGAAAGTCCTGCTATCTAAAACTATTTCATAGGAAACTGGAAGAAAGGAAATTGTTATCCCATTTTTACAGGTGATAGGCTAAGGCAAAGAAGATATTACATTACTTCCTCCATGTTGTGGATATAGAGTATAGATAAAGCAGGAAATTAATCCATGTTAATTAATCCATTAATCCAATCAATTAATCCATACTAATCCGAGTCTCTGTGCAGAGAGAAATCACAAAACTATTCTGTTCAGAATATGGTGCAAAGATGCTTGAGTGTTTTTATTTATTTTTTGTTGTGCCCCCCACCCCAGTCAGTATGTCACATAAGGCATTTCATGGAGAATTAGGTGAGAGGGAAAATGAGATTAAAAATGATTTTTTTTTTTTTCTTCCCCAGTCTTAAGGCTTTACAACCATAACCATCCTCCTCAGGTGTGTGCTGTTCTGTGGCTGGACGTTGTAAATATGCTGTGATGGTATCAGTTACAGCATCTTATGCACAGTGGCACCTAGCTTGGCTTGACCTTTTAGGTGTTACTGTAATACAAATACTAGGTAGGAAAATATGAGTGACTGCTTTCTTGTCTGAAAGTTTTGTTTTTTTTTTTTTTTTTTTTTTTTTTTTTCACTTGAGCAGCTTCTCTGTTTGCTATAGTGTTCTAAAATTTTTTATTTTATTTATTTTTTATTCCTGGCAGTTATAGCGAAGTAGATGAAGTTACAATTCAAGACATCTTCTCTTCAGGTTCCTTTCACTTGTGAGGGTTTTTTGTGGAATGAGCTTGGGTTTTATTGGTGCTGCTTATATGGAATCCAGAGGTGTTTTTCCTCAGGCTAAATGCACTTTGTGCAATTCCTGCATCTTGTCAGTGGATGAGAGGGTAGATCCATGTGCCAATACATCAAGCATTTGATGGTAGGGTTGCCGTAATTTCTCCAAAGGTGTGATGTCATATTATTTATTAATGACTTATGTAAATCTATCATTTAAAAGAGCTGCTTTGACAAAACAAAACAGAATACTATCAATATGTGATTTTATTTTCCATATATATTTTCTTTAAACTGACTGATCCAGTTTTAACCAATAATACAAGAACAGAGAGTGCCCTAAGTTTCTAGGAACTGGGTAGGAGCAATCATTCACGAATAAGGTAGAACGAAAATATTGCAAGACCTGTAAGGATAGTCAAGTAACTGACACCAATGAAACAATTTAAAGTCCTGTTATACAGGTTGTGTGAGATAGTGAGTTTTAGCAGATAATGTTTCATGTCAAGTAGTATATTAATTAGTACGAAAATAACGGTTATGAACCAGTCATTTACTGTATGTGTAACCTTTGCTTACTTTCAAAGGCACTTACCATAAAGTACATATGGAAAGTGCATCTCAAACTGTTACTTGTTCAAGGGTGTTAGAAAGTATGATATCCATAGGGTGTAACTTTTATTAGTCAGACTGTAGTCAGACTGGAGTTTCAATACTATTTCAAACATTAAATCTCTAGTTAAATAGTTATATTTAGATAAATCTCTAGTTAAATAGTTATATTTAGATTCCTTTTTTAGTAGTTAAAAACCTTATAGGACTTGATAGCACATAAAGCCTAAGGAGTTTGCCAGTACAAATATACTTAAAACACATGCATTTCCTTTATTTTTTTTCCAACAGTAGAATTTAGCAATACTTAATGCTTTTCAGCTCCAAATACTGAAGAGAAATGAACATCTAGAAATATTTGGAGGTATTCTTTGTTGCATAGTGAAATGTCTCAACAATCTTGATAGCAGAAGCTGTTCCATGTAAAGGGATGGTTGTGTTGCAAGATTAGGGATAAAATATCTTGATCTGCAGAGGGTGAGAAGCAAGATCCTAGGAGAGGAAGGGCAGCCTTGATGATCAGGTGAATTTGGAGGTACACTTAGTCCAACACTGGTGGTTCATCTTGAGAATTTGCCTCCTTAGAAAGCTGCATTTTGTGTGTTTTTGTTGTTATTTTGTTCTAATTCCCGGTGTTAATCATCATTTGACAGAGCTTTTCCTACTTATGTGGCTGCAAAAGGGAAAGCTCCAATTTGTTTGTGGGGGAAGGCGGGGGGGGGGGGGGGCAGTATTGTTGAGTACTGTTTCTTTCCATGTATCCTTCAGGTAGACCAGAAGCATTTGTGCAGCTTTGTGTATATTTCTGACATGTTCCAAAAGGAGTTTTTTTGGCTGCAGATATGATGGCTGTACTCCATATAGGCTAACCAATAGTGTGTAAATTGCCTGGCAGCGGCAGCTTTCAATCTGCAGCCACCAAATGTGTCTGGCTGTGTCTCTCAAGTTCAACCATGTGGATCATCTCTACGTAGCAAGCACTGGACCTCCTAATCCTCACTGCTGTTTGTGTTACTGCTTAAGCTGGGAGTTGGTGTCTGTGTCTCTGTGGACCAGGTCTCTCTGTTGTCTGTGTCTCTGTGGACTAGGACTAGACTGAGGCTCTAAGAAGGAATTTCTTTGCTAAAAGCACACATTTCATTAATGAAAATCTCCATTTGAATGCTTGGCCCAGGCTGGTGGGAGTAGCAATTTATAGCTGTGAAGGAACTGAAGCTCATACCTTTAACACCATTAGAAGGAAGGGCAACGTGATTGAGACTTGTTTCTCACTCTGCAGGAAGCCAGTTTATACAGCCTGTCCATTTACTTTGTGAAAGGAAGAAAGGGAGGAATACTTGATTACCTTCTAGGGTAGGAGAGGACTTACAGGGAAAGGTAATTAATTTTATTAGCCTCATTGATGTACAAGAAATTTTACTTCAAAGCAAAAGTATTTTTTAGTAATCTTAGCTGCATAATGATAATTCCCTTTTTGATGTGTGTTTGTTTTTCCATCCAGATTTTAAAAAGGAAAGAAAAACAAAGTTTCTGATATAGCCATTACACTGTGGTGGTTTTACTCGGGTGGGCGGCCATGCTCCACCACAAACGCTCTCTCACTGCCCCTCCTCAAAGAGGAATGGGGAGAAAATATGATGAAAAGGGCTCAGGGGTTGAGAAAAGGATGAGGAGATTGCACAGTAGTTATCGTGACAGGCAAAACAGATTTATTGGTAAGATTTATAGCTTATTACTAACAAGCTAGAGAAGTGAGAAAAAATTGAAATAAACCAAAAACACCTTCCCCCCCATTTGCCCTCTTCCACATCCTCCCCCCAAGTAGGAATGGGGGTTATGGTCAGTCTATAGCACTTCTTCTCTGCTGCTCCTTCTCAGACACTCTCATCCCCTGTGCTGTGAGGTCCCTCCCATGGGATGCAGTCCTTGCTGAACTGATCCGGCGTGGGCTGCCCACAGGCAGCAGCTCTTCAAGAACTGCTCCAGTTATGGGTCCATACCACGGGGTCCATCCCTCAGTAGCAAACTGCTCCAACCTGGATCCCCCATGGGCAGTAGCTCCTGCCAAGTCACCTGCTGCTGCGTGGGCTCCTCTCCACAAGCTACAGGTCTGGCCTGGAATCTGCTCCAGCAGGGGTCTTCCACAGGCCACAGCCTCCATTGGTACAGGTCCATCTGCTCCACTGTGGTCTCCTCCACGGGCTGCAGTGTGGAACCCTGCTCCACCATGGTACTCCATGGGCTGCAGGCGGACAGCCTGCTTCACTATGGTCCTTACCACAGGCCTCAAGGGACTTCTGCTCCAGCACCTGGAGCACCTCTCCCCCTCCTTCACTGACCTTGGTGCCTGCAAGGCTGTTCCTCACTCTTCTCACTCTCCCAGCTGCTATGTAGCGCAGCATTTTTTTATTTTTATTTTTTTCGCTGTCTTAAATATGCCCTCACAGAGGTGCAATACATCGCTTACTGGCTCAGCTCTGGTCAGCAGTGGGGCCCTTAGCAAACATGGGGCAGCTTCTAGATCCTTCTCACAGTAGCCACCCCTGTGGCCCCCTGCTACCGAAACCTTGCCACGTAAACCCCCTACCTACACCCAGCCTGATCTGAAACTGCAGTGATCTCCCCCTCACTTTTGATGAGGGGATTATGTAACAGAGAATAACAGAGAATACAGAATAAAAGTAGCACTGCTTGGTATATTATTTTTTTTAATGTCCCACATTCTACTGAACTCTGTGCCAAAGGTACCTTTGCATTGCTACTGAGTAGATTCCTTCCTAATTTTTCATTGTCTGAGTCTTGTAAAGTTAGGTAGCTCACAAGGATGGTAACTTTGAGAATGGATACTTGTATCATTTAAAATGAAATTGTTTTTTATTCCTTCTGCAAAACTGACTTTTGCATGAAGTATTAAAAGTACTATTGGGGGAATGCTATTTAAAGCTGGAACACTGGGGGAACTTTAAAGCTGGAACATGGAGGATTTTGGCAAGCAAATAACTTTTTGTTCCTGGAATTGAACCATAGTGATTGCTAACCCTTTGCTTGAAAATCTTATGGATGAGTACAGTTATGTGTTTCTAAATCCCCAAGAAAAGGTTTTTATGTTCAAAATAATTGCATTACTTCAAAGGAGGGATTAAGATGGAACAATCCCAAATCTTTTGTACTTTAAAAGTTTTGCAAGTTCTGTTGTGCTCTGATCAGCAGAGTGTAGTTACTGCTAAATTACCTTGCTCCACATCCTCCAGAATCAGAAGTTTGGTTTGTTTATACATTGGTCCTACAAAAACAACACACACTAGGTTTCTTTACAACCTTGAACACCTGTTAATATGTAGTACTTTCTATAGTTGTGCCTGTTTGCTTCATTCGTGTAAGTAAGAATTAAAGTTAAGTTTCTGAGAATATGCAAATATTGAACTGCAAAGCTCTTAAATTTTTTTAGTGAGTTTTTCTCAAAGAATACAGGAAAAGGATTTGGACCAGGGAAGAGGAAATCGTGTGAACACATACAAAACAGAATTGACATGCTATGTCAAATTTTTTGCAATCCAGCCTTTATGTAATGTACGGCTTTTAAGATTTCCATGTGAGCAGCTGTTGTTATCATTTTCAAAAGTTAAAAATCAAATAGATAAACTCACCTTGTACTACAAATGAAGTATTTTCTGTCTGCTTGCTCAAAGTTTGCTTGCAATGAACATCTCCAGCAATGCAGTAAATAACAATTGTTTTTTTTTTTTTTTTTTTTTTTTTAGGTAGAACAGCTAGGGACAAAGCAGTTAATCCACACTCAATGACATTTTCACTCAGAATTGTGTCAAGTGTGTTTTTTTTGTGTGCATGTGTGTGCACGTGCATGCACTCTGTAATGAAATTGAGAAGTAAAGAGCAAAAAAAAAAAAGGACCCAGAAATAATCGTAATTGTGAATATAAATGTAAAATAAAGTGGAGATTTTTAAAACACTTGTAGCAAATGATTGCATGCTGTGTAACATATCTTCTTAGCAAAATTTTGTCTATTATAGTAGTTGTCCATTACATCTTCATCTGTGCAGAGTACTTGGACTAGCATGCTAACAAATTTGGTTCACAAATGTTGTGCCAATTGAGACAGATCACATTGTGTTAGATGATGCGTGTAAAAGTAGTGAGAGAGCCCCTATGAGAGAAAACAGAGAGAGAATGGAAAATATGAAACATGGCCATCCATTTAAAGATGGGGAATTACGTGTCTAGTATTATACAAAAATAAACAAAAACTGTCCCTCTCAGCTTATGGTTCTGCAAGTTTTCAAAAAGGTGGACAGTCAATTATAATGTGTTTTATTGTTTCCTAGATATGCTAGTTTAAAGTAATTACGCAAAAGCTAAAATCTTGTGCTTACAGAATTGTTCCTTTAGCTTGTTCATTGCATAGGATGGTATGTTGTAAGTAGTAAGTGTGCATAGCACGCTTCATTAATTTCACCTTATCCATTATTTCAGAAGAGAGTTATTCTATTTGTTGTTCAAAGCACAAGTCAGCATTTCTCAGACTGAATTGTCTGGGGTCCCTCTGAAAACATCTGTACCTCTGCACCCCATTACTTCCAAGGCCCAGCTACCAGTTGTACATCTGGCTTGGCATAGCTTGTTCTCCCCTTCCCTTTCCCCATTGCCTTGTCTCCTCTCCTGTCCCTCCTGCCAAGGATCGCATCCCACAGATAAGGGAGCACTAGTTTAACTACAGATTTTTGGCATCTGAGTATCCTCAGCACATTTCTATCATGTTATTGGGGAATGTGCATGGCCTGAAAATATTCTGATAAATTTTCAGGGGCTTTTAAAGTTTTTTAGAAGGCTTTTAATTTAACATTATTCACACAAGAAAGTCGGAAAAAATCAAGTGTGACAGGGCAGACTATAGAAAACTTCTTAAGCAATCTAGCAAATTGCCTGAGAGAAATAAGAGCTGGTGCCCTTTTTCTGCCAGACTTTGCTGCATTGAATTCCTGAGCTTGACCGAGAGATTTAGGATTTTCACGGTAGGCAGCAAACAGAATGGATTAAATTTGCTTCTATTGTCATTAAGTTGTGGCTTTAAGAACTGTCTGTTCCTTAAAGCAAACCAGTTGACATACATTCAGTGAACAGCTGCGTGGAGCCATCTTGTGTACTGAAGAATCAAGCTGTAAATACTTCTCATATTATTTCTTATTTCTTTATTTTCCTACCTCTCTATTGGATTGACTGATAAAGTTTAAGCTACCTTTACACATTCTCTTTTTTAAAAATAGAGACCAAAATAGCTAGGGAATGAGACAATAATACATTTTTACTGTATTATGTTGTTCAGTTGGTTGGTTCCTTGCTTATTATTATTATTATTGGTAGGATACACTTTAATCAGTGATCTTCAGTCACCATGTTCAACTTGAAAATCTTCCATGACCCCCATGAGACTAGCTGTCACACAAGTATACAAGTGTGTTTTTAAGGTCTACCTCATCCTCTCCCGGGATTTAAGTCAGCAGCTGCATTATTCAATATCCTTTCATGGAAGGAGGAACTTGAGAAAACTGTAACTACTAGAAATGCCAGAACAGTATGTTAGTACTTCTTTTTAAAAAAGGCCACAGTGAATGCTTCATAATGCTCAGTCACAGGGCTTGAACTGGGGTAAAAAAAGCTGTATTCTGGGAGATGGAGAAGGAATATGCCAAATTTGAACATGTCCAACGGTTCTAAAACAAAGGGAGGTGAGTTGTGTCCATACCAGGCCTGCTGCTGCTCCCTGCCAGGCCGCGCTGCACTGAGGGGGCTTCACGTGGAATGGGGGCTTCTCCATGTTCAGAGGCTAGACCTAATCAATCTACCAGACAACCTAATGCTCTGTCTGAAAGGGACAATTGTGTTAATGTGCTGACACCTGGAGACTTACTGTTGATTTTTTGCATGTAATGTGCAAGGAAAAGCAGGGTCTTTGAACACAACAGGCTGCTCTTGAGGAGGCTGTGTGGGGAAGGGCTGGCCAGAGGCTCCACATACAGGGAGGGTGGGGCAGTGAATAGGGACGGTGGGGTTGCAAACGTTATTGGCAATTTTTGAGGTTTATTACTGAGTTCTGATATGAGGCTTTACACTAGTTTTTCTGCTGCTAAACTGTTGTTCCTGTGCATGCTTATCTTGCGGCTTTGGTATTGCTTGTAACTAAGTAATTAGTATGTCCTGAGCACCAGAGGATTTTCTTGTTGATCTGAGGAAAACACTGCTTGGCTGTAATTTTTCTTTTTGTTTTTCTTACGAGAGGGATTGAAAGTAAATGGATGTAAAAGGGTTAGGGACAGAAATAGTCTTGGGGATGATAAAATTAAAGCTTTGCAGTGTCTGCTTCTGTCAACTCAGAGTAATGTTTGTAAATCCCCAAATGCAGAAATCAGGTGTTCTCAGGGCTGCTGGATCTGGGAATATACATCTTGTGATGCTTGAGGACAAGTTCTAACAGTCTGAGGCGCTGCAGGAAAAGAAACAAAAACATTGATGGAAAAGACTGCTGGCTAAATCTAGACCTGACTGCGGGAGGTAATCGTGCCACTGACTTCAGTGGAATTGTACATGCTCACACCAAGCATGAATGTGTCTCAAAATACGGAAATGGGGAAATCTCCTCAAAGAAGCTGCTTTGTAAATATCAGTTATCAGAACCCACTTAATTTTTGCAATTACTTCCCACTCAAAAGCATGTTTTCATACTTTTTAATTTTTTTAAGGCAGAGATTGCTTTGAAGTATTAGAAGGTTCTTTTGAACCACCCCATTTTAGAATTTTCATTGTAAGAGTAGCTCTCCAAATAGGATATAGCATTTGGATATTCTTTTTCTCAACCATTCTGCTTATATTTAAAATCAGTGTCATCAAGTATGCATCTTTCTGTGATCTTAAATGTGTCTCTTTAATTTTGTTTTGATCTTGACATATTTCCTTTCACCTTTAGAATAACTAACACACTTATTATTTAAATGCCCAGCTCCTGCTTGCTTCCACATAAATTCATTTGTGCCTCTGTACCTCTTGTAGTGCATCTAGATAGATGGACTTCTGGTCTGTTCAAACACTTGTTGCTCCTCATCTGTGCATGCTTCGAGTTTTTCTCCTTTTCCTGGTTTCTTTTTGGACTTTGCTGCTGCTCCCAGAATTTATCATGCACTTATTTTTGTTTTTGCTACTATTTCTTTTCCTTACAACAGTCTCTAGAAGTTGGTCACTACTTGTTTTTTTTATGATGCCATTGCTCAGAATAGACCAGTCAGACTATTTTTTTTCTGAAGCATGAACATTACTAATTTAGCTAATGTATGCAACTTAGTAAATTATAGTTAATATTTTCTTTCCTATCACTCATTAATGTATTCTTTACATCACTATTTTCAAAGTATGTTCCATGGGACGGAAGTGTACAGTATATACCATACAGTTCTGCAGCACTATTAAATTAAATAATACTTATGCATTTTGAGTGTCTGAAATACTCACTGCTGGGATGGGTGGGTTTGATTTTTGAATTTTCTTCACATTTGTGAATGAATATTTCATTTCCCCGATACATAGTTTATAATGAAGTAAAAACAATGTTCTGCTTTTTTATCTCAGGCCAAATTCAAGATGCAAATGCCACAAAGACACATTCAGTTCCGCTGCAGCTGAACTTACTTGCAGTGGCTCTAAAGACGAAGCAGTCAAACTGTAAATAAATAACAGAACAGACTAAAATCTGGTAATTTGTTATGCAAGCAATGTAATGATTTATGGGAAAGAACATAAAAGAAACTGACTTATTAGCAGAAGTTGAAAGACAATATTTTGAGGAATCCCGGTCACAATTCCAAGCCTAAAATAGGCACTGAGAAGCCTATTGATCCATGAATTCACTTTTATTAAAACTTCTCCACTGTAACTGATATTTTTAAACCTTATTCCCATAATTTGTGTATGTAATGCAGGAAGATATATATCTAAAGGCAAATATGAGAAACATTTAGAGTTGGAATAAGCAGTTACATCAAGAATATAGTACTAACAGTACAAAGCCAGTGTTTAGAATTCATTCTGCAGTCTGTGGAGTATACACAAATTATATAGCATGCATGAGTGTGGATTATGTTTTCTGTTATATTCTTTTGGAAGCAGTCCAGGATGCAGGTGTATGAATAATACAGATAATTAATCCTTTCCTAATGGTTGTAGAAATATTTTAACTTGGTTGAAAATACCAAGAAAACTTTAAAATGAAAACAGCAGATGTCAAATATAAAGCCCCTAGTTTACTGAGCACTGAGTATGATAAACATTGATTATTCATCTTGATGTTAGAGTTCAAAAACAATTGTCCCTTCAGTTTTCCTTAGGGGAGCATGAAATTAGGACCATGTGTGCATTGATTAACAACATATGAAAGATGAATCATGATTACTGTTTTGGTCTGGTGCACAAGGCTGTGCTTGAGGGGTAGTGATTTCCTACCTCCTTTGCCAGATCTCTGTAATTAGTGCTAGCATGTATCTCTGTTTCCTTGTATTGATCTTAAAGTGGCTGCCTGACAGTGCCTATTCACACGCACAAATTGCCTTTCTTGAATGAAAGTGTGTTTGCTCAAAAAAGTTGAATGTTGAAGTCAACTTCAGTATTGTTTGTAAAAATGGTTATTCATAGGACAACTCTGAAATCGTCAATTTCATCTCTGGCAGGAAGTGTCAAATAAAAAAAAATATTACTTTCAGCTTGACAAAGAATATGAAACAGCATGTATTTTAAATTGAAGAGGAAAATGATAGACAACAACAATAAAGCAGATTTAAAATAAAATTCTTTCAATTTTATTTAATTTACTTACGGCCTCTGAAGGCAGACGTTAGTTAAATTTAACTTTCCTCAGAGGCAAAATTAGTTCCTGTGGTTAAAATTTTCTTTAAGCTTTTTTTTTTTCTTTCTTTTTTTTTTTTTTTTTCTGGAAATAGAATCCTAACTTTGTTCCTCTCTAGCCTCATAATGGGGAGAAATAGTTGTTCTAAGTGCATTTCATTAATAAGTAGTTACTGTATATGTAGGGCAGATATTAGAAAACTATAAACAAACAAAGTACAGGTTACCCTTTAATAATAATAGTGTTCGTCTCTTATGAATAATCTACTTTTTCATGTTGAAAGATGGATGCTTAAAATGAAATGCCTGCACATGCCTTGATCATCCAAATGAGTTAGTCATTCATTCTTCTGGAGATGAGGTGTATTAGTGGTATTCAGAACTCTGCTAATTTAAGATATCTTACAATCTTAACTATCCAAATTGTTGATGTGGATTAAGGAACAGATCCAGCCTTGATCTATGTGACTTGAGGTATGTGCACTGTGGTGGAAATTCATTCTGACTTGCTTGCCCAACAGAGATGTAGGATTTGGATCTTAGCTTACCATGTTTTCTGCAGAGTTCTGTGTTTTGAGCTCACATACTGTGAGACTTAATGTTATTACAGATAACAGCCTCCCACCTCCACTTTTTAACGAACAAGATTATTTGTAATTTACTCTGTGCATTTCAACTTTGAATATCTGTTTATAGATCAGTGGTCTACAGTTTTTCTTAAAAATGTTTTGGCTATTTTATTTCCTATGTATTTTTTAGTCCCGGTGTAAAGAAGTATGTGGACCAAAGGGATTTTATAGACAAAGCCCCAGGCAATGGAGACTTGCTTTCTAGCAATTTTCAGAATAAATTAAAAGCTGCATGTAAATTCAACAAATGGTAGTTGTTAATTAACTAAGAATGTAGTATCCTAAGGCCATAACATTAGTATTTATAGCTGTAAAGTAAGTTGCTCTAAACAAATTGTCTTAGCTATAAGCCATTTAAAGAGCACAACTACTTTATGGCTTAAATAGAAGGGAATGCTTCCTGGAAGAATATGTTGTTCAACTCATGGCAGGAAGTATTTGGAGGATTAGTAGCAGAGTTTAACATGATAAGTTGTCTGATTAGCATACGTGTTATAACCTACAGCTCATATGGCAATTATCTATTTCGACATTTTAAGGTACACCTAACTCTTCCAAATTTCTACAGTCTTTTTGGACCTTTTAGACAATTTTTAAATTTAGGGTGTGAAAGATCAAATTAATTAAAATCTTTGTGCTGGTTTTCAGTGGGGTTTGATAGAATTTGCCTGTCATCCTCAGAACTTCAGCTCTGTAACACAAAAGGAAGACAAATATTAATTTAATGGCTTGTCTGCCTTTGCTCATTTATAAATATAAGAAGTTAATAGGTTTCTGGTTTTTTATTTTTTATTTTTTTGCATGTTTTATCAAACACATAATGTCTTTGTTTTGCCCTAGTTAAAATTACATGAGATTCTTTTTTTAAATAGCGTAAAAGAAACACAAAATATTCCAGAAGAGAACAGAAATTAGTAGAAAAGTTAAGATTGGAAAAAAATGTCACCTTCCTGTTTCAGGAAGCCTTTTCGGATAGCAGCTTGCTTAATGCCAAACTAATTGAAAGTTAAACAAATGAAAAGCCACCTAAGAAGAAAGTGAGAAAACAAAATTCACTTCCAAGAACAAAGTCGAGATCTGCTTTGCTTTTATCCCTTATGTGCTATATTTTGCATTTTTTTCTAAGGCTACTTTACTCTTTTTTTTTGTTTTGTTTTGGTTTTTTTTTGTTCTTCTTTCTAAACCTATAAAGTGAGAGGCAGTGCATGTTTACACGTGATCCTGACAACATCTGATTACAGTTGGAGTCCTTTTATACTATTAACTTCTGCTCTTTATATTTTAGTGGTAAAACCAGATATAATTTCTTTTAAAGGGCAGTGGTTTTTGTTTTGTTTTGTTTTTGATGGTAAGTAAGATATTCGTTGCCTTTCAGGGAATAAGACTCTGTTACAGTTTTGAACTTTGTGACTAGTAGGGGTTAGTGTAATCCTGCGTTTTGTGTTTCCAAAGCCATTTCAGTGATTTCTGAAAAGTAAGTCATTGCTACCTCTAAGTCCAATGTTCTTCTGTGTAGGTGTAAGAGACACACCAGACACATCTGCCTGCAAATGCGTTCAGATTTCCCTGGAAGAGCAATGGGATAGTTCTGCAATTGGTCCTCAGTTGAGGCATTGTCTGTTTTGATAATATTTGATAATAGAAAAGGGTGTATAATATGGCAGAATGGATTTCTACAATACGCACTCCTACTGAGAAAGTTACAAAACAAAATCATTGGAATTATTCCAGTTGGAAATTCACAGTATCATTTTTTTCTCCTTCAACTCTTTGTTGATTTTAGCCAATATTCAATGGAAAGATTGGAATTTAAATTTCATGTCTGTGTATTTGTCTAATTATGCTTTTCTCAGCAAAATTTTCTTTAAAATGTTTACAATACGTGTTAAAATGATGGAAGTCTCTAGATAGGGGCTTCTGACATAAATAAACCAGAAGACTGACCCAGCGTGTAAACCACATTGGACTCAAAGTACATTGAAATGTAAATTCCACAAGAATGATACAGCACAGCAACAGTAATTACCTATTATATATATATATATATTAACGTATAGTATATATAGTATAGTAATTGCTTATTATATATATATTGTATCTGTATATAATAAGTTAGTGAAGGACAGGCATGGGCACGTATCTGGACACAAGCCATCAATGCTCTGCGGTAACCATTCCTCCCATATACAGTCCAGGCACCCTGATGATCCGGGCTGTAGATATTTTTTTGTCCTGCCTTATTGTACCTCTGCTTATGTTGATCTTTGAGTTCCATGTGAGCATTGAATAATACTAAACTTACAATAAAAGGATGACTTGATTACGGGTGAATTCTGAGCATGCTGAAAATTTGGTTTCTTAGTTTGCCCAGTGAACAATGAGGTAGAGTCCTTCAGACACCTGTTTTGAGGAAGTTAATAAGATGAGGAATGTCTGAGAGGTGATGAATGCTCTTTAATCACTTTATTTACTGTTTTGCTCCTACCTTATTTTTTTTTTTCTTGGAAATGATCTTCAAGAAAACAAAATACTATAGCCACAGTGCTTAACAGTATATTTTTCCTTCTTTCTGCTTGAACAGAAATGATATTCTTTTTCATGACTATAGCTTTGGCATCAGCTTTGCAACAGATTGTCATTTCTCTTCTTTATACTGCGTATGCCCTAGAGAACTCAATTTGATGTATCCTTAAATCTTGATTAAAGGTGTTTTTTTTTTTTGGTACAGGCATCATTAACCTAGATGAAGGAAGTTGAGAATATTAGATACCTTTATTTAAAAAATAAACTTCTGTGGTTCACATGTGTTGGGCAGGACAGACTACTTTCTTTTCTCTTTGTTTTTACATCTTGTGTATTGCATTTGGCAAATTGGTGGCAGGTGAGCACATGCAGGTATATGCAATCTGTTGTGTCATTGCTTGTATTCAGATTGTCTGATGGTGCGCCCAAACAGAAGGAAGAAAACCTCCTCATGAGTTCTGTCATCCTTCAAAAAACTATTTACAAAAGAACAATGCTCAAAGTAGGTCTTTTTATTTAAATTATTTTCTTGATATTTTTCTACAGGGCCTGTCACCAGCCACCAAGATGAATGTGCTACTCAATATCACCTTTAAATATGACAGTAAGTTGAAAATCTGCAATATAATCACAAAATACATTGACACTGTTGTCAACATATATCAGCATCTTTCTTAAAAATGGCTCTAAGAATATTATAAGCTCTTTAGTTTTGAAATAACTTTGAAATCTAGATCTGTTGCAGCTGGGTCAGCTGGGTCTTGTCTTTCCTGCATTTCACTGATTAGAATAATACGGTCTAATCACCTGCAGTAGTTTCACTTTCAGATCGTTTACTAATTATTGGTAGGAGAATTATAAAGGATGTTTTTACTCTGTGGAAGAATGCAGTCATTGAAAGGTTTACTACACACCAATTCATCGGAAAGCATTATTTCAAGCTTTATGCATTTTTATGTGCAATTTTTCTGGAAAAAAAATCAAGCAGAAAGTCATGTTTCATGTAGAAAATACATGTAATTTATATCTGTATACAGGAAAAATATTTTTAAAATATATGTCTATAAAGATTAATATGGAATTTTAGCATTGAGATAAGTAATGTCTCTTCATGTATGTTATGCTCCAGAACTATTGAATTCTCTAGCCAATACTTCTCTTTGTGCCACAGAATATGAGCCTAAATATTGTAAGGCTTTAAAAGTAATATAATCTGGTATTACTGTTCTTGTTTAAATCACATACGTATTTACTTTCTGTGATACAGGCTACGCTGGTATTATAAACCGGTAATCTTTGGAGTCCTGCAGATTATTAGGCTTTTGCAACTGGTGAGTGGTTGCGCTCAATGATTTGGAAAGTTTTTCATTGTCCTAAGACAAAAGGTTCGCCTAAATTTACTATACAGTTTTCTTGTTGTTGTTTTAAATGAAATAGTGTACACGTACTTTCACTTTGCTTAGTCTTCAAGAAAAGTTAGGAAATTAATTTCATTCTTTATTCATAAGGAGAGATGTATGTCTTGCTGAAACTAAATAATCTTCAGAATTCTTTGGTATGGCACAAGATAATAAGCTAGTATGTTTTCCTTAAAGCATTTTTTCGTCTGTGTTTTTAGACTGCACTCCTTATCTGAATTCAGTGGGAAAACATGTGATCGGAGATGTGCAGAACATAACAATTAGTCAGTATGCATGTTATGAACAGGTTGCAGTGACAATACTTTGGACAGCAAATGCCATTGGTAAGTAGTAGAGGAAAATGGAGTAAATATAGCTGATGATGCACTTCCTGCATTTGGAATCTTGTCTCTCTTCTTGATGTTGTATTTCCAGCTGTGACAGCCATTAAAACCAAGTATCAAAATAAACTGAATTGTAGAACCAGATTTTTGAATTGATATGTCACTAAATGTTAAAAGCAAGATTTTTGAAATTAATGAAGCATGTTCAATCATATAGGTCCCACTAAATGCTCTTATAACTGATAGATCTTTAAGCGGGAACTAAAATTTCATTGATAAAATAAGTATTGTTTAAAAAGTTTTTGTCTTTATATCATACTTTTTAATTTCTATTTTTATATACATTATAAATGCATACATAAATTATATATATGCGTTAATATTGGTAGTTGGTGCTCAAGGCTGTACAGCATCTCACCATTTTGTTTTTCTTACATACTCATTAAGGTGCTGAACAAAGTAATTAATATAAACTCATTTTCATTTTCTTCAAGTGACCATTGTTTAGCCAATGAAAAACCTGGAGTTTCCTTCCTGAATGTTTTTAGTACTTCATTAAAGAATTTCATCTGCAAAGGTGCTTTTCAGTACCAAGTACATCATTAAAATTAGAGTTAAGTGCAATACATTTTTCAGAATTAAAACGTTTGTTGCTGTTGCGGTTTAACCCGGCTGGCAGCTAAACACCACACAGCCGTTCGCTCACCCTCCCACCTCCCTTTCTGGGATGGGGGGAGAGAAACGGGAAAGTGAAGCCTGTGAGTTGAGATAAAAACAGTTTATTAAGATAGAAAATAGAAAATAATGATAATAATATGTACAAACAAGTGATGCACAATGCAATTGGTCAACACCCACTGACCGATGCCCAGCCCAACCCCAAGCAGCCGGCCCCCCACCCTGGTTAGCCACCCCTGTATATTGTTCAGCATGACGTCAGATGGTATGGAATACCCCTTTGGCCAGTTTGGGTCAGCTGTCTTGGGTCTGTCCCCTCCCAGCTCTTGCTGCACCCCCAACCTGCCCACTGGCAGGACAGAGCGAGGAGCTGAAAAGTCCTTGGCTTAGTGTAAGCATTGCTCTGCAGCAATTAAAACATCAGCATGTTATCAGCACTCTTCTTATCCTAATCCAAAACATAGCACCCTACCAGCTACTAGGAGGGAAAAATCACTGTCCTAACTGAAACCAGGACAGTTGCCTATTCTTTTGCTCGTACAGCAGATAAAATCAAATTGATGCTTTGTGGTTTGTAATTCCTCAAAAAGCTTCTCAAGTTCTTTTTCTTATGATTTAATAAGAGCTGGACATTTACATTTATGTGGTAAGATTGCACCCTAAGTGATGAGATATGGCTGCTAATGAAGGTTTGTATTCTTGAACTTGACATGCATTTTTAGAATAGACCTACATTTATTAAATCAAACATTTTAGCTAAGAAAAAATCGTCAGATTTTCTTTGCAACTTCCTGGTATTAATTCGTGCCTTCAGAATTTGATAACACATTAAATTTGTAACAGAAAATAATGTTTAATTACTGTTTAATTAATGTTTATTTAAGACAGTATGTGGAAACTACACTGCAAAGCTGTGCAGTTGAAACCATTTGGTAATCTTCAGCTGCAGACTGGATGAATCAAGTTTCTATGGCAAACAAAGCTTGGTGTTCTTTCTTGTAATGATCAGAGGTTAATCCTCTGGAAAGTGTGAGGACAGAACTGCTGTTGAAACATCTCAGGTGACATGGAGACTGGACACTTTCTCTTTCATGGTCTCCATGTAAGCACAAAAAATGCTTTTGTTCCATGGGATATTAAGAACATACTAGGCAATGCACGGTCTTTCTCATATACATGATTATAAATAATAATAATAATAATAATAAATCTAGTGGAACAGAGGGGGCTTGAAAATCATACTTTTTTTTGTTTGTTTGCCAAACATAGTAAGTAGTCAAATTTATGTTTTGATTCTTGTCACATGTAGCTTTACAAAAGCTGCATCTGTGCCTTTGATAAATGTGTATTCTGCCATATGAAATGCAGTTGAACAGATGTAATTAGATGGAGTAATGCTAGTTAGTCTTGAAGAACAGTGCAGTGACTTTGATGCCTGAGCCACAAAACTGCATAACACTGACATTCTCCTGTGACATTTGCATCACCATGACTCTTTTTAGTCATGCAATGAAGTAACTCTGTGATGCGAACGTTGTGAAGAAATGCAAAGACTGTGCTGAGAGTTGGTTATGTTAGAGTAGCTTGAAAAAGGGTATAATTTTGGCATGACTTACAAATAACTGGATGTATGCACTCACTGGAATAAATTCCATTCCATTTAAGTCAATATTCCTGTTATCCTGTAGTATACTAGAAATAAAGAAGTTGTAACAACTACTATGACTTTAACCTAGCAGTTTATAAATTATAAGAATGTCTTATAAAGAAGTTTTATTATAATTTTATTGCAAATAATGGAAATGTGATGCTACTATGAAGTACTGCTGATGAAGGTACTGATTATTTAGATTGCAGGGATAATTTGGAAGCCCTGTCTGCAATGTGACCCCCTCTGCTCTAGGCATTACACAAGTATGCGGTAATTACAGCCTTCGTCAAAGGCTAAATTCTAAAAAGGCAAAATAGAAAATGTTAGAAGAACTGACACACAATGGCAAGTATTAAAACACAAACATATTTCATATGAATATTAGGATTTATTTTTAAAGACAAATGAACTATCTTCAAACTGTATAAAATATCAGAATACCTTTTGAAATATTAGTCTATTTAAATGCCCTGCTGTTTGCAGGGATTGAATACCTGAAAGGATTTCGAGTCACCCTTGAGGAGTTAAAATCTGAAGGAAGACAATGTCAGCAGATGATTTTAAAAGATCCAAAGCAGCTCAGCCCAAGTTTTAAACAAACAGTAAGTGCTTTGTTTCAAGAAATATTTTATTGTTACTTGATTGTGTGAAGTCTTGAAAGCATTTATTTGCTGTGTATAAATGTGCATATATTTACATAGATACACGTTTAATGTGCTGTTTACTAGGATGCAGATTGCTTCCTAACATTATTTTTCTTTAATGAATAGTTGTTGATCTAGAGACAGACGTAGTCCCCTTCTGTAGAATTTTTTCTGAGGCTGGAAATTGTCATGAAATCTTTTTGGGTGACTGTGGAGTACAGGTGCATGTTTGAAACAGTCTGTATCTCGATTCTGTATTATGCTTCCTAATGATGGTGTGTAGCAGAGGGATGAATAGAAGGTTCTTAATGTATTAGTTTCTGCTCATGTTTGCAGAACTGTGGGTCTATTTGAGAGAAAATGCTTTTAATTATAATAGTTGCAATCTTGTGTTTTTGTGTAGGGAGTGGAATCTCATCCCTTCCTAAATCTGAAGTTTGAAACAGATTACTTTGTAAAGATTGTTCCTTTTCCTTCCATTAAAAATGAAAGTAATTATCACCCCTTTTTCTTCCGAACTCGATGTAAGTATTCTGTACAATATAGTATTACGTAACATCTCTTTCTTTACTCCCCTACCCTCCTTTTTTTTTTTTTTCTTTTCTTGTCAGAAAAAGCTTTTCTGATGTAAAAGAGTAGCTTTTCATGTAGCAGATGATGATGTTAGGGGAGACTGGGTTAAGATAGGTATTGACATAGTCTTTGAAGGAAGGACTGGGTGTTATATGGCAAGAACTTGCATGCCTCTGATAAATCTATGGCATATAATACAGGTTAGCCAACAACCAGAAAAAGAAACTTGTATTAACTCCTTTCCTTCCCCTCACTGGACATTGTGAACAAGCTCAGATTGTTTTTGCTTTTGAGATCAGTTTCAAGAATGGGTATATAGGCATAAATACAGATGAGTACATATCAAACTAGATAGTAACAACTCAAGCAGAATTTCTCAAAATTATTTAGCAATTAGCAATTCTCATTGGAGCTAAAGAGAAGGAAGTTAAATAAATTCCTCAGTGCTTAAATAGTCGGATGGCAGTCTAAGCACCCTTTTGGGTGTAACATTCATATGTTTCTCGTGGGTGTTTTTTTCTGTATAAAACTTACTTAAAATATTTTTCAGGCCTGTCTGTTGATGTGTACCAAAGTAGCGTTTGTGTGCTCAGCATACTTATTTATTTTAAGTAAATGTAATTAAGGCCAGTTTCAACTTCTTCCTCTCCTGCTGAGCTGTGCCTGGTGCTATCCCCTTTGTCTCACTAAGGACTACTATTTTCAAATTACTGAACCTATGTTTATCATATAAAGATGAGAAGGAACTTCAATCATAACATAGAAGCTGGGTTTGCAAAATATATTTACTCCAGGCATATTATAGACTGGGAAAGGAATTAAGAGTACTGCCCTCAAAATGCTGAAGTAACTCCCTTCTTTTGCCCTTTAGTTTTTTCTTTAAATAGCATTTGGATACTGTATCATTAATTTTTTTGTGTGTGTTTGTAGCATGTGAGTTGTTGCTACAGCCAGAAAACCTTGTCTGCAAACCTTGTAAGTTAAATGTAATTTTTTCTTTATACTTATCTTATAAAAAGTCACTGTCATTGAAGAGTCAGTTGCCGATTCATGAATATCTCCTCTGACAGACTGGAAGCCAAGAAATCTGAGTGTTACCCAGCAGGGTTTTAACATGCAAGTGTCTTTTGATCATGCTCCCCACAGCTTTGGGTTTAGATACTACTTTCTTCACTACAAACTTAAGCATGAAGGACCATTTAAGCAGAAGACCTGCAAACAGGTACGTCGCTGCATTTTTCAACTCTTAAAAGCACAGAACCCATTAACATAGAAGTTCTAAGGTTTTACAGAAACTTTAAAAAATTACTATAATACAGAATGCTATTGTTTTTAAAATTTTAAATTATTTAGTACTATTTCTGTAAATAACAATTGCATTGTGATAGAACTCATCAGTCAAAACCAGGCTTGAGTGCTCCATTGGTGCTGGATACTATAAGCAAAGAGGAAGAGACTGTTCTCTCTTTTAAAGACCCTGTAACTGATGAGTACTGCAGTTTATTATTTTTGTTAAGAAATATTATTATCATGTAATGTTATCTCTACACTAAATTTTACCACTTAAATGATTATCCATTTGAGATGGTATCACAAGATAGCTCTCATTTCAGTATGCGTGGAAGTAGGCTGTGATTCTTTTACAACTGTGTGTATGTCCTCTTATGGGAGCTGCAATTTGCTATATTGTTTCCCTTAACTTTGGTTAGCATTTAACAGCAAATTTGATCTAAATGTTCAACCTTTGATCCTAAGTCTCTGAAAGCTAGGGAGTTTCAGGGCATAACATAGCTTGTGTTAGACCAAGGTTTTGCATTTTTTTTGGATAATCAATCATACTTGATTTCTGCAGAGAGAGGATTGTAGTCCTTGCATATCTGAATAGAGAAATTCAGTTTTTATGGTTTAGAATGTCCTACTTCAGGAGAGCACCATACATTCCTAAATCGATGTGACTGTATTTTGTATTAGGTTTTAAAAGCATGTGAATGGCTAGCAAAGTGTTTTCTTTCTTTGATGTAGGAGCAAAACACAGATACTACAAGTTGTATTCTTCAGAACGTAACTCCAGGGGACTATATAATTGAGGTAATATTTAGAAACTCATTTGTACTACAGCTGAATTAATATATTAATGGGGGAAAATGAAATGAAAGTATTTCAAGTCAAACTGTTTGGTAAAATTAGATTTCAGGCATCCCTACTGAGGTACCTTGGGCAAGTAAAGGCAGATTGTTCTTGACCTTTCTATAGCTTTGCTTCTCTAAGCACATAGGACTTTCATCTGTGCCTTCACGTAAAATTGTTGGCCTGCATAATTCTTGGACTTTGATTCTTAAATAGAATTCTGTAGTTTGGTCGATTATACTATACTTTACTTGAAACCTGTGTATTTCTTTTGGTGATGACAGTAGGTGAAGTCTAAAAGTTAGTATCACAACAGTAAACTACGTATGATCAAAGAAGAGTGATTTCACTAGTGACTACTTTAAGGTGCTGTTTAATTTTAAATTTTGAACAGTGATTTTCACATCTGGTTGTGAAGTTGGTATAGTTGTTTATATATTGCAGAAAAAAATAAAATGAAATCTCTACAAAATAAAATTCAACTTCTACTTTTCAAAGCTGGTTGATGACACTAACACAACAAGGAAAACAATGCACTATGCACTAAAACCAGGTATGTTTTTTTTTTTTTAAGCAGTAAACAGTATATTATAATAATATATTATTAACTTAGATTCAGTTTTAATTATTTTGAAAATAAATGTTTATTTGACATGTCTGTTTCCTGTAATCAAGACTATTGAGGCTAATGTACTGTGATCTTTTGACCTAATGAAAAGGGAGTACACATGCACACTTGCACATATTAATGTGCATCTCTACAAATTTATATTTAGTACAGTTTAGATCAATATATAGTTGGAAATCTTTGTGGGAAAGTCACATTTGTTGTGCATATGGATATGAAAAGTCTGTATCTTAATCGCAAACAAATGGTGCATGCAGTAGTGTGGAAATAATGTAATGAACTATGAGAGCAGCCTAAGATCACTACCTGACGGTGCACTTCAGACATGAAATAAAATTTAGAAGTGTGAAAAACCTGTCAGGTGAATGCTTGGCATCTCTATGTATTTGACCAGTCACTGAGAAATTAAACAGGGATTTCAGAATATAACTGCAGACCAAAAGCATAGATGAAGGCAACAGACAAAATGGGCGGACTGCTAATGCACATTGCTAAAGGTAATCTCTGCAGGAATTCAGTTTTTCCCTAAGTGGCTAGATCAGCACTCTGGAATGAAAATTTGTCAGGCCAAATGACTGGTGTGTATAGTATTAAAAACTAAACTCAGGTAAAATTCCCCTCATGGGGGCATGGAGTAGGGGGTGACAGCACACAGTCTGAGTTGGCATACAGCACTTGTTACTTCTTGTTGCTTACATTAGTTGCTGTAATGCTGTAGTGCTGAGGGCAATCAGCATAAAAACTATTTAAAATGGAGCAGAACATTATGTTTGATTTCTCTGTATATTTGAGAATCATCTGATAATAGTGTGTGCTGCAGCAATTTTTTTTCTCAGTGTAAAGATTTGATTAATTATAATAAACCCATGCCTAATTCTGCTTTATTTTTCAAAGTACATTCTCTGTGGGCTGGACCAATAAGAGCTATTGCCATTACAGTCCCTTTAGTTGTCATTTCAGCGTTGGCAACACTTTTCACAGTGATGTGCCGCAAGAAGCAGCAAGGTAAGAGTTTTGTTCAATACAGAGTTCCATTTAAGATGTACTTTTGCAACTAAAAAGGTCCTAGATAGTAGGTTTATTCCAGAAATACCTTCTTCTGAAGAGCTTGCTTTCTTTTTAACTTTTGTCTTTCCTTCCCACAGCCTTTTTGTGTGTTGAAACTTGTAGCAAATTCTTAATCCAGTGCTTGATGGTGATTTTTTTTTTGTCATTAAAAATACTACTAACTTTTAAAAAGTTAATAAGTTTTACTTTTAAAAAAATACTAATCAGGAGTTCACTGTAGGAAGAACAGAAGAGTAGCTGGAAATATTTTTGATTTAAGGTTTCTTTTTATTCATGAAAATACTGCATGTCAGTGTTTTCATACAGATATGAACATATCTGTAAATTGTCTTATTTTAAACATTCAGAAATGTTTAAGAAATTTCATTCAGAATTGTCTAGTTAATATTTATTTTAAACCGGGAGGAAAGTAAAGCCATGTGATACAAACATAATTCTCAGCACCGTCTGAAATACTACTTGTATCTATTAATAGAGATTTGCTCACTTTCCTGGAAGCTGCCTTTACACTTCATCCTAAGTCTTCTCCCTAAATTTACTCTTCCTAAGACTCGCAGTTTCAGACTTTCTGCAGAAGTTGCAGAAACTTCTGTAATTTAGTTTCCATCCCTTTTCACTGACTTCTCTCTCCTCTGTGTCCAGGACGTGGCAAACTGTGCTTGTTACATTGAGACGTTAAAAATCAATTGGTATTTTTTGTGGTATCTAGGGAATCATGTGGTTTTATGAATATGAAAAAAGAGGTTAAATTTCCCAGGCTTTACATATCTGTGTTATTCATCTAAATTTTGGAAATGAAGTATACTGCAAGTGCTATATGCTGTCTGGGTTAAATCCTTTTACCTTCTGGGCTTCTGTGGCTGTTCCTTTGCAGCTAGTGCAGTTCCAACAAAAAGACAAATCACTGAGGATTTGTCTACAGAGAGAGGTGTTCCAGATGAGTTACTCCTGATGAAAAATAAAATTGTTGTAAAATAAATCCATACATGGAAGTTTAATTTTGAGTAAAAAATGAGTGTTCCAAAATACAGTTTAACCAACTGCAGAACTAGATTGAATTAGCTTGGTGTGAAGCTGGTGTAAAAGCATCCATACAAGAAAGAAAACACTAATAACTATCTGGATTTAAGTTAATACTATCTTAATTCAAATCAATGTACATACATAACATACCAGAGAGATATTGTATGACATTCTGAAAGGATCTATATTCTTGGAGTTTAATGTTCTTACCTGGTGTGTCATTTTTCTGTTTTATTTAAAAAGTAAATAAAAGACTGTTATGCAGGAAGCTCTTGATGATGGTATATCTTTAAGGCCTATGGTGTTTGAACAGTGTGGTGAAACAACATCATTCTATTTACAAAGTAAAACTCTTGAGTTTTCTGAGTTGTACAGTAATAAGTTCACATTTCACTTCCCAAGTATGTTCCACATATGTAGCAGGTCCGAAGCTGGTAAATATGCAATTTTTCAGGCTGGAAATGAATTGTCATTTGAAAAAAGTCTTTACTATGTGCTTTAGTAAAGAGCCTAATAAACTTTAAAGCGAACAAACAAACACACACTTTTATTGTGTGAACTCTCTTCCTCTCTTCCAATTTAGAAAATATATATTCCCATCTAGATGAGGAGAGTTCAGAGTCTTCAGGATATACTGCAGGTCTCCCCGTGGAAAGACTTCGTCCCCGACCAAAAGTGTTCATCTGCTATTCCAGTAAAGATTGCCAGAAACACATTAATGTCATCCAGTGCTTTGCTTATTTTCTTCAGGACTTTTGTGGCTGCGAGGTAAGCTCAACATTTCTTCTGTAAACAGAACTGCTTTAATTAAAACAGTACCCACAAAACTCATAGTGATACGTGCTTGAAGTGGGCTGTTTCAATGCCTCCTTTCAACAGATGTAATTTTCATTATTTTTCTACATATTACCTACATAAGTTTCCTTATCATAGTCTGCATAGAAGACAGAATTGTGGAAAATGTGTCTGCATTGATTCCAGGACTTTTATTCAGCCCTATTTAGTGAGTTTTATGTTAACTGCTTTTTCTGTGTAGAAGGTCATGCATCTTTATAATTGGCACCCACACAAGTATTAAAGACATACTTCAGTATTTCTAAAAATATCCTTCACATCAGAACTCTCAAGTGGTAATACATGCACAAACATGCACACATGAATATATGAAGAACCTTGTTCATACAGCAAATCTATGTATTTGTTGATATTCTATATCGATTTTTTTTTTTACTTCCTTTCTGTTCTGTTGTTGGTGTAAAATCAGCATCTTTTTTCTTATTTTTGATTTAAAGCTGTAAGACATCAAGATTGCTACTTTGAAATACCAGGCTCAGAATTTGAGACTGTTTTCTAAAATATGATCAGTATGCAGCCAGTTATTCACTTTATAATTGTAAGAAAAGTCAAGATAATTACTAGTTTATTTTTGTTGAATTTTAATCCTGCCACTCAATCTAAATGTGTGAATTGAAACTTTTTTTCAGCTATACAGCAAGTCTGACCTCTGGTGGCCAAACCTATTAAAATAATCGATGCCCCACATATTTGGGAAAGTTCACAATTTATTCACAGGCTTAAAATCTTTCAGATTTTAAGTAATAAATAACCAACAAAACAGGTTCTTGTAATAACTGACATTGTAAAATAATCTGGAAGGTTTTCCTTTTTACCTTAGTGGTTCACTGACTTCCTTAGCCCAGTGAAATAGTCGGCCTACAGGCAAAGTTTAGGCTGAACATAAGGCCTTGATTATTTTGGTGAATAATTGCTGACATGATTATAGAATCATAGAATCATAGAATCATAGAATATCCTGAGTTGGAAGGGACCCTTAAGGATCATCAAGTCCAACTCTTGACACCGCACAGGTCTACCCAGAAGTTCAGACCATGTGACTAAGTGCACAGTCCAATCGCTTCTTAAACTCAGTCAGGCTCGGTGCAGTGACCACTTCCCTGGGGAGTCTGTTCCAGTGTGCAACCACTCTCTCTGTGAAGAACCCCCTCCTGATGTCAAGCCTAAACTTCCCCTGCCTCAGCTTAACCCCGTTCCCGCGGGTCCTGTCGCTGGTGTTAATGGAGAAAAGGTCTCGTGCCTCTCGACACCCTCTTACGAGGAAGTTGTAGACTGCGATGAGGTCTCCCCTCAGCCTCCTCTTCTCCAGGCTGAACAGGCCCAGTGCCCTCAGCCGTTCCTCGTACGTCTTCCCCTCCAGGCCTTTCACCATCTTCGTAGCCTTCCTCTGGACACTCTCCAACAGTTTCACGTCCTTTTTATACTGTGGTGCCCAGAACTGCACACAGTACTCGAGGTGAGGTCGCACCAGCGCAGAGTAGAGCGGGACAATCACCTCCCTCGACCTACTAGCGATGCCGTGCTTGATGCACCCCAGGACACGGTTGGCCCTCCTGGCCGCCAGGGCACACTGCTGGCTCATATTCAACTTGCTGTCTGCCAGGACCCCCAGATCCCTCTCTTCTAGGCTGCTCTCCAGCGTCTCATCGCCCAGTCTGTACGTGCAGCCAGGGTTTCCCCGTCCCAGGTGCAGGACCCGGCACTTGCTCTTATTGAACTTCATGCGGTTGGTGATCGCCCAGCTCTCCAACCTATCCAGATCCCTCTGCAAGGCCTTTCCACCCTCATCCGAGTCCACAACTCCTCCAAGTTTGGTGTCATCAGCAAACTTGCTCAAAATACCTTCTATTCCTACATCCAGATCGTTTATAAAAATATTGAAAAGTACCGGCCCTAAAATGGAGCCTTGAGGGACCCCACTGGTGACCGCCCGCCAGCCTGACGCAGCCCCATTTACCATAACCCTTTGGGCCCTGCCCGTTAGCCAATTGCTCACCCATCGGATGATGTTTTTATTTAGCTGTATGGTGGACATTTTGTCCAGTAGGATCCTATGGGAAACCGTGTCAAATGCCTTGCTGAAGTCCAAAAAAATCACATCAGCTGGTTTCCCTTGGTCCACCATACGGGTGATCTTATCATAAAAGGAAATCAGGTTAGTTAGGCAGGACCTACCCTTCACAAACCCATGCTGGCTGGGACCAATGACTGCTTTGTCCCCCAGGTGCGCCTCAGTAAGTTCGAGAACCATCTTCTCCATTAATAACACTGATTCCAGTTTGTCCACTACCAATGCTGTGTTAGTTATTACTTACATCTCTTTTAAAACCTCTTTGAGTTTACATCAAGGGCAAGACAAACTCAGGATTAATTTTCAATTGTTGCCTAAATACAAGCTGACTTGCTGAGCATTTATAAAACATTTAGATATCATTAATAAATGAATCTAATAACCTAATAATAAAAATCAACCAGACTGTTCTTTTCTCTTGCAGGTGGCTCTAGATTTATGGGAAGATCTAAAAATTTGTAAAGAAGGTCAGAAAGAGTGGCTTATAAAAAAAATAAACGAGTCTCAGTTTACCATCATCGTGTGTTCCAAGGGAATGAAATACTTTGTTGAAAAAAATAACTGGAAACACAGAGGGGTAACCAAAAACACAGGACAAGGAGAACTCTTTCTTTTTGCTGTGTTGACTGTTGCAGAGAAGCTTCGTCAGGCAAAGCAGAATTCAAATGACCTCTGCAAGTTCATTGCAGTCTATTTTGATTACTCCTGTGAAGGAGACATCCCTGGTATTCTGGATCTGAGTACAAAATATAAACTCATGGACAATCTCCCTCAGCTTTATTCACATTTACATTCCAGAGACATTAGTGTTCAGGATGCAGAGGTGTTTCCCATTAGTGTTAGTAAAAGGAATTATTTCAGGAGCAAATCTGGTAGGTCCCTTTATGTTGCCATTTGCAATATGCATCAGTTCATTGATCAGGAGCCGGATTGGTTTGAGAAACAATTTATTCCCTTCCTTCCACCTCCTTTACATTACTCAGAGCCTGTCATGGAAAAATTTGACTCAGGCTTGGTTTTAAATGACTTAGTGAATAAACAGGTGACGGATGATGATTTTTACCTGAAAACAGATGTAAATATTATTTCAGCTGGAAATTCAGACTCTCGTTGTATAATTCAGCACTTAAACCTTGGAGAAGATGTAGAAACTCAGGACATTCAGGGTGGTGGCAGCTCTGTTCTTCAGCCATTGTTACATGCTGTTAAAACTTCTAATCTGAAAAATATGCCTCGAGATTCTGGAATCTATGATTCGTCTGTTCCTTCATCTGAACTATCTTTACCCTTAATGGAAGGACTACTGACAGACCAAACTGAAACATCTTCTATTACAGGAAGTGTTTCTTCTTCATCAGGGTTAGGTAAGATACAGAAGTGTTTTAAATATATTTGAACATCTCAAAATACTAAAGATACTATGTAAGAAGCCAGATAGAGAGCTGCAGAGGAAGGTAAGCATTATGTACAGGTGGTCAAAAAAACCAGGTTTTTAATAACATCAGAAGAAATGAATCTTTTCCTTTACTTGCTGTAGGGAGGGGATCTTTAACTTAGTAAGATTTCATTAAAGTTATATTAATAAGCCACTTTTCATTGATTCACCTAATAACTGGAGAGATTGCATCTTCCTTCCAGAGAGACTCTTTGGCAGCTGGCATGCTCAGCTGGCAGTTGTGTGGCTTAATCAGGAGGGTAATATGGTGAAACATTCTTACAGAAAGGCCATAAATCTACAACTGATATACTATTTTACAACCTTTAGGGATACACTCTATACTGAGTGGTTAAGTCAAGTTTCAGAATTGCATTGGAATTCTCATCTGATATGGAGCTGAGATTGATGAACAAAAAGGTTTCAGTGGAGGAATTTAAATGCTTGGAAAACACTCTCCAAAATTTACATGCATACAGTTAGATGGTATAAATATTGCCTTGGACCATATTAAAAGCTGATCTGACCTTACTAGTTTGAATACATTGAATTGACATCACAGCTACATCAGTATGGTATGTTTCAGTAATTGTATATATTAGGATAAAAATGTTTGAGATTTTCCTGGAGCAGCTACAACAGGTGAACAGCATTTTGATGCTGATATGCTGTTTTGCTTTCTTGAATGAGTCTTGACAATGAGCTAACTTGGTAGACTTTTCTTTTACGTAAATGCATTCTTTTGATTATTCAGGTGATTCATAAGCTATCTTTGATGTCAGAATTCTGTTAAGGAGGGAATATATAGATACTGATTGATAGATACCGCATTTGTATGTATAGTCTTAATAGTCTGTAGAACAAAGTAACTAGAACGTGAAAACTTTCCATGGAAAAAATACAGATTTATTGATTTAATTCCAGAACTCATAAATAGCCAGTTATTGTTTCAAAATTCATATTATATTCTTTAATTTCCTGCTGTCTTCTAACTCAGCCTTTTCACATATTTGTGGAAATGTTTACAGACAGTATCTATAAGGGTTCTAGTATGTGCTGGACAAAAAATAGGATGCTAGTTTTAGATTTATGCCTCTCTGTAAGAATGCGTTACCAGTATTGCCCCTCAATCACAGAGCTGTCAGCTGAGTATCTCAGCTGCCAAGTAGTCTCTGGGAGAAAGAAGCAGTCTTCCCAGTAATTGAATCTCAAGCCACATACCTAGTTGTTAACATGTTTCAGCTATAGAGGTTAAGCATTATAGCACTGCCTAGTGAAGGTGCATCTTAACACTGATGTTATTAACATCCAAAGAAACCAAAATAACTTCTGCCATTTTCTCCTTTATCCCTGTCCAAAAACACTACTGTGACTCACACTCAAAATTCCCCTCGCCCAAACCATGGTCCTAATTGGGTGCAAAGAAGATAATATCTAGAACTGAATATCATCTGCCTACTAAATAGATCGCAACCCATTACATCTTTTTACTGTCCAATACATACAAAATGTTTATAGCTTTAATATTTATATGCCTAGTAATGAGAGAAGTAAATACTACTGTGTAGCTTGTATTCATGTTCTAGTAGTTGGACATATCCAAATAATTACTCTGAATTCATGGACCATTTGTGTTCTGGCTATGGATTTTTATCTGTAACTTGGTCACAACTGAAGTGAATAGCTGTGTCATTCAACAGCAAGTATATGCATCTTAGGGTACTTCCCTCCCTTTCTTCTTTAAAAGACAGTTTGTTTTACTCTTTTGAATTAAAACAATAGATCACATAACTTCTAATATTTTCAGTGGACTTCATGTACAGACAATAGGCTTCAGACAGCACAGAACAGCAAAGAAGAAATTCTCAAAGAGATTATCACATTAAGTATGATCCATTGACATTTAAACCAAAGTAACGTTGTGGAAGTCCCAACAGCCAGACCTTTAATAGGTCCATTCACTAATAAGGTCTTGTCCAAGAAGCCCTGCCTGAGGAGAAAGTTTGTATTAATCCTTTAGATAAGGAGTTACTGAGCACAATAGTTCAGGCTCATAACTGAGGCATTATGATCCAGCAGGGTTCATAAGTTTTATTTGCATTGTTTCTAAAATATTGAATGAACACAAAGTAAGTGTTTGAAATAATAAACCTCACTCTTTCCTTTTTTTTTTTTTCTTTTCTATTCTTTTTTTTTTTTTTTAAAAAAAAATATATATAGGGGAAGAAGAACCTCCTGTAATCACTTCTGCAAAGTTCTTAGTGCCTGGAATATGTAAAGCAGAACTTCATTGCCATATCCATACTGATGAACTGCAGGCAATTGCCCCTTTGTAATACATCACAACATTGCTATGCATTGCCACTTTATCAACAGCCACTGTTTGTGTTGTAACCACCACACTGTTCCACTGTTCACACTAAATCTACTTGAAGGAACAAATACTCCTGAAGATGACCAGCTATTTATAAGGGATTTTTACAGCCAGTAAACTTGAACCCATTGGGCTTAATATTAAGTTTTTAATTATTTGAAAAATGCAGCTTGAAAAAAACACTTCAGAATCATTCCTATTATTAATTTACATTTCATGATATTACACTGTTGACAGATGTCATTATCAAGTGACTTTTTTTTTTTTTCTAAACATAACTTTACAGCTGGACATAAAATGGTTTGGAACATTAAGTCTTAGTAAATCTTGTGGTCCAGCATCCCCCCTCTATCTTTAAGTGCTGACATTTGATGGCAGGAGTGTTGTAGTAAATGAGAGCAGGATTTTTTCGGAAGGAAGATGAAAAAACAAAGGTGAGATCAAGAAATTCTTCATCAGGAGAAATCCTTGTATCTTAAAAATATTTGAACTCCTATCCTCATAGTCTCTTCTCTCTTTCCCAAATATTAATGTGTCTCAGTACTAATTTTCAGATGAACATGTTTCTCTGTTCTGTATGATTCTCCTATGTTTTCTCCATGATCTGGATATGGTGATTAAAAAAAGCAATACCTGATCAGATTTAGCAGTATTTTTTACAAAGACACAGTATTTTATAAAATCAGAAAAATATTATGTATGTTGACATACTAGAAGGACATAGTATTGAATTTGCAAGAATTCTGTATTTTCCCTCCAATGCGAATAACAGCAAAAATCCTTGTAAACATTATTTTTAAACAAATATTTTAATACACATATTAGAGGTTAGCTTAATACTATTTTCAAGCATTAGTAAACAATATTAATGGTGAAAGAATCCCCTTAATTACTACTAGACCTGAATGTGTGAACATTGGATGTTTTAAAATGTCTTTTTTAGGAGGGTGGAAAAAACATTGGCAAGCTAAAGGTTGAAGATATAACTATGTTCAATACTTTGATAAATAGTTACTGTCATAATTTGTCCCTGTACACAACAACTGTTGAAAATAGAATGTAGTTGATATTTGGAGAAATAAAATGTTATGATACTATAATTTAGGAGGTAAATATCAGAATAAAACAGTTTTTGTTCATTTTCTTTCGTTTGGCTTTTCTTAGTAATATAAGAAGACTTAGCTTGACTTAGCAGTTGTTTTATCCAATTATGCAATTACGCACACCATGCAAACAAACATACTCTAACCACTATTCACAATCCACATCTAGAATTGAAACAAATATTTTGATGGGTGTTTAATGTAGTCTGTAAGAACTGTAAGACTTTACAACTGTAAGAGTTTTTAATATAGTCAATGAACTGTAAGAAGCAGTAATTGTCTAAAAGTTCTGTATTGGTTAGACTGGGCCTGATTTTTTTTAATAAAACTTAATGAATATGAATTTTATATAATTATTTTCACTATGTCCTTGAAGGTCTTCTAGCAGTACATGGTTCTGCATGTCAAGTGAAACCTATCCACATCAACTACAAAGCTATAATGGACTGAATTGGGCTAATTTTGTCAAAGAAGATAATTACCTAAGATTTATGTGCTTTTTTTTTTTTCTCTTCCCATGTGAATGGATTTCAAAGAACTGTTCCAGTCAATGAATCGTGCAAACTGTATTTACAGGGATAAGCCCTGAAACCATTCGTATTCCGTATGTTGATCAGGTAAATCAAGATTTTTATAATGGACTCTTGGTCTAGCGCAATCAAACTTAAAGACTAGAAAAATCTGTAAAGAGTCCGTAAAACTGTTATTAAAGACTTGAACTGCTTACTTTCTGTTCAGGTTGCATACGTATTAGCTGCATTGAATTGGTTTTTATTTTTGGACTTACAGGATGGTGTTTAAAAATGTTTTAGCTTTCATCTTTTTTGGGTCTCCAAATTCTTAATTCTGCTCATATCTAAATAAATCAAAGACATTCTGAAGTGTCAATAAGTACAATAGTAGTTGCATTTATAATTCAAAAAATAATTTATAGTTACTTGTCAGTATCTGAACAGGGATTCTTCAAGGTGTATTATTCATATTCTACAGTCCTAATCTCAGTATTATCTAGATGCTTGGAGTCCTATACACATGGAAATTTGTGGTTGAAGCAAAATGGAAAGAAGGCACTGCTTTAGTTTTTATATCTTCAGTTTCAACATGAGAACCCTCAGAATGCTTTCTGATGTATGGGAGCTGTTGGCCAAAATTATTCCACTATGAGGATGTGGAAAGACATTCATTGATATGGAGATGTGCATATGAATATGACATATCAAGAAACATTTAGAAGTAACTTCTATTTTTTCTTTTATTTTACATTTTGAAACATTTAAATGTGGTGGTGACTTGATAGTGAAATCTACCACCAAAATAAAAACTAAATCTTTGTTATTTGAGTTGTGGTGATAAAACGGGCATTGCATACAACATGTGCATTCAAATTATAAATGGTCAGACCTGAATTATTTCTAAAAGGTCAGGAGTTAAAAGCTGTGCTATCGATCAGCTCAAGGAATTTTTTCCTCGTTATGCTATAAATTATTTTACTTGCTAGCATTATCTATTGATGTTTCCCAGACCCATAAAAAACAGAACAATGGTTAGTTTATATCATTTATAACAGGATATAATTTCACTCTTTATTCTGTTAGAACAGATTTAATAAAGTCTGACCTACCTATAATGTTAACTTTTATGGGCAGTTACACTGTTGACAATGATTTCATATTTATAGCAGTCCGTGGAAGTAGCAGGAATTGCCTTACTGTTCACAAAAAGCAAGGAAGAGGAAATGGTCTTTCCTTAGTATCAAATGGTAGCTAAATGACCAGACAATGAAATGCTTGGCCATACCTACCTCAGTGCTAAAAGCTCAGTTCTGTGAGATTTAGGTATTTTATTGCAGTGCAGACACTTTGGGAGAGTTGGGAGTTTGAAAACATTAATGTGAAAATGAATATATATATATATATATATATATATATATATATAAAGGTTTGTATCTAATCATAAACAACTGCAAGAAGAAATTAACATCTGGAGAATGTTCTTCATCAATTAATATAAAGACTTCATTTTAATGGTATGGATATCACAGAATCACAGAATTTCTAGGTTGGAAGAGACCTCAAGATCATCAAGTCCAACCACTAACCTAACACTATCAGTCCTCCACTAAACCATATCCCTAAGCTCTACATCTAAACGTCTTTTAAAGACCTCCAGGGATGGTGACTCCACCACTTCCCTGGGCAGCCCGTTCCAATGTCTAACAACCCTTTTGGTAAAGAAGTTCTTCCTAACATCCAACCTAAAACTCCCCTGTCACAACTTAAGCCCATTCCCCCTCGTCCTGTCACCAGGCACGTGGGAGAACAGACCAACCCCCACCTCGCTACAGCCTCCTTTGAGGTACCTGTAGAGAGTGATAAGGTCACCCCTGAGCCTCCTTTTCTCCAGGCTGAACAAGCCCAGCTCCCTCAGCCACTCCTCATAGGACTTGTTCTCCAGGCCCCTCACCAGCTTCGTTGCCCTTCTCTGGACTCGCTCAAGCACCTCGATGTCCTAATTGTAGTGAGGGGCCCAAAACTGAACAAAGTATTCGAGGTGCGGCCTCACCAGAGCCGAGTACAGGGGGACGATCACCTCCCTTGCCCTGCTGGTCACACTGTTTCTTATACAAGCCAGGATGCTGTTGGCCTTCTTGGCCGCCTGAGCACGCTGCTGGCTCGTATTCAGCTGACTATCAACCATCACTCCCAGGTCCTTCTCTGCCTGGTAGTTCTCCAACCACTCATCTCCCAGCCTGTAGCTCTGCTTGGGGTTATTGCACCTCAGGTAGAGGACCCGGCACTTGGCCTTGTTGAACTTCATGCAGTTGACCTCAGCCCATCGGTGCAGCCTATCCAGATCTTCCTGCAGAGCCTTCCTACCCTTGAGCAGATCGACACACGCACCTAACTTGGTGTCATCTGCGAACTTACTGAGGGTGCACTCAATGCCCTCGTCCAGATCATCGATGAAGATATTAAAGAGGACCGGCCCCAGCACCAAGCCCTGGGGAATGCCACTAGTGACCGGCCTCCAACTGGATTTGACTCCATTTACCATGACTCTTTGGGCCCGGCTATCCAGCCAGTTTCTAACCCAACGAAGCGTGCACCAGTCCAAGCCAAGAGCAGCCAGTTTCTTGAGGAGAATGCTGTGGGAAACGGTGTCAAAAGCCTTGCTGAAGTCAAGGTAGACCACATATGAAACATTCAAGACTGATTTACCACAGAAATCCCACTACCCTTTTTATCCAGGCTCTGCTGGTAGGTTGACAGGCCTTGACAATAGATGGAGGATTGAAGTACTGAGAGTGACCACATGGAATGTCGTCCTGTTGGGCTGCTGCCTTACCTGGAATTCTAACTATTTAGTCACTGCACTAAAAAGGTCTGTTTGAAGAGAGACAGTCTTGTTGATTATACAAGTCAGGTAAATTTATTGCCTAATATTGTATAATTCGTGATTTTTCTCCACAGGGGAAGTAATGCACCTGTAGTATCACTTACTTGTAAGCAGTATAACATGTGCACTGTTCTTGTGCAAGTTGTGTACTAACTCTTTGACTGTAAAACAAAATCAAATTGTTCATGCAGCTTGCTCTTAACTCCTGTAGTAGTCACCCATGTTTAAGATGAGATTTTATTCAACCAAAAGTATTTGACTATTAATAATCATAATATAATTTCCCGGAGAACATAACTTCTCTTACTAATAGAATGCAATTATACAGAGGGCCTTGGAGACTGATTGATAGTGTTATTCCCATCTTGGAATAAAGCAACCTTTGAGGCTTTGCTCTGCCTTTTGCTGGAATAAGGGCTATAACAGCTGCAGATGGGTTGTTCTTTTCTTACCTTTGCCAGTCCCCTAAAAATGCAGATAAAAAATAAAAATACAAGTTACTCCTTTCATGGCAGTGAACATTCACTTCTAATCCAGTTACAGTGGACTAAATTTGTCAAAAGACTGGATACCTGGCACAGCAAAAAGGTAAACACCTAGCGAAAAGACTTGTTAATTTGTTACATTGACACAAAAGAAAATTCTGCTTCAAGGAAAAAGGCCCCAACAAGATTTTACACCTGAGCAGCTACAGAGAGCCCACCAGATTTTCACCATAACTAGCTCCTGGGTGCTGAAAGTAATGTACAGTGCAAATTGCTAAATAATATTCACGATACAAAAATATTTTCCAGTAGCATTTTCTAAACCTTTTATGAATGCTGTAGTTGCTCCCCTTTGTAATAGTGCTTTATTTCTGGGATGATTCAACCAGTTTAATGTATCTGTTTATGAAATCAGATACTAAGAATGTGAGTGAGACACATCAGAGGGGTTGTTTTGTGTCACAAGATAGATTTATTTTTTTCCTCACAAGTGCACAACTAGGTATGCAAATGCCATAAGCAAGTGTTGTTATCTTCATTTTACATGAGAAATAGATAGTAACTAGACAGAAAATAGATCTGCTTCAGAACAGGTGAGGCTGGTGTCAGTTGAAGACAGAATAAAGGGATCAATATCTTAGTGTTGAGCCATAATGCTGCTTCTTTCAACAGCCTGCAGCCAGTCAGTGTATTTGGCTAGAAATATTATTGCAGCTTTTGCCATTTTGCAATAATCCACATGATAAAACAGCCAACAGGGCACTGTTTGATGCCCTAGCCAAGTTCTGTGCCTGCCGTGCAACAAGTCATCTGCTGGTAGAGCATGGTGGGAACCATAGGGCTGCACAGGAGAGGTGCAGCAGGAACTGCAAGAGGAGGAGGAGATTGCCTACCTCTGCCCCACATCTGTGGGTTTTATTTCCTCTACAATATCCCACAGAGGCTTCTGAGGGGTGAGTTAGGGGCAGCCTTTTGACCTAAAACAGATTCTGCAGGGGCCTGTTTCAGCCCCACAGCACTCCTTGGTACTTCTCTTCCAGAAGTATATTGCTTGATGCAAGCCTGGCTTGCAGCAATAACTCTATCATTTTGATGAAAATCAGGAGTGATTTCATTGCTGTCAGTTACATCATCCCGATTTCAAAATAATCATAAGTGAGAATTAGCAGTAGGCCTCCTTGTCTTTAGTAATGCCTAATACAGGGGACGTTCCCATAAAAGTTGTTAGTCATCAACAGAAAGGAAACCACCTACTCTCTGTTGCAGCTTTGGCAAATGTGCCAAGATGTGATTTAGGTGTTAGGAAGGAAACCACCAACTCTTTGCAGGATAATAGTTGGACAATGCACAGCTACTGAGGGTGGATTGAGAATAATAGAGTGAATCAGGAAAGCAGAGCAGGATTCTCATTTCTACACTCAACTGTTTTCGTTTAGTCTGCCTTTATACCCGAGAAACACATTTATCTGAAAATTCGTTAAGTTGGCTTGTCAAAAACAAAGATTATTTTAAGTATAACTGATAAATATTGCTGTATATTAGAATATGGTTTTGGACTGAAGTGATAATTCACTTCAGTGATAAGTGACAGTTAACACATTCTGGATTTTGCATAGTATAGAAAATTTCACATTCATTAAGATTTTAAAAGGCTAAACCAACAACTGTGAGTTGCGTAATAGAGTTCATCATCTTACCAACAACAACAAAGTGCTAAATCTCCCTATACAGCATTTTGTTCCACTGTGTTACACAATTATAGAATTTACATTAGCCAATCCTTCACTCATTTTGTACCTAAGTGGAAATTTTGAGGACAGATAAAACAGACTAGAAGCTAAAGGTCTCTAAACAAGCATCTTTTCCCATTTCCTGAGGATGAATACCAAATAAAGCTACAAAACTATCTCCTTCCTTTGCACTACCAAAGTAGGGATGGGATGTTTGCTTTCTAGTTTTCATGGCATCTGCCATGATGAAGGCTCAGTGTTTCAGGAACCCATCGCAGACCAACTGACCTAAGTAGCCTCAGAGATTGCTCCATTCCCCTGATCGTGTTTGTGATAAATGATTAAATCCCAAATAGGATTTGGGATACACAACAGGAATCAAATGGACACATTTCACAGTGTTGATACTGCTGGGAGGCCAGATGTCGCCCATAACATAGTGTTGATTAAAACATAATTCCCCAGGTAATTAATGATGTCATGGGCATAGAGAAGTGCCAAGTCCCCATATACCTGACTAGTTTATGTAAATCACTGTTTTAGGAGTGAGGAAAAAAAAAAGAAGGAATTGCATGGAATACTTGTTTTTAACTGGCTGATGGTAGCATAGAAGAGAAAATGGGCATAGCATTAGCTCTGACACACAGTGGTCTTACAAAGCTGAGTCAACATGAGCTATGTGTTGTTTATCTCATAATGGATGTAATTATTTTGTCTATTAAATGTAAAGGAGAAATTAAGTTTGGTCATTTATTTAGAAGATGCACTAAATTTCTTTATCAACAACAAAAAAAAAAAGAAAGAAACAAAACAGCCTGTGTTAAGAAGTATCAAAATATTTGTCAGAGTGACATTCTGTTAAAGAGTACTGTGATATCTTAATGGCTGCTTTCCACTTGAATTGTCTGTAGTTTCAAAAGTGTATTTTATAGCCCCTTAAGAATGAACTTCTTTAAATATGACTTTAATTTCCACCTTTGATTCCAAAGAGTTTTTATACTGCTTAAAGTGGAGTCCAGACATTAATTTAGTATCCCAAACTGAAGAAATCTAATGGAACTTAAGACATTTACTTAAAAATAAGCTAGGTCTGGTGTCCATATGTTTACGTCCACATAACTAGCCTTACACCATATTTCTAGCCTCAGCCATTCAAAACAACTGAAAGATTAACTCTCACTGCAGAAGGTTAGGTTCAAAATGGAAAACTTAACCATAGTTTGACCCAGTTAATTATTCTAAAATATTTCAGGTGCCTCTGAGCTACAAAATGTGATGAGCTTTTTTCTTTTTAATCATTTTTTTCCATTGGCTGCTTTACGTTGGCAATACTGGTGCTGATAAAGACCTAGCATCTATATTTCATTTTAATTTGCATGTTTTAATAATAGAATTACAGAATCACTAAGGTTGGAAAAGACCTCCAAGATCATCTGGTCCAACTGTCCTCCTACTACCACTGTCCCCCCAATAAACCATGTCTCTAAGCACCAGGTCCAGCCTTTCCTTGAAAAGCCCCAGGTGATGCCACCACCTCCCTGAGCAACCTGCCCCAATGCCTGACTGCTCTTTCTGGGAATAAATGTCTCCTCATTTCCCCTGGCGTAACTAAGTTATGTAATTGTCACTATTTATTATTTACTGTTACACTGAAGTAGTGCCTATAGAGTCTTGTCATTCAAAGCAACTTTACAAGGCAGAGTACAAGGAGCAGGATGACATCAGGTAGTCCCTGATGTAAACAGGTCATTACCTTATTGTTTCTATTTTTAGATGCATTCTTATTCTATTTTGGGATCGGTGGGGACTTCTAGTGTATTTGATACTCCTTCTTTCCTCCGAATCAGACTCCCCCGTTTACATCTGCAAATTAGGTGTCTCCTCCTCCTAATCCCGGTCAGTTGCCTGCGGTTCTCGGTGCGGAGCTGCTCCAGCTCGCCTTTTTTTGTCGAACTGCTACCGGAGCGTTCGGAGCACCGAGAGGGCGGTGGGTGCCGCGCTCCCAAACCCGGCCCAGCAGCGCCCCTCGCTCCCTCGGGCCTGCCCCAGGGCCCGGCCCGGCAGGCGGCGGAGGGCTGAGGGGGTGGAAGCCCCGGGCCGAGGCGGCTGCTCAGGCGGCGTGGCGGGGAGGAGCGAAAGGGAAGGGCGCACAAACCAGAAGCGGCTGGGCCGAGGGGAAGGCGGGGAGCCGAGCCGAGCCGAGCTCCGGGGGGCTCTGGTGTCTCCTCCCTGACAGCCGCCGGCGCCTTGCAGACAGGGCTGCCATCGGGTCAAGCAGCTCCGGGAGCCGAGGTGGAGCCCAAGGGTACCCGGTGAGGTGAGGTGAGGTGAGGTGCGGTGCTATGGGGTGCTGTCCCCGTGTGTCCGCACTCTGCTTGGGGCTGGGTGGGGAGACGGCTGCTGCCTATTAGGGCTCTGGGGCTGGTCACAGCTGTTGCGTTGTGCCCGCAGGGGGTACCGGGGCGCTTCGCCGCCTCCTCAATCTCCTCATGCCCTCCTCGCTGCTGCTGTTGGTGGTCCCCTGGGGAGAGGGAGACGAAGGGGTCCCTCACCGGCGGGCTGGGGCGGGCGGGACGTGAGGGACCTCCGGCCGCCCGGAGCCCCTTGAGGGGCCTTGAGGGGGCGGCAGCGGGGCGAGGGGCGCCAGCGGCCGTTGGAGGCGGCGGGCGGTCGGGCCGCTTCCTCCCGGGCCTCAGCAGCCGTTTTAGCGGGACTTAGTTCTTCAAATGTTTTTGTTACTCGTTTAGGGCCGGTTACACGAGTGTCAGTCCAAAAGGAAAGCTCCCAGGAGGAAGGGGAAGAGTCCCAGGTGCCTCGCCTCCTTTGGGAAGTGCAGCTGCTGTTACAAGCGAGTGATTCCCTCAGCTCTCGGCCCTGGCCCCTAGCGGGGGGCTCCGCTCCTCGTCGGTTTCCCAGCCAGCCCTCAGCCCAGCTCAGCGGGAGGAGGTGGTCGGGGTCCGTGGGAGGCAGAAAGGGGGAAAGACCGGCACCGAACGCCCTTACCTGCGGCCACGGCAGATTTGGGATATGTGGCGAGGGGGGACAGCATCCTCTGAGAGGGCACGGGTACCTAGCAGAGGGGGGACAGAGGAGGGCTTGGAGGGCTGTGTTGGTGATAATGCCCTGAAGTGGTTCCTGGCCGCCTCTCGTGTCACAGTACTCACAATTTGTCTGTCCTGCTGACCAGAGTGAGTGGTTCCCCAAGGAACCTGTTACATTCTCAGGAGAAATCTAGCTTTGCTAACTGATTCCTTTATTTTTCTTCATAGCTCTTAGATCCTGCACATGTGTGGAAATGCTGATGCATATCTTGTCAGTGTTTGCATACATACACTGATCTGATTTAAATATAATCTTGTCCTTTAGTACATCGTGTGTCACGCTTCTTTCTAGTGAAAGGGTGGAGAAAACTCCTCCATCCTCAACCACTTGTTACAGGATTAATTCAGCTAAATACCCATTTCTGCAGTGCATACAGAAGTCTGACGAGTGCAACAAGTTGTGAGATGGACGCTGTATTTGTACAGAACTTGAATTCAATGCAGGAGAAGCCATGGGATTTGGAAACAAATGGAGTTAAGGCATTTGCTGCAGAATAGAGGGTTTTGGAGGTGAGGGAGTGTGTGAAGCAGCTGCCCTAGGGTATGTGAAGTGAGGGAGTGCACAGGATTATCTTTGGCTCAATGGGTTGTGGATTTAGCTTTTCTGTCTAAAATGTTAGTTCATGTGACTTCATAGCTGTTCAGTAAATATTTATTACCCAATTTTAATAACCAAAATACTGTTTTGAACAGCAATCCCTTTTAATTTCCTGTCATAATCATGCCGATCTGTTAGCAGGGCCTCGTCACCCACAGAGACACTGTAACATTCAGTATCATTCCCTGCACGTTTCTTGGATCTCCTCTCTGCTTTGAATAGTGCAGTTCTTCTTCCCCGGACTGCTTTTGTGCAGACAGTTGTTCTGGAGAGATTCCAAGCTGTGGGAGTCTTCTGTGTGCACGATCTAGAGGTGTATTGTGTGGAGTTGTTTCCAGCAAGTACCCAGTTAGACCATGTGTCCTTAAATAAAAATCTTTTTTTTTTTTTTTTTTTTTTTTTTTTTTTTTTTCTGTTTGGGAATTGAAGTGAGCAATACATGCTCCTGTTCAGGAGTTTGTAATTCTTAATATTGATATGGGAGATGTATTTTCTCATTTAACATTTTATCTGTTAAATCTGTTGCTTTAGATGTTAAATACAATTAACCTAATCCCTCAAATTCTGTGTATGCTAGAGTATCATTCGTATGTCTTCAGTATTTTAAGCATTGCAAGGTTACCTAGATTTTGTAGGTAGGTTGTGTACTTTTAGTAGGTATGCAAGTACTTAACTTGCAAAAGCCTGAGCAGAGCAGCACTACATTGAAACAAAAGGTGGAAATGTGAAAATAACATGAGCTTGCTGTACAAAGAAAAGTCTTGAAAATTTGGTGTTTGCATTTATACTTATTCACTAGGAAAATGTTATCTCCATATATCTAATATTTTCTATGTCCTGTAAGTCCCTTTGATTCTTTACTAAATTGTGCATCTCAGCTTGTAAGGGTGTGTTGTCCAAGTCATATGATATTTGAAGTAAAGAAGTGGCTGTGGTCTTGCACAAATCTCTAAAAGCATGTAGAACTATTGTAGTGTAGTAGGTAAGTAACTGGAAAATAAAGAACTCACTAAAGATACTGCAGTAACCAATGGTAGACAAACACCATGCTTTTTTATGGGTTACAATAGCTGCTGTTCTGAAATAAATAACTATATAACATGGAGCTGTGGCAGCTTCAACCCCAAAATTTAACACAGAGGGTGTAAAAACAAACAAAAAATGTTTTCCCATCTACCATCAACCAGGGTTGAACATGAAGCAATTTGCTGACAATTATGGAAATGTTAGCAGAGATCAGCTTGCAGGTGCTCGATGCTGTACGGAATCTAGCGACGAAAACAAGCTGTTAGCATGCTAGTGGATCAGGCTGTTAATATCTAAACATAGGTACATGCATATTTATTTATCACATGCTTGATGAGTAGCCTAAGGATTCCAAAGCTGAATAAGCATGCTACCAGAGGTCTGTGAGCTGCTTCAAGGTGCTTTGTGTCCCATACAGGCCACTGCTGGGAGGGCCAGTAGTGACATACAGCTGCCCCTTCCCAAAAATCTGTTTAAATTGGACAAGAAGCAGAAGCTTTATGTTCTTTCAAGTAAAAGAGTTTTTTTTTTTTTTTTTCATGTCAAAGTATTACATATACAAACAGAAATAGTAACTTTATGTGAATGGAAAGGTACCCTATACTGTTACTGATTTTGCTTTCTACCTAGGATTAACTGTCCTCACAGTGTTGCAGTTCTCCTTGTCATGCTGCAGGTGTAATCAGTGTGTGGTACAACTTGTATTCAAAAAGGTTTACTGGCTTTTATACCACTGAAGCTTGCATAAACTTGGAAAGTTGGCAGGCATTATCTTGTGTGGTTTCTGTAGAGCAAAAACAGCTGCTGTGCTGGTACCATCTCAAACATTTTAGTTGTTGAACTAATGAAAGCTGTACTTCTATTTATTTTAAACACTTCTGCAGTCTTCTGAGTTAATTTTTTTAGGATTATAACTAGGATAAGAGTATGCCCATTGCACTATCTGCACTGTATCAGGAATCCTATTTATTTAATTTTAAATATTACAGTGTGTCCAGGTAGTGTTCTCCCAGAAGGTTCTGTCTTGACTGTCACCTTTGTTTTGGAGAAGATGGCAATGCTCAACTATTTGGGGGTTGCTGACAGCTTTTTCTAGTACATGGCCTTAACTGATGAATCCAGATACTCTGTGGCTGGGAGAGGTAAGAGGCATACATGAATTGCAGTCCAGCACCAAAAGCCACTACGTTTGTGTGATACAGCCTCTGATGGCTGTATCCTAAACCTGGTATCACCTTGTAGATGGCAAGGTTCTTGTCTGAGTATGAACCTTGAAATACTTCACCTACCAAAATAGTTACTATCAAAATTAGCTTTTTGTTGATGCTCCACAGATAAATAATGAATACCCTAGAACAAATTATTTCAAGCAAGTTGATTGCTGTTTGAAGACAGAATCTTGTAAGCTCTCCCACATAGATTTGGATTCCAGGTGTGTTTAGCAATTGCAGATGAAAATCTTCTAAAGACTGAGAAGGTAATTTTAGAACAATACAGCTTCTGTCGGCCATACAAGTCTGTTAAGTTGTCAGGAAAAATGAATGCAGAAACAACTTCAATGACATGAAACTGTGCAGTAATTTTGAATTAAATAACCAGGATTATTAAGATAATAGGCTGAACGGATGGTAATTTTAATGTCAAGTAGAAAATCTGATGCCCGTTCCAGGCAGATAAATTTTTGAACCTGCTACAGTTCCCTGGCAATGATAGTTTTGATAAACGGGAAAATGGGTTGTGCTTGTATCAGCTGTTGTAGATTTTTCCTAGTTTTCATTTATTTTCAATTATTTTTTTTTTTTAATTGAGGGAAGCTGTAATTAGCATGAAAAATATTTTACTTAAATGCAAATTTCAGATAACTTTTTTTTTTTTTTTAAAAAAAAAAGAAATTGTCCCTGAAATTTGTTTAGCTTTGCACAGTGCTTGATTTCAAATTCAGAAGTTTGAGGTGGATAGAGTTAAATTAATCTCAGAAATTTCTAGCTGTATGAGTCACTCAATTGGGAACATAAATACTCCTAATCTTTGGAAAGAACTTTTCAACATTGTTTTGCTTCATAGTGTCAACTGCAAAACACAAAGCAGTATGTTTAGCATAAAAGTAGTTGGATTTGTATTTGAAATCAGAGTGTATGAACAAAATCAATGCAACTTTTTGCCCCTTTTTCTTTGTAAACTGGCTAAAGGCTAGCAATAAATCGTCAGTAGAAGCTGGATTATGATTACTGTGTTGTTTTGCTTGTTTGGTTTGTTGAAAATAAATAAAAACTTGGAGAGGGGAAAAATGTGAAGCACTAAAATGGTTAGCACTGGAGAATTATTCTTGCACGCTGATGGGATGGATAGGTTGTTTTGTTTACTGTCTGGTGCTGAAGCCAGGTACTTGAAATATTAAGAACATCTGGATCCTTTGGTACAGAGAAAAACAGGTTTATCTCAGAATGACATAAGTAAGTAGTGTCACATATCAGTGACGTAATTCCTTGATATGTTAGTTGACTAGAATACAGAACTTAGTGTTTTGTGTATTCTTCTAAAAAATACTTTTGACTTTGTGTGCACCTTCTGCATTTTAAACACTCTATGTAAAATGTTCTGCTCAAGTATTTGCTAACATTTTCTAATGTTAGCTTTCTTCTAATCACATAAGAGAGGTTTGGCTGTGTGTTACTAAGACACTAAGCACTGGAACACTAAATAATTCCTTTTCTTTGTTGATACAGCAATCAGCTACCATCCCTAGAAGTGACAGCAGAGCCCCAGATGTTCCCTCTTTCCCCCCGTGCTGCTAAAATTTATCAATTGAAACCACTAAAAGACTCAAAGCTCCTGATAGCTTTGCAGATCAGGCAGTGTGGGTGAGTCCTTGCTCTTCTGTTCTTTATCCTACTGAAAGACGCTGTTACAAAATCTGCTGATATGCAGAATAAATTAAACTGAATTATGGTAAATTTCTCCATGTGCTTTCCTTGAAGGTGATTGGAGATGATTTGTATCATAATTGGTTGTTTTTCTTTTCTTTTGGCTTGTTTTGGGGAAAAGAGCAAAACTTTGATAAAATAAAAGGCTAGAGAACAGTGTCTCACAGAAGGTTATATTTCTCCAGCATACAGCTCTATTCCATGTCAGTGTTCTGGCTTCAGCCTGATATGAATTTGTATTTGCGTGACTATTGTCTTTTACCTTTCATCTACTTTGTGCTGAGAATAAATATAACATTTATGCTATTTCTAAAGTAAACATTACTTTTTGTGTAAGACTGGATAGACCATCTCCATGCTTATAGCAGGCGGGTATGTAAGGGCAAAGGAGCCAAGCTTGATACTTGCTGTGAGTCAAAGGGTAAGGATATTATGTTAAAACTTATTTTCTATGATTTTGGAGAATTCTGATGGAATCACCAATTATGGAGTGAAGAGTTACATGCCATGCATGTAGTTCTCTGAACTACTTCCACCACATGTTTTAATCTTCCACATATACATATGCTTGTTTAAAGCACTTATATAAAGTACTTAGATAAAAAATTATCTGCTCTTCTGAAGAGAACAGTATTTAATGAGATGTCTCAAGGAGAGTAATAAAAACCTTTTCAAACATATGTATTTAAAAAGGACCTCCAAAACTTCATTATTCAGTGCATCATGTGCATTTTTGAATGACTTAAAGATGGTAAGTATTGACATACAATGCATTCGTTGAGGTCAAAATTTACTTGAAATAACCACAGTGTGTGTTAAAGAAACTTTATGGTATGCCAGGCTTGGCCTGAAGTGGTAATGCAGTGTGAAGGTTCTCAGCACTGCCTGCTACTTGGAGTTGTAATCAGGAGAAATATTCTTTAAGTGCTTCTTAAGTTCTCACTGATTTTATTGAAGTACAGGTTAGTGGTAGAAAGATGTTTGGCAATTGCAGTATCTGAGAACATCAGAAAAACAATTTGGATAAAAGATTGTTTTGGTTCTTGTTGTTAAGCAGTTAAACACTGAAGTTCATTTTAAAGTTTAATTTTGCCCTTCAACAAGCTATTTGCCTAAGGCAGCCTCCTGGATAGCAGCGGAGCGCTATCAAGATGTGATAATATATGCCTGGAAATGTGACTTCACAGAAAACAATGCAAGAGTAAACATGCTTATTACTGGAAATTAGGCTTGTGCGCAGCTTGTAAGGAATTGGAACATCAGCTCTTTAAAATTAAAAATGCTATGATACATGCTTGCTAATTAGTAATCTCTTGTTCGGGCTTTGTGAGTATAGAGGCTCCTTCCTGAGGGAGTGACCGTGTGTAACACTCCTGATGTTTCTTTGTGGTGCGCACACATTACTGTAGTGTTTTTACGGCCGCCTTTTTCATTAAAAGGAATAATTACTGTTTCTGCACTGAGAAGTCTTAGGTATCAGTAAAACTTTCTTCAGAGTTTTTCTCAACCAACTATTACAAGATACAATGTCAACAATCACTGAATAGTCTAGGTTGGAAGAGACCTCCAAGATCATTGAGTCCAACCTCTGACCTAATGCTGACAAGTCCTCCACTAAACCATATCCCTAAGCTCTACATCTAGACATCTTTTAAAGACCTGCAGGGATGGTGACTCAACCACTTCCCTGGGCAACCTATTCCAGTGACTAACAACCCTTTCAGTAAAGAAGTTATTCCTAATATCCAACCTAAACCTCCCCGTTGCAATTTTAACCCGTTCCCCCTTGTCCTGTCACCAGGCACGTGGGAGAATAGACCAACCACCACCTCGCTACAGCCTCCTTTAAGGTACCTGTAGAGTGCCATAAGGTCACCCCTGAGCCTTTTCTTCTCCAGGCTAAATAGTCCCAGCTCCCTCAGCCACTCCTCATAGGACTTGTTCTCCAGACCCTTCACCAGCTTCACAGCCCTTCTCTGGACTCTCTTGAGCACCTTGATGTCTTTCTTGTAGTGAGGGGCCCAAAACTGAACACAGTATTCGAGGTGTGGTCTCACCAGAGCTGAGTACAGGGGGACAATCACCTCCCTAGCCCTGCTGGCCACACTGTTTCTTATACAAGCCAGGATGCTGTTGGCCTTCTTGGCCACCTGAGCACACTGCTGGCTTGTATTCAGCCGACTATCAACCAATACTCCCAGGTCCTTCTCCGCCTGGCAGCTTTCCAACCACTCGTCTCCCAGCCTGTAGCTCTCTTTGGGGTTATTGTGCCCCAGCTGCAGGACCTGGCACCTGGCCTTGTTGAACTTCGTACAGTTGGCCTTGGCCCATTGGTCTAGCCTATCCAGATCTTCATGCAGAGCCTTCCTACTCTCGAGCAGATTGACACACACACCTAACTTGGTGTCGTCTGCAAACTTACTGAGGGTGCACTCAATCCCCTCATCAAGATCATTGATAAAGATGTTAAAGAGGACTGGCCCCAGTACCAAGCCCTGGGGGACTCCAATAGTGACCAGCCTCCAACTGGATTTGCCTCCATTCACCACAACACTCTGGACCCAGCCAATGCAAAGTATTTTGGTGAAGATGAAGAGCTATGGGAATGTGTTTTATCAAATACTTTGATTAGTTTTACTGTTGCGAATAGCAGTTGAATGATACTTTAATTTTTAACTACCACTTCTGTAGTATCTTACTTGTCTAGAGATACAAGTAGGGAATGAAGGGAAAGACAAAAAAGACTTTTGGTGGTGGTCACAGACATACTTTGTAACAAAAGTAAAAAAAGAAAATGGTCTCCGTGTAGGGGGATAGGATTAGAAAGATTGGCTAGTATTTTCCTCATTTTGCTAGATAGAAATTACAGGTTGCTTTGAGCCCATGGGGTGAGGAGGCTTCAATTCCTTTTCTGAATCTTTTAATCTTTTCTGCTCAAATGGTCCTGAAATGGTGATCTGTGGAGGTGTCTGGAGGCTTGAGTGTTGTGCCGTACTAGATCCTTGTTTGGCTGTACAAGGAAAATGCAAAACTTCCAGAATAAAATCTAAATATAAATGTAAAAACATATTTAAATATAATACTTTTTCAGTTCTTTAGCCAATGGCTCACCGCTACTTGGCTTTTCTCTGCAATTATGGGTCATAAGAATCTACTATGAGGCAGATGGACTGCAAATGCATCAGACCTTCAAAGCTGGTGTTTTAAATGAAAGACAAATGCTTTTTTTTTTTTTTTTTTTTTTTTTTTTTTTTTTTTGTGGACATAACTCCTAAGACAATCTAAGACAATTTGTGGGTGCATGCTGGGTAGCCTGGCATAGTCACAGAAGAGTATCTATGCTAAATTTCTGGTGTCTCTTCAAAAGCAGCATGGATGTTTCTTCAAGGCTGTTGCCACAGAAAGATAGTGACAGTAGTGTTAATCATAGCCACTATAAATAAGGTCTTTGACATTGTTTTCCTATGTTTTTGTCCTGGAACAGTTTTTTTTTCCCACTTCCTACTGTGAAAGCAGAGCATGATCTCTAGGGCAACACCTAATTAGAGTGCGTGCATCTTATCTAGAACAGTCAAGGCTCAGTATGCAAACAGAGGGTAAGGTACAAATAAGTTTTAAGCAGTCTCTTAAGCTGATATTTACTGACTTGCCTTGGCATCTGCCTTCAAGTTATTAAGAGGAAAGATGTTAGATTTACTTTTCTCCTTCAAGTTTCATCATGTATAGTGCCTGTGTCATAAAGTTCAAGTCCAAACAAGAGATGGATGGTGCTATAAAACGAAGCACCTGTGAATAGTCTGTATTTTATTTTTTCCTGAAATTTGTTCCTTTGTTTCTTGAGTTGTGTTTAATTTTTTAAGATGTTGCTGTTACTGGATATTCATTTTTGGACAGTTTTAATACACTGGCTGAAAAATAAACCAGCATATTCCAAACAAAATTGTGTTTTGCCAGTTTTATCTTTAATTTTGCTTGGTTCACTTTAGATATTCTTAGTGCTTGATAAAATGTATCCCCCTCTCCATCCTAAAATCGAAAATATAGTTTTTATTTTAGAAATAATTATTTATTCTGAAGGAAGAGCCGAAGAACTGTTTGTGGCACAACAGTGAGTCAGGATAGAATCTGCTGAGAATTTTTCATAGAAATGACTTCCAAGTAAGAGAAGTAGTGGTGATATTTGATATCTATGGCCTTGGAAATTGTAGATAGATACCAATTTTCCATTTGTCATTTAGAACCTAAGAATCTTCTGGTATTTTGACAAGGCCATAAAACTTGTCAGTGATGTGGATATCAGCTGTTTAATTACTTGTCTCTCGTGGTAAAGAGCAAACTAGGACCTGCATAGACCTGTCTTTGGGAATAGGCTGACTGGAGTATCCCTGGTGGTTTTCCAGAAACTTGTCTGACTCACTGCTGGCCAGCCTCAGGAGTGGGAGTGATGGATGTCATGCGCTGGTGGCAGCATGACCAAGTGCCTGATCCCAAGGCTGTGAGAAGCCCTTCCATCTCAGAAGGGTAGGATTGGAAAGCTGAACAGACAGAAGTCATTCATGATGCTGGGAGTTTGTGCTACAGCAGGCAAGGATTATGTGGTGGGCATTGCAGGAGCATTGCTTGTTCTTTGGTGTGAGTGCGAAGTTGAAGGGATGCTTTGTGGTACCTGCTCCCATCTTGCAGAAGGGTGCTACTGCAGCATGGGGCTGGGAGAGGGCCAGGCATACTGGAGGTTCCCATCCCCACTTCTGTTAGTGCCAGATGAGGAAGGATGTTTGACTGCTGCTGTATGGGCTGGCTGCTATGCCCACCTCCTCCGTGTGTTTAAGTGAGGAGCATATTTGGGTAGCACTTAGTTGTGTGACTTTGCCAGCCTATCCTACTACTGTAAACTGAGCGGTGGAGGCTGTAAGAGCAGGAGCTGTGTATGACTCATGGTATCCAGTTTGTCAGAAAGCCCACTGTTTTATACAGCATGTAGGTATCTCTCTGGAGGTGGTAGATGTTACAGAAAACACCAGAAGCAGATTTTTGTAAGATCCCGAGGCTGTGGATGTGAAGTGACAATTGTTAGTGATGTTAGTGACAATTTCAGAGACTAGACTGGGAATGTGAACTGAGCAGTTTGACAAGATGTATTCTGCTCTATATTACTTCAGCTCTTTTTCTTTGTGGAACGTAAGAGAACAGAAACTGTGTCATGTGTCATTTATTTTCTGTTAGATAAGCATCAGCCCTTATTATCAGTTGTTCAGGGGACATGGTAACTGGTATCATTTTGTTCTGTCCTCTGCCTTTGCTCTAGTTTCAGCATGGGAATCTCAGTGCAGTTCTGTCTGGAGTGTTTTCTTCAGTGTTTCTTCGGGTGGGGAGGGGACTGATGACTACTTTTTTTAGTCATAGATTAAACAATCTGTACTCTAATAGTACAGTGTTAGTTCATAAGCAAACATTAGACTTATTTATTGTTTGTCTTCTGGAATGGCAACCTTGTGGTTTTGTAACTTCATTCTTTTGGGTTGCAACTTTGTGAATTAATAGGCTACTTTTAACTTGCCTTTGAAGCTTCAATCCTAGTAGTTTGAGTGACTGTAAGAGGAGGTAAAACCCTTGTTTGTGCAACTGCTGTGATCACTGAAATGTCTGGGCTTTCCCAAGGTAGAGCAGAAATTGGCTGTAATTTGCCTTGTTGGGAAATTGCTCCCTGAAAATAGGGGACTTTGCAGAAGATGTCTGGACTCCTTCATTGTTCCTTCAAAATATCTGTAAGAACATCTACTCTCCTTCTGCATTACTGCATACTGAAGAGGCAAGTAATAATTTAATATTCAACACCTGCTGCTGAGTCACTTCTAGAATTATTAGATTTCTGATTATTTATTTATTTTTATTTGAGTTTATCTCAGTGATCCAACTGCAGAATAAGGAGTGAGTTTGAGGTCAGGCACTGATCCAAGATGAAGCCAGTGGCTACCAAGCTCTGTTCTTGCCCTCGCAGAGGCGAGGCTTTCATTGTCTTCTCTTTCAGAATAGTTTTCCAATCTTTGAAACAAGATCTCAGGAAACAAATTTGCTCAGAAACAGCCTGTGCAGAATTTTTATCCCTTTCTAGTACAAGGGATGTAAAAAATGCAAACTGGAGCTGTTGTCTCGTAAGTCCATTAGTTGTTTCCCAGAGTTGCAGAGCTGCCTGATCTGCTGACTGTGAACAGGAGGTAAAAAGAGGACACGGAGTCCTTTCGGGGTTGAATTTACATTGCTGCTTTTTGGGACCTCTTTCTGAGAAACATGCTTGCTAGGGCTACTTATACAGCCCTGCTTGGCCCTGATTTTGGATTCAAGCTTGCCATTCTCTTTACAGGAGTTGTTTTGTGAAGCTGAGCCTCACCTGCCCACCAGTGACAGGTTTCAGGCCTTGCAGTCAGTTCCAATTGCTGCCCACGGCTCTCAGGGCTGACCGTGACCCTGGTTCTGCAAAGCTTTAAACAGCTCCTCAATGTTTTTCTTTACCTTCCTGCAAAAAGCGAGGTGTTATTATCTTAGCAAGCATAGCCTCTTTTCTGGTTATGTTCTAGTAGGTTAGTATATAGGTGGGCCTGTTCTCTGGTAATGCATTGAGTTTTTGGGTTGGTTGTAATAGAAAACAGATGTGAAATCAAATTAGGAATCCCAAGATCAGGAAGATTGCTTTTGATCTGTTTTTTTTTTTTTTTTTTTTTTTTTTTTGTGTGTGTGTGTGTGTTTTTTGTTTGTTTGTTTTTTGTATTTAAAAAAAAGGTGTAAGACATTTCATGTTAGCAGTGTTTCAATGTGAAATTAACTTGCCTTATCTAGAGATCTGGTTTGTTCTTATCGTGCAAGTCATTTGCTGGAAGCATGTTTGGCCATACAGACCTTTTAGAAGCGCTATAGCTTGGGGATTGCTATTGCCAGGCTTGCACTGTCTGTGCTGTTTGTGAGAATAACTTCAGCCATGAGTGAATTGTGTTTTTCTGCAAGTCAGTGAAGTATGATCTTAAATTACTAGAATATAGATTGCAAGCTTTTAAAATATGCTGAAAAGATCTTTAAATATCAGAAATCCAAATTTTCTCTGTAGTGGCGTGTGGATCCTTCCACAGCAACACCAGCCCTGACTGCTGCTCTGAATTAACATAACTGACGCTATGCATAGCCCTGGATAGGGGCTTGCTGACATCAACTCTTCTGGCACCTATTCAGAAAAATAAACAAAAGACAATCAGTGTTGAGTTTGGCACAGCTAGCAAGTCTACAAAACTGCCAAATCCTTCTCAGTGTATTTATCCAATTAATCCCATTGATTTAGGAGATTTACTTAAGTGAGTAAAATGTACTGTATTTGGTCTTAAAAGTGCTTGTCCTAAAATGTGGGTTTTCTAGTGAATTAGTAAACAGATGTTTTTCTCTTATATTATGGTCTTCATGTTTTTGTTGTTGTTGTTGCTTTGTAGAAAAAAAAAAGATGAATTCTGAAAGCTCAGCACTTACCCTGAATAGTCCTGCCATAATAAACCAATGTGCCAGAGAAGGAATGGAAGAAGAAAAAGTTTGGTAAGGAAGCTTTACTTCTAATTTTCTGTGAGGTTAGTAGACAGCTATATTGAGAGACTTAGTTTTATTTTTTTTTTAAAAAAAAAAGAAGTACAACAATTGTTTATATTGGGAATATTTACATTATTTTTGCATTATTTAAATAGAATGAAAATGAGAAAGGAAGTTTTTATTGCGTTTTTGAGTTTTTAGCAGATGACCATGGGGGCTGTAGTGTCATGGGGGATGGGAAATGGAAAAACTCCTGTTCACTTCAACAGTACACCAGTTGTACTCATGGAATCTTTCACATATGGCAAATGTCTTAATCTCTCAATGCTATTGCTATGCTTGTGCTCTGCTATTACTAGTAGCCTTCAAAGTGCTGTACAGTTGAGAAGTCAGGCTTGTGGTTTCATGAGATTTGTGCCTTAGGAGACATTAAAAAGTCAATAGTTTCTACTTGTTATAAAAAAGACTGCAGGAAAAAGAAATGCAGTTCAGTGAAAGTGAAGTTCAGTCATAGCTGAGGCAAATTCTTATACTTCAGGACAATTTATTTGTGAAAACTGTCTCTGACCATGCGATTTTTAGCAACTTGTTTGGTGTTTGCATGAAGGGAACTGGGTGTTGGGAAGGCACTGAGGCATTTCAGCTGTGTTAGTGGGGACCCTTTATTGAGACCCTGCTGATTTCGCTTGCTGTTATTCACTAGGGTTTGTCTAGGATTTTGTTGTGTTGCTTATTTACCATGTAGAAAACAAACAATTTCATGCTGCAGGAGAAAAAAAAAAGAGAGACTTACATGGACAAAAAGCTAAACTACACTGTTTTTCTAGTTTAGGAAATGATCATTAAAAGCTCTTTATGCTAATGAAGCAAATAAATAATAGCAAATGAATATTATATTTCCTGCTGGATGCTTGTCAGAAAATCATTTTTATCATATCAAATTTTATCATTGTGTGTGAGTTCTTGAGTTCTTTTTTTAAAATGTGGTATTCAAAGAAGTGTCATGATATCTGGACAGTTAATTTTATTTTTTTAAAAACTTCTCCCGCTGTTCTACTACCATTTCTGGAACATCCTCAAAGCTAGAAACAGTCTTCAGATGAAGAAGAGGGATGTGGAAGATTTAGGGACTTCTTTACCCAAGCTACAGTGAGGGGTGGAGACTTGACACATACTGTTCCTATGTCTCATATAATTTTCTGTCCTACTTGTGGTATTGAGCAATACAATTTTATTTTTGTCATGGCATTTCTTTGTAATTCTTAGTAACAATACTTACGAATGCTGACTAAAATAGCTGGAGAGTACAATTTATGTTATCGAGTATTTGACTATCTCGAATGAATGAATGGTATGGTGTGTTACATGTTTAATTGACCTTAAAGACAGTGGTGGAAAATAGGAGAATATAGTTGTCTATTATGTCATGTGAGTGGTATAAAAACCCAGGTTATCACTTAGTGTGAATTGCGGGGCCTGTGCAGAACTACAAGGAGATAAAAATATTGAAGCTAACTCTGGCTTGTATCTTAAAAAATAAATAAATAAATAAATAAAAATCATTTGAGCCTATCTGTCAGCCAACAATATCACTTTTATTTTTGGTAGCTTCTTATTGTGTAAATAAAGATCCTATTTATTAAAAGGGCCTCATGTTTGCAGTCTGTGCATTTTGTTCGGTTAAGCTTTTGATTTGGGAAACGAATGCAGGATGTCACTGACTACTTGACTATCTGTGACTCAGCAGCTAGATGGTGGGTTCAATAAATGGTGAAAATTTCATGTATGTATATGCAGAATATATTTGAAATTTTCTAAAATCTTTTTTTTTTCTTAGTATTGACAGGATTTTTGAGAACTAGGGCTGAATAAAGACTATTTTTCCCAGCCTAATGAAGTATGATGTTGCATCATTGATGCATTGTGCACTTATTATTTTTTCATTGTCTAGTTCTTCAAACAGTCTGAATTATTTAATTGAGTCAAAAATCTTCAGAGTAAAAGCTCTGAGAAAGATCTCTTCTAGCATTTAAACTTGACTTACAATGCATGTAATAGGCTTTGATTTTGCATAAGGTGTTACATTCAGGATGCCTAGAAACAAAGGAAATAATAAATAATTGGCTGTTAATGATTTTTTTTGTTTGTTTTTACTTGTGGCCATTGACACAGATTATATGCAACATATTTGTGGTGGAATTATCCAAAATACTTAGTATTTTGTGAAGTTTCTTAAGTGCTGTAACTATATGTACATGTGTTGTGTGGATTTTATTGTATAGTTTGCTAACTGAAAGCATAAAGTTGATAAAATGTCTTTCTGCCCTTTTGTCGAGGCTAGTGTAACAATAGAAGATGAAGTACAATTGGTCACACAGTATGAGCAAGCTAGAATTTTGAAGTTCTTGGAAAGGAGTACAAGAAGGAACAACTCAAATTCAGTCTCACAAAACTGATTATGGGTGTTGGGAATTCTTCAGTTTAACTACTTTGCTGACTAGAAACAGGACATCAGAAATCTTATCTGCTTTCTTTCTTTAGAAATGGTATCAGGTTATAGTCTTTTCTGGTATGTGGTGAAAAAGTTACTGAAAAAACAGATAAACTTAGTTACTATGGGATATTTGAAATCAAGAAGTATCTGCTTCTATATTTGCATGTTCTAACTATAAATACTTACATATAAATAAGAATAAAAAAGGAAGCATCACAGACTGAATGAAAGAAGCATAAGGGGAATATTTACATCTTAATTTCCTATTCAACTAATTGCTAATGAAGAGATATGGGAAAATAACCTCTTGATAGTATGACAGAAGTAGCAAGCTCTGTGAGCAAAATCTGTACTGGTACTACTTGTTCCTTTAGTTTACTTGAATACATTTGAATATTTTGCTTTCAGTATCTGTCTGCCCGTGCCCAATGATGCCTTCCAATAACAGTAGCATTCCAAATTTGAAAATACTGTTTGCTTCAGCATCTGTGTATGTATGTCAAGAAACTGTGTAACTTCTGTTACGCAATTGAATAGTTACCTCAGTAAAATACTGTCTAGGCATCCTCATATTGGTTTTCAGTGGATTTCTATGTATTTAGCTGAATTGTTATTATGAGGTAAGTAACTCATGTTTGGGAGCATGGGAAGGCAGAGGGGGGAGGAAGTTCTGCTTTTCTTCCCAATGAAGAAGAGTAGCTTTGACCCTCAGAGGTGCTGGCCTTGCCCAGCCTGCTGCTGTTAGAGGTGCGAAGCAAATGGGAGTGCTTTCCACTTTCTGGTCACTCCCACGTTCTTGCTTCCACTGAAGTTTTGGCTCAAAATTCTTTCCAGTCGTCCTCCTCCTTTCTCTGTATGATCACATGAAATGATCACTTGTAAATAGGAATATAAATTGAGTCTACCCTCTTTCTTCCAACAATCGATCCCACGGAGTTATCATCTTTTTTGCCAGCGTTTGGGTGGTTGGGTCCTGCCTTCTGGCAATGGGATGGGAGTTCTTTTCCATATTCCAGACAATACAGTTTTCCTTAGCATGGCTGCTGACTTGTTACTTTTTGTCACTTCAGTACCTCATTGTAATTCTTGATGCTTTTCTCCTGTGTCAGTTGTTGGATTACAAAAGGTAGAATTTTCGACTACCATTTTTTTTCAGCTTTAGATAAACACAAGAAAAGAAACTTACTTAAAACTTACCTAGCAGGTTCAACTTTAACTTATAATAGATGTGTTGCAGAATCTCTTGCATTTACAGCTGCCTAGAAGCGGTTTGGAATAAAGCTGAATCACAAAACTGGTTTGTGAAAATGCCACCTATACCTGACTCCTGAACAGTGTTTAGTTAATGCTGATACCAGGTAGAGGGGATAGTCTATAGAACAGCCTGGACTTTTATTTTTCCAACAGTTGGTATGGATTGGTATCCTCAGTGGTTCAGTTGGTTGCTTTTGATTGAAGGAAGATGAAAGTCATTTTTCTGTTTATTCATAATTTTGGATTAGGCTGTTATTGAGTAGAATAGTGCATTTTGTTTGCAAAAGGACTGCAAGGCTCCACTTTTATCTGTGTGTAAGTTAGGTACTTTTCTGCCATTATCAGTGCCAAGTACAAAAGAGTTGGCAGAACAAGGGGTGGAAATATTTTTTATCTGCTTCATTTCAAAGTCACCTAGGTTAACTAAAACAGCTTTTAACAGTAGTTTGAACTATCAAGGGTGGTGTTATATTGTGGCAGATGAAAACTTGATGAGAGTAAGCGGTAATGACACCTTAAACTGTCCTGGTTATTTTTGTGAGGATCTTTCTCCCCCCTTATATTGCATAGCCATTTACAAAATCTGCTGCTCTGTTTCAACGGTGTTTTGTATCTGCTTAGTTTGGTACCTCTGCAAGATAAAGGTCCTTGAATTCTCAAACTTGCAATGCTTCATTTAGTTCTATGGCTTTCTTCCCACCCCCCCAGCACATGTAACCAAGATTATAGCAGCAAAACATGCTGTTAGTAAGAATAAGGTGACTTCTGCAAATGTCTGTTAACTAGGGGGCACCACAGCAGAGTTCATGCATAAGCCAAATTCAGCTGTTCTTCATAAGCAGAAATTCTGAGAAATTCAGCTGATAACGTTGATGTTATGACCATTCATTATCTGAGCCAGTATGGAGCAATATTTGAGCAGCTGAAGGCCTGAGAGCCTTGAAATTTTAGATGCTACTGATTTGGCAGATTCTCAGTTTCTTAATGTTGAAAATTGCAAGAAAGGAACTAAAGTTAAGGGAGCAAGCAGGAACTGTCATTTAATCTATGCTTAGTATGAAACTAGCTGGATGGCATGTTGTTTTCAAAACAAATGTGCAGGGGAATTGGAAATCTTCCAGTTTTTCTTATTGTGTGGATTCATGATGTGGTTCCTCTAGGCTGACAGAAATCTTGCTGGTCACTTTGTCTTCTTGCACAAAATTAAGTCAGGAACTATTTCAGCTGTTTAAAACTAATAATTGAAATTTGGGGTTCTGGATCTCTCCCATCATTGAGTTTGTGATGCCTTGTTTTTCCTTTTCTAACCCCCCTGCCATGTTGCTTACTGAGTATGCAGCACTCTCCTATTTCTATGACAGTCACCATCATTTTCAAGTCTCTTTAAAAACTGCCTCTGACATGTGGCTTTGCTGACAAAAAGGGCTTGGCTGTCCCTTTCCCTAGGCAAGGGATATGGTATGTTGTGGAAAATAATTAGAAGAAAAGTTGTTACTTTTACTGTTGTGATTTTTATTTTTATTATTATTATTTAGGGCCTTAGAAAAGCAAATAGAAAATTGTAAAACAGACACAGGAAATAATTCAGTGAAACATCAGAAATATTTATACCTCTTTTAAAGGAGGAAAACATCAGGGAATTAGGTTTTGCAATATATGGCTTTTGCGGTGAAGCCAATTTAAGCCTCTCATTTGCTTGTTCCTCTTCCTGCCATTGTTAGCCATCACTGCTGTTGTGCCAATAGCGTAGTGAGCTGCTCTCTGAATTAAATGAAAACAATTTTAGTTAAAATAGATCTCCTTTTGGGAAAGTCAAATTTATTTCAGTAAATTCATGTAGCACAGCCCTACAATTAGCTGTTTGGCACAACTCAGAGGGTGAAACTGCAGTAAGTATGGGGTAGGGCACATAGTGATCAAGGAATTGGGGACTTGTAGGGTTTGCTCACTTTACTAGGACTTCCTTGCTAAAGCCAATGGGTTTTATCCCAAAATAGATGGTCAACAGTTACAAAATATGTATGGAAAGAGTAATCTCAACTTGACTGAATTTCATACTTATATTCTGTAGATAATTATTCATTATTAAAAAACATTAGCTCAGTGAATAAAAATATCCTTCTGATCTTTATTTTTGGTGCTGTTTCATAACTGGTTACAGTATCTGGGATGTTTGTTTTCTAGGATTTGTAAGAGCTTCATAAGTGAACATTATTATTTTAAAAGTGTGAAAAATATTTCTGGCTTCAAATTTTTGCATACATGCAGTTTCTAGCTGTGTGGTCAAAGAAAGGAAGTAGGCTCATTCAGATTGGGCTCATGCTCTGAGTTTGACTTCAGTGGAGCAATGTGAATCCATCCATAAGAATTTATAAAGCCAGCTCAAGAATGATGTAGGCCTACTTTAAAGACATTTTTCTTCTTAGAACTGAATTGCTGTTGTCAATTCTTAAATATGGTATACAATCACAGAATTTCTAGGTTGGAAGAGACCTCAAGATCATCGAGTCCAACCTCTGACCTAACACTAACAGTCCTCCACTAAACCATATCGCTAAGCTCTACATCTAAACATCTTTTAAAGACCTTCAGGGATGGTGACTCCACCACTTCCCTGGGCAGCCCGTTCCAATGTCTAACAACCCTTTTGGTAAAGAAATTCTCCCTAAGATCCAACCTAAAACTCCCCTGGCATAACTGTAGCCCATTCCCCCTCGTCCTGTCACCAGGCACGTGGGAGAACAGACCAACCCCCACCTCCCTACAGCCTCCCTTGACGTACCTGTAGAGAGTGATAAGGTCACCCCTGAGCCTGCTTTTCTCCAGGCTGAACAAGCCCAGCTCCCTCAACCGCTCCTCATAGGACTTGTTCTCCATGCCCCTCACCAGCTTCCTCGCCCTTCTCTGGACTCGCTCAAGCACCTCGATGTCCTTGTAGCGAGGGGCCCAAAACTGAACACAGTATTTGAGGTGCGGCCTCACCAGAGCCGAGTACAGAGGGATGGTCACCTCCCTAGCCCAGCTGGTCACACTGTTTCTTATACAAGCCAGGATGCTGTTGGCCTTCTTGGCCGCCTGAGCACGCTGCTGGCTCATATTCAGCCGACTATCAACCATCTCTCCCAGGTCCTTCTCTGCCTGGCAGCTTTCCAACCACTCATCTCCCAGCCTGTAGTTCTGCTTGGGGTTGTTGTGCCCCAGGTGCAGGACCCGGCACTTGGCCTTGTTGAACTTCATGCAGTTGACCTCAGCCCATCGCTGCAGCCTATCCAGATCCTCCTGCAGAGCCTTCCTACCCTCGAGCAGATCGACACACGCACCTAACTTGGTGTCATCTGCAAACTTACTGAGGGTGCACTCAATGCCCTCATCCAGATCATCAATGAAGATATTAAAGAGGACCGGCCCCAGCACCGAGCCCTGGGGAATGCCACTTAGTGACCAGCCTCCAACTGGATTTGACTCCATTTACCACGACTCTTTGGGCCCGGCTATCCAGCCAGTTTCTGACCCAATGAAGTGTATGCCAGTCCAATTGTACAATGCTATAATATATCATGGAAAAGCTAAACTTCATATAGGGAAAACACCCAGTTTGTTTAATAGTGTAAACAGCATGCAGTTCTATTGACTTTACTGGCACTAATTGTCTGTAAAATTTACTCATGCAAATTTTTAAGACAAGCTTTTAAGAACAAAACCTAAAAGCCTTTTCACTGAGAAGAAGATCAGAGTGCTGAAGGCTGAGAATTTCATCATCCTACTTCAAACAGTATGTTTTCTTTAGGAGAGTGGCCATTTTTATAAAGCAATATAGTAAAGGAAATAGTGGGTGGCAAAAAGACAAGTACAAGTTATTATTTAAAACAGAAAAGTATGCAGGGTGAGAGGAGGGGAAAGTAAGGTAGATATTTATGTAACATTTCATTTGCAATGTAGTCCACTCTATCCATAGTGGTTTGTTCTGTGCTTGAGCTCTGAGTTTAGTTGTGAAGCACTTTCTTTCTCACTTCTGTAACATTAGGTTCTTAACAGCTGTTGCTGAGCTAACCCTATTTTTAGTCATTGATTTATTTAGGACCCACCAGGTTTACAATTACTCAGCTAGCTTTTAATGTGATTTTATCTAATAAGGAAAAATGGTTCTACAGTGTAGTTCTGCCCAGTGGCTGGGTATCAGATCACTCCAGGAACATGTGGGTTATGTTAATGTCTGTTGATTATTGTTTTATCTGAGCTTTGAAATTTGGAAGCTCTTTGATATAGCAAAGAGTTATTCTGAGGTAGTGTGGAAACCAAAACTGAAGCATAATACTTAAAAATTCATCTGCTGTTTTAAAGTAAAATAGAAATAAGAGTCAACTGAGATTTAAAAAGATGCTGGAACTGACATGTTTATGACTTGCAATGTAACAGTAAGATAGGAAGACACTGGTGAGCAGCCGAAAATCTGAATTTTCATGATGAGGTAGCATGTAAATACCTTATGGTAGGCACTTACCTTAATGCACATGGTATCAATCACATCATATTTCTTCCCTAAAGAGGATCAGAATAGTGTAGCTAAATTATTGCATACTATAGCTCAGAGAAAGACAAGTACTCAAGCTGACTTTGTAGCTTATGTGGGAAGTAAGGTTTCATGACGTAAGTCATAATTCTGTTGCAGCTTTTGCCAGCTGCTAACTGATGGAGGAAGAGTTATGTATCTGGAATTAGAGTGAGGAACAGAAACACATTTAACAACTTTCAGTGTTTCTTCTGTATCTTTGTTCTGTCAGTAATAATGAGTCATCCTGAAGAAATGAATTAAAATGGCTCTAGTCAAGCGCAGTTGAGCTGCAGGTGGTTGTGATTACAAGAGGCATATACATGTTTGGAGAATGTAAGGTTACAGTGTTTGCAAAAAGGAAGTCCCATAAATTGCAGGTTAGCACTTTAGGTAGTCAAAATTAATTTTATTTTGAGAGGCCCTGAATTAGCTGATTTCTAGTAACATCTCAGTGTGAAGACAGGAAATACTCTTCTTGGAAAGTTTAAGAATATTCAGGACAGTTAGCATAACCTAACAATTATGCCAGGCTATTTTAATAAAGCAGATACATATTTCTAAAATAGATTTGGATGATTTTAGTAATACATATATGTATTTTAAATTACAGCTTTCTAAACTATTTTTTCTAGTTTATTTAACATACTTCTCTTCCCATAAAAGGACTAGTACAACAATTGAAAATTGTTATGAAAGAATCTCTCACACTGGGACTTGCAGCCTGAGAGCTAGTCCCTTAAAGGAAGTGGGTGAAGATCCAGGAGAGCAACAGAAAACATAAAAGCGGATGACTCATATCAGCTTCCACAGCACATCCAGAAATGGTGAGAGGTGAGAAATGTTGAAATGGTTAAAGTAAGAGTAGTCGCCAACTGCTGACTTAAGTCTCATGCAAACATGAAATGGGCTTTGTGACAGAAGAAAATATTTCCCAGAGGCAAACACAAGTTTAAGCATACGTTTAGTCATCATGTCTTAAAAAAACATGTTGTAGATTTTATTTCATCACCCTGGGTGGGATCAAAAAATCTTGACTGCTGCCTTAAGAAAGGAAGATGAGTTCAGCATGCATGCTGGCCTGAATCTGAATCCCACAAGATGGCAGGCTTGATCTGAAATTGAGGAGAAATTCATAGGGAAATAGAATGCGGCTGATTCCTAAGAACACATGATTTTTCTACCCCTGAATTTGAACATAAATAACATTGTAAGAAGCCCTGAATTTGAACATAAATAACATTGTAAGAAGCATAAATTAAAATTCAGAGAAGTTAACGTGATCTGTTGTCATGTACGTAGGTACTCTGTTTTCTGCTGTGTCAGTCTACTGTGTTGTAGTCACTGTGATGATGGTCAGAAGCTAACTATTTTACTAGCTGTCCACTTAGCTATGTCTTCATTTAAAAAAATAGTTAGTAAAACTATATTTAAAACAGGGAATTCAATTACTGCTATATTTAAGAGTGTGGAGGAAGTTTTGTTGCAATAAGGCTCTTATTTAGCCTGGAAAATTACATCATAAAGCAGGTGCTATCAATTTTTTTCTTGATGTCTTCTCTCCCACCCCCAAACACTAAGATTAAGATGGTTTTATTTTGAAAGCTATATAATGTTTTTATATTTCATGCACCAAAATACAAGTTGTATGTGATCAGATCATTTAAAATAAATCACACTACAATTTTTTAAATATAGGAATCTTTTAAATATACTGTTATAACAATTTTATTGCTGCAATTTCATTAGGTACATTCACATCTGAAACCTTGCATTGTTTTCTTTATTACCACAGCAGAACACACAAAATTTGGTGAATCAGAATTGGGCCCATTTAGGCATATTTCCATCATGGTCACATCTGTTATTTGTGTAACTTAATAAGTAAAAGCACAGTAAGCCAACTACAAATCAATAAGTAATTTGTATCAAAGTGTAGGTGGAAGATTATGACATGCATTTACTGCACCCTGGATTACAGAACTGTCTGTCACATCAAATTTGCTAATGTGTTTTTTTCTGCCCCCAGATATCCTCCTTTTCCCAGACTGATCACTGAATTAGGGAATCCATTCCTCTTTCTTCCCTGTGCTGTGTTGGTGTGGGGCATTCCATGGTGAAAAGTAAAATGGTGGGAAAGCTCCACCAATTTCCATACAAATGGAAGAAAAAATAGCAGAAGTTTAAAGGCTAAACTAGTTTATCCGTAAACATTGAATTCTATTTGCTAAACTTATTATTATTATTATTATTATTATTATTATTCCTGAAATAACAGAATGATAATAAAACCCTCTAACTCTTTTCTTTCAAACTGTCAGAATATGATCTGGTGAAACTTCTACAATGATGCTGCCAATTGACTGTGATGCCTACTTTGCAATATCTTCCCGATAATTCTTGTGGGCTATAAAGCTATCTAAAACTTTTTGGACATCATGTGGTAAATCCAGAATTTAAATAATATTTATTTATTTATTTATTTATTTATTTTGCGTGGACTTTATATTCGATGATTTAAAAAATATTTTCCCACTTTCATGTTTCTTTTTTAATCTACAACTCATCTGGCACAAGCCAATGTTTTTCTGGTTGGGAACTCTGTAATAGAAAACTTAATAGATTTTTCAGCAACTCATTTCAAGACAGGTTTGAAATGAATCATTAACTTTTTCTTGTGCTGATTTATATTTCATTATATTTGGAAGATCTTCTATATACATGTGTATTCATCATTTACATTTTGATTATATATAAAACAACAACAACCACAACAAAACCCACCAACTTTAATCAGTATGATTAAACCTAGAGGGAGAAGAATTTAGAGGGAAGGTTCTCATCTATTATGATAGATAGGCTGCTTAATACCTGTCCATTCAGGATCTTCTTGCTTTCAGTTCACTGAAGTAGGAGACTTTCCAGGAAATTTGAATTTTTCTGTATCTTGCTATGAGGATTTTGTATGTAAATGTTGCACAGAATAATCAGTGATCATAGAGCGTAGTGACAGAAAGGTGACTGCGTTACAGCTCTTAAATTTTGCTCAGCAAGGGGATGCATTTACCAGTGGTAAATATATATCTATCTTCTTCGTTTTCTGTGGTAACCATGAGTGAATTTAAGAAATTTATAATGTTTTAGTTTTTTAGTTCAGGCTTAGCCAAACTTCTTTGATTTACCAATGTTTGTCCTTTGATTTGAATGACTTAATAATCTTACAGTACTTGGTTTTATGGTAGATTTTTTTTTTTAGTATCTGTGTCAAGATATTCTTCTTTTCCTCTTCAAAGGTTATGTATGTGTGCTATGCATGTGAGGCTGGACTTTTTTGACCAGCAGTGTCCTGGTCTGTGTCTGCAGTTTGCAGAGTTCTCTCCTGTTAACCAGAGGATGCAGAGTAGAGCATCACTACCATATCTCATTTCTGTTTTACAGCTCCTAAGTAGCCTATTTTCAACAGAACTGTCAACTCTCTATGCTGCACTTTACAGAACTGTATACAGTAGGCTTGTTGCCATAAACAAAATAGCTATTTCTTAGATTCCTCTGTTAATGTGGCAGCTTTATGCCACTAGAGCAGCTGTCCCTGCCTCCCTGAAGGCCGTTGTCCTTGAATGTTAATGCTGTTTATTTTTTTTATAAACAGTACTGGCAGGACATAGGACATGGTCAGTTCTTCTGCTACCACGTTCCTGTTTCAAGCCTTTCAGCAATGGAGTCTACCTAAAGAAACAGCTAACTGTCACAGAGGGTGGGAAGGAAGATTGACAAAGGACTCTAGAACTGACAAATGCTTGTTTTGGACTCCAAAAGTCTGGTGTCCATATGTAAAGAAATTGGATTTGTGTTGTCAAGTTCCATCAAAGCTCTTGAGTATTACTTTGCTGACCATTTCAGCTTCAGCTCTTTTAGTGACCTGAATAATACTTTTTGCCTGGCAAGCCAGGTTTTTAATGTACCTCTATTTATCTGAAAGTCAAGTATCTAGAATTTCAGATTCTTTACATAGTGACTTATGCTCTTTGAGATTGTCATAACACCCACTTTTAACTATATATTGTCATTTAGACCTTGTAAACTTGGGTGCAAAGACCAACACTCATATCAGAGTATGCTCACAATAAATATTTTCTATAGTAATTTAATGCCTTAATATTATTTTAGCAATTAGTTAAAACTCGAATGCACTATCAATACATTTTTTTGTTTGCTGAGCCATTTGATAACAGTAGATGTTATTCATTATAAGTGTATTGCAACTCTATACTTCCTAGCAGAGGAAAGATGAAACTTGATCAGGATTCCTTCTAAAGACAGTTTGAAAATACTGTGTTGCTTCCATTCTGAATTTTGTTTTCAAACCACAGTCAAATTTAAAACTAGCATCTTAAAGCTTACTGATTCTCAGCTAGTCTTTATGAGGCTTTTGAATAAAGCTCTTAATAACATTTTTAAAATTTTAGTTAGTGTTGAGGTGGGTGGTTGGACAGTTGGAACTGATCTTTGTGGGTCCCTTCCAACTGAACTATTTTATTTTGTATCATGTGTCTTCTACCTGCATCAGACAGTGTTAATATGTTTCTTCTGTGTTTTAGGTTTAATGCTTAATATTTTTCACTTGCTGGTAATTTAAAACTTTTCTCTTTTGAGATCAGTCATGTGACTATGGTCTTTGGAAAAATTATTGTACCTTTTTTTAAATTAGCCCTTCTTAGTAGGACATAAGGGGGATTAAGAGTTGGAAGACATGAAACCAGTTACGTTGCTTTTCAAAGTACTTAGAACACTCAGATGTGCAAAAAGGTGTACGTGTGTGGTTTAAGGAACATGATTTCTTCAGGAAATGGTATGTGACTTTGCTATCTGTCTCTTGCTAGTAACTTTTCTACCTATTGTCCAGTTTTATTTTTAAAAACAAAATAATAAAAAAAAAATCATTAAGCATGCTCAGAGCTATATGTATTCTTTATGTTCTGATTCAGGCCATAGCATTGCATGCCATGCACAGGATGAGGCTACAGCTTCACTTTCAATATCACCTTACCCTCTTAAGAATGAGAAAACAACTTCTTAGCATTAATCTTTATCCTTAGCAAAGAGCACAAACTAGAGCATCAGGCTTGTGATGCCGAGCTTCATATGGTTTTAATTGCTATGCCCCTTTTTCCAAGAGATCGGCTCATCAAATGCCTGTATGCCTGTTCTTTTTCAGTTTGAAATTGTCAAAATTGGAAAATGTGCTTATAGGGCCATCAGACAAATAATATCGTTGGGGAATTTTGCAGCACTGTTAAACTGTTTAATGCAGAAGACCACTATTCGGAGCCAGGAAGAGTACTTTCAGTATAATTTTTTTTTGTTCATTTGGACAATTGCTGTACTGCAAGCAAAATGCTGTTTTATTAATCAAGAGATAAAGCACAAGTGATCAGAAAAAGATACAGCAGTTTGACACCAAAAACATATTTTACAATAAAATAGCTCGGAATGATCAATATATTCAAGGAAAGTAGGATTGTTTACCTTCCATTCCAGTCATTCTCATGACTACCAACAGTAGTTCTGATATACATTATCAGAAAGGAAACTGTAAATAATGATTTTCCTTAGTCATTGATCAAATTAACATGTTTGATTTCTTTCTTGTGGCTTATGACTCTTGCTTCAGCTTCTGTAGGAAGTTGCAATATTGTCCTCATGCTCTGGTGCTTTCTATATTAAGACTGTGAGACTGTTCCCTTGGCTTTTGTAATTAGAAAACTTTTCAGTTTTTAGAAATACTGCAATGTCTACTTCCTGAACTCTATTAATATATCTCTTTGAAACCAGAATACATTAGCTATCAGTAAGAGACAAAAGATAAATGTGCCCTAACATAAGAGCATAGCATAAATTTCTTCAGAGAAAACCTAATGATGGTGAACATGTTGAAACAAAAAGTTATGATAAAAATATGGAATGAGATGATGTGCAGTTGCTAATATTCAGCACTGTTACAAAAAAAAAAAAAGTCTAAAGTGAGCATGTCAGACTGAATCTTCAACAATAGTATAAAGTTGTTGCAAATCATTAAGTATTTTCACGGCAAAAAATGGATCCTGTATTAGTGTATATGGATGAGACTACGCTAATACGTGGAAGGGCAAATAGCTGCAAAATGTTTTTTTTCCAAGCAAATAATAATCTCTAGTATACTTACAATAAAGACTTTTCTGTTATGAGTTACCAAAGCAAACTATATCATTCCTTAAGGTTTCCTAAGTTATTGTGGAAAAAATTAAAAATCTCATGTACAAACTTGTTTATTTCATTGGACGTTCCAAGAATCTTTGCAGTTGGTAATGTCAGTTCTGGTAGCTTTTTTTTTTTTTTTTTTTTTTTTTTTTTTTTTAATGTGCTTGGGTAAGAATGTTTTTGTGTGTCTGGCACAAACACATAGCACTTTTTTGTTGTTGTTGTTCATGATTTTTTGGAAGAACAGGTAGTTCAGAATCACAGCAGTGTGATTTTTAGTGATGTTGATAATGATGTATTAAAATCATTCATTATTTGGGCTGTTTATTTTTTTTCCCTACAGTATAAATGTTTTTAAAATGATGTAGAAGAAGTACTGTTCTCTTATTGGCAGTAATTTTCACTTCAAAATGTTTACAAGTAATGTTTCTTACAATATTTTTCTGCTTTCAGCCTTCATACATCACTACTTTTTGACCCTTAAGTGCTTTCATTGCATTATTTTGGGGGACTTCCTAAAGCAGGTAACCTGCAGCCACAAGCCTGAAGCTTTGTTTGACTTGGTCTTCTGTCAATAGCAATGTACAGTCATACATTTGGAACCAACTAAATCCATCCATTAGTTATGAGATTTGTTATCAATTACCTTAAATAGGATGAAATATGGTTATAGGCCTTCTTGCTTCCAGACACCGACAAACAGCCTTTCCTTGAAAAAAAGTATCAAAACTTTCTGTGTGATCTTATAAAGTGATGCTGGGCTGAAATTGCTGTCATGCTTTGGGTGTTTTTACATGCTAGAAGCTAGAAAACAACTTTGTTTTGCTGATAGAGATTACTGAATGTTTTCTGTCCTGAGTTAATATTTTGAATGGAGCTTTCATGACATGATAGTTTCAGCAGGTTTTACTCCACTTCATTCAGGGGTTTCTATAGTAATTGCTATGGCAATAATGATGCAAAAAATGTTCCCACAGGAACCCAGCTGTAATAACGAACAACTGAAAGCATTTTGCTTTTGCATCTCAAGTTAAATATTCCTCATGGAAATAGTGAGACTGCTTTTTTTGATTAATCAATAGGAAGTCATTCTACGAGATAAAAGTTGAGATGATATTTATGGTTTCAGAGTGCCATGTCATTTGAGCATATTGCCCGAGTATCATTCCTGCGAAGAATGAAGAGTGTTAGAAACATCAGGTATAAAATCTGGCACTGGCTTCAAATGCCACAAGTTGTAAAGAAACTTCCAATACCAAATACAAAGTACAAAATCTTCCAGTCAGAAATTATAACTTCCCAGCTATTAACAGTGTTCCTTGTTATGTAAACGGGTTTACATAATTCATGAAGATCAAACTCTTGGTAGTTTTCTGACTTCACTGTGCAATGAAGATCAAGATCAAAAGGGTTGTAGCAGGGGACAGTATTTGTTGACCTCAGCGTCTATTTATAAGTTGCCTTAAAAACATTACTTTTTTTTTTTTTTTTTTTTCCAGAAATAAATTTGTCAGTGTTTCTACTAACTAAATGGAATATCCTGATGTCAGAGAATGCAATATTTATTGAAACTGTTTGTTATTAACAAACAGTTAAGGCTATCCCTGTACATGTAAACTGGCCTTTGTGTGCTTAGTTGCATTGTTTGTATTTGTTTTGCTTCCATTCTGAACAAAAGGGGAACCAATCTGGTGTTTATGATATGAAGAAGCTTTTTAACTTGACAGCATTTTACGGCTTCATACAGTATTTTTTTTACTCTCATGGAGTAAGACAAAACACTCACAGAGTGTTAGTGTATGGATACAAGAAAGTCTTGCTGAATTATAATAAATGATGGAAAGATGTAAAAAAAAAATCAGTTGAAGCAGAAGAATTCTTCATTTGGCTCCCCATTTTAGGGCCAGATCTTTTCAATGTTTTTATCACAGAATCACAGAATTTCTAGGTTGGAAGAGACCTCAAGATCATCGAGTCCAACCTCTGACCTAACACTAACAGTCCCCACTAAACCATATCCCTAAGCTCTCCATCTAAACGTCTTTTAAAGACCTTCAGGGATGGTGACTCCACCACTTCCCTGAGCAGCCAGGGAACAATTATGAACAATTTGGATGTAGGACTAGATGGTGTTTTGAGCAAATTTGCCGATGACACAAAATTTGGAGGAGTTGTAGACTCGGATGAGGGTGGAAAGGCCTTGCAGAGAGATCTGGACAGATCGGAGTGCTGGGCGATCACCAACTGCATGAAGTTTAACAAGAGCAAGTGCCGGGTCCTGCACCTGGGACGGGGAAACCCTGGCTATACGTACAGACTGGGCGACAAGACACTGGAGAGGAGCCCCACAGAGAGGGATCTGGGGGTTGTGATTGACAGCAAGTTGAATATGAGCCAGCACTGTGCCCTGGCAGCCAGGAGGGCCAACTGTATCCTGGGGTGCATCAAGCACGGCACTGCTCTTTGGTCAGGGGAAGTGATTGTCTCACTCTATTCTGCGCTGGTGCGGCCTCACCTCGAGTACTGTGTGCCGTTCTGGGCACCACAGTACAAGTAAAACTGTTGGAGATTGTCCGGAGGAAAGTGATGAAGATGTTGAAGGGCCTAGAAGGGAAGACATATGAGGAGTGGCTGAGGTCACTGGGCCTGTTCAGGCTGGAGAAGAGGAGGCTGAGGGGAGACCCCATTGCAGTCTACAACTTCTTGTGAGGGGGAGTGGAGGGGCAGGCGCCAACCTATTCTCAGTAATCACCAGTGATAGGACCTGTGGGAATGGTGTCAAGCTGAGGCAGGGGAAGTTTAGGCTAGACATCAGGAAGAGGTTCTTCACCAAAATGGTGGTTGTACACTGGAACAGGCTCCCCAGTGAAGTAGTCACTGCACCAATCCTGTCTGAATTTAAGAAGTGATTGGACTGTGCACTTAGTCAAATGGTCTAAAATTCTGGGTAGACCTGTGCGGTGCCAGGAGTTGGACTTGATGATCCTTATGGGTGCCTTCCAACTCAGGATATTCTATGATTCTATGAACCCCTGGTAATGGATTACATTTAATAAAAGGAGGTTTCCTTGACTGATTGGCTTAGTGCCACATCCTTGAAAAGCAGGTGTGAAGAATATCATGCAGCAATCTTCAAAAGGTATGCTGGAGTGCTCTTCACTGTTCAGTACAAAGGAAGCTCTAAGTTTACTATAGGCTTAACACCATACCCTTATCTGACGTTTTTGATAGAAATAAATATTTGGGGGTCATATTTACTTGAAATATAAACTACAATGCAGAAAAAGATAAAAGTGCAAATGAGGGCATAAGGAAACAGTAGTATGGGAGTTTTAAAATCTTGTATTGGATTGACTTGTGCCCAAGTGTTGTTTGTTTTAAATAGCATTGCCCTCTCTATTCAGTCTTTCTGATCCTTCGAGCTGTCTGGTAGTGAACCACAGCTTCACAGGAATTCATGTTTACCTTCAGAAAGAGAGCTAGGTGATACGAATCCAAACAAAAAAGGCTTTCCACTCATTTTTGTTATCAAGAACATAATGTGATGACACTTGAATGATTATTTTTAGCATGTTAGTAGCTTTTATATAGCTTGACAGGGAAAATGCTGTTTGGTTGGATATCACAAAGCTCGATATCCCTTGTCTGCTTTCTCTCGCTATTTTTGCTTCTAACTTATCAACAAGTGTCCAATCCTGCTAAATTAAGTGGATTTCCCAACATTAGGTTCTTGATGAGAACTTCTTTATGTTTTGAAAACAAAATGGAATAAGCTTTTTCTGTTTCCTTGTACATGAACGTTGTGAGTTTTTGCCTGGAGACGTGATTCTTCTGGCATTCTCATGATGGGGACTGTTCAGACACTGCCACTGGAGGTTTTTCTTCCCATGGACCAGTGGATCTTATCTGTACAGACGGGTAGAGATGAACAAACATTTCTTTCTAATGAGTTGTTCTCTTTATAAAGAATTCAGCATATATCTGTGTTACAGTGGGGTGGTGTAATGACTGAAAATTAACAAACATTGATGGTCTTCTTCCTGGTATACTGTAAATACTGTAGGAATAATTTAATAATTTGAGCATCCGCATTCAAAGCCAGCCAGTGAATAATCTTTCTTATGTTTTACAATATTCATGAAACGGTGGTGTTTTCTTATAATACGGGGTGCCCTTCTCATTGTCCCTGGCATTAATTCAGCTTTCAGCTATACCTTGTCAAACAGGAGAGAAAACAAACAAACAACAAAAACAAAACAAAATACTGTAACACTGTGTCCTTCTGTTGGCTGGTAGCCAGGGCTATTTCAACTGTGAATACAGTTCATCTATGTCAAGGGGATACATTTATAGTGGTATATCTCAAATGCAATTAATTACATTAACCTGCAGTAGTCAAAAATGAAGAAATAATTTGTTTACAGCTTAGCTCCAAGCCTGTGTTTCCCTAGAAGTTGAAATAGTACCTCACTAGAAATCTTTTTTTTTTTTTTTTTTTTTTTTTAATGAAAACCTAGACCTTTTTCTATTTCATAAAATTAGTATTAATCTTTAAAGAAAATAAATGTAGGAATGGAAAGATAAGTTATGTATCTCCTTTGGGTTTTAGTAGTGATGGGATATTTTGTAGTGCTGTGAATTGGTTCATTGTATAAACAAACATGTCCCACACTTATGTTTTTCCCATGCGTTCTTCAGAACAACTCACTGGTATTTGTACCTGCTTCAGTGGTGCAGACTTTCTTCTGCATACACCCAGATTAACAAGGGCTGTTTTTCTTTTATACTGTTTTTGACTCTCAATTCATGATAAGAAAGTAGAAGATTGTCAGTATTCAGGAAGTTAGCACACCAACTAAAAATCCTTCATCTGCTTTTTTCCTTGGTGGATATTTTATGTTTCTTTGCTGGTAGTAACTGTCTAATCTTGTTTACCTAAGTGGATACTTTTTTCCAATTATCTGGCTGTGGACTCTATGTAGAGTAGTTCTTAAAGAGCTCACATCTGCAGAATCAAACTTTGGTAAATTAAGCATAAACACAATCATTTTGAGATACTTTGTCTTTCAGAAGTGTAGCAAGTAAAATCTTCATAAGAACTTAAAACTTCTCAGTCAAATTCTACTCAAAGTCAACTTCTCCCCCTTGGAAAATTAGTAAGTTTTACACATTTTCCTTTTGGTGCTAAAGTGCGCAGGCTTTGTATAGAAAAGGAATGACATTTGACATTTCAGGTGGAGGAGTCAGTGTTTTTATTAAATCACATTTTTTCTTTGCTTTTAAATCAATGCCGAAGGTACTCAAATTTATTGTTATCTGTAACTTAAAACAACCAAGAGAATCAGTATTGCTTAAAACCATTGTTCAAAGCTAAAAGGGCTCTTGTAAATCTTTGGCTTTGCCAGGTAAACTGTTTTGGAATATTTTGCAATTCATTAGCAGAAATATATCCAAGTATGTTAAAATAAATATTAACAATGTATTATTGTACACTTTGGGGAGGTTGAGCTGATATTACAAAGAACAGTTCTGAGCAGTAAGTACTATTTGTTATTTAACTATATCTTGGTGAAATATTCACAGCTGTAGTAACAACCTTTTATTTTTGCAGTTTGAAAATAATTTTTACTTTGTCTCTGAGTGGTTTGAGCTTTCCATTTTTTTTGAGTATTCATGTAGATTTCTGAAATGCACTTTTTTTCTTCAAATAGATGCAGCAGGTGAGTATTTTAAGCACATAGCTTGGATATCCATATCTAAAAAAAATGATAGTGCTCTGTGTGCAGAAAGACTGCAGGATAGGCTGAAGATGCAAATTACATGAGCTTAACGTAAAGTAATGTAAATCCTTCATGTATCTCATTGTGCCTCAAGATAGATAAGTGTTTTCCTCTTGGACATATAATAAAACCTTTACAACAGTCAGTAGATGTTTTGGTCTTTAGATTCCTTTATATTCTACTTATTGTCAGTGAGCTACAGTGCAGCACAGGCTGCACAAAAAATGCACTGATTTGTTCTGGGAGGCATGTTGATTTGGTGTCTATCTAAAAATTTCAGTAAGGGTATCTTTGTCCAACAGATATTTTTATTATGTCTATTTGTAGTGCGTGTGAACCTAAACAGAAAATTCCACCTGTTTTAAGGACAAAGGTCTTATTTTATGACTTCTAGTTTTTGTTGTTGTGTTTGATTTTTTTAACCTTTGTCAACAAAATTTTGGGGGATATGGCTGGGTTCCACCCAGAGTTTTACGCAGCAAGAATAGTTGTGGGTCATGTTCAATTTTTGTTGAAGCTCTATAGTTTTGCTAATCTGCCCTGTAAGTGTTACTGCTACTGGTGATAGGCAAAAAGCAAAGAATTCAAGCTTTGCTCTAAGTTCCGAGGCAGTATTGGAACACACTAGGTATATAGTTACTGAGCTCAGTAAATCTAAAATATAGTGGACATTTTTTTGCAAAACCTTTTTAAGAAAGATCAATGTTTTGTTTCCAGACAAGCAGTTATGATGATGCTGGTTTACCATGAATTGCTGTGTTTTATTCATTTATTTGTTTATTTATTTATTTTCCCTGAATGAAAGCAGCAGATGGCACAATATAAACATACTGAACATACTTTAAGCCAAATAACATTTCCTTCCATAGTGGTGGAAAGGCATCTTTATTTTCAATTCAGTGTTCCACACTGACCTTCTAGTCTTTCATTCTTAAAACTCTAGTACTAGGGAGAAAAGGTTTTGGTAACTTTTACTTAAATGAAAAGGCATATTCATCTATAAGAAAGATCAGGTATTATAAATGGCAGCCTTGAGATTACTGTTACAAGTAATTCCAGGAAACAACTTTTCTCTTTCTGTCACCTGGCATGTAATTCCTTTTACCCCAGCCATTTTGGCCCAGTCTCTGAGCATATATTGTATATATTTCAAGAGTGTCAGTCACATTCCATGTAGTTATAAGAACCATCCCTGTCTTGTTCCTGACATCTGAAAAAGCCTTACTAGAGTGTCTGAGAGTCATTTGTCTTAGACATCTGAGTCTCTCAGGATCAGATGTGTTCATCACTGCTTATGCCCATTAATTTGTCTCCTCTTTCCATCTTTGTGTGAATAATTTGTTGTCTCTGCTACTTACTTATGCCAGTGATTATTTTAATTATTGGTCTGGTCACTAAACTATTTTATTTCCAAAGCAATGGGCTTTAATACACCTATTGATGCAGTATCCCTGTTATCAAAACATAAGATTTAATGGCTGTTCTGTTAGCTTTCTGTTTTTGTATTTAAAATATCAAATAGTATTTCAATAATATTTTTATTGTGCAATCAGATTGTTTCTTAATTAGCTTTCATTCTGTTGCAATTCAGGGAAGATTTATCCAGTAAACAGAATATTCTTTGTAGTAGTGCTCTGTAGAAAAAAAAGTAAGACAGTAATTTTAAATGTCTTTGCCAAAATCTGCAGTACTCTAATTATTTTCCAGTATGATTCTCACCAATATTGATAGACTGTTGGGAAAACGGAATAAAATAGCATGAAGATAGCAAAGGACCAAACTGAGAACTGCAAATGAGGTCGTGTTTTACTAGAACTGTGTTTTGTTGAGGTGTAGTTGAGAATCAGAGTTTGCATTTTACCTTGCTCTGGTTCAGGGCTGCGCTCAGCTGAAAAATGCTGGTTCATAATGCTGGTCATGGCACATGAATACACTTAACCTAGATGATTTCTAGGTATGGGAATAGTAAGATTTCTAGAACAGTCTTTTGGTAAGATAAGAGGATAGTGCTTTTGTGGTTTTAAGGTCTTGATAAACTTGAGGTGGGCTATACAAAATGGTTGTTCATGATGAGAAATTGGAGTTAATGAATTTACTGTTGTTCACACATCTTAGAATTTGAATGCTTCTGGTGAAGTTTTCCTGGTCCATTGTAGGGGCCCAAGAGAGCAATTGTTTCAAAATGCCGTCTTGCATTTTGGAAGGCTCTCTTCTGTCAGTCTTAGTAGTGATACAAAGCTTGATTAAAGGTTCTCCCCAAACTAATTTTGTTGCTTTCTGTTTCATTGAAAGTGATTTATTTGTATGATTTATGGGTATCTCTTTTTCTGAATGAGTTTTGGATAGAATAGAAAATAGGGAAGTAGTGGGTCATATATATATATATGTATATATATACACACATATATACATATGTGTATATACATATATATATACATATATATATACACACACATATATATATATATATACACACATATATATATATATATGTGAAGGTTTTTAAAGAAATGATTTAAAGTAGCCTTTATGGTGGTAAATGAGTATAATTCTTAAGCCTAATTTCTGTTCATTAGATGAGAGCTGCACACATTGGGTGAAAAGAGAATTTGCAAAGAATTTGGTTACATCCTATACGTATCAGCCTATATTGGTATCAGCCTATATCCCAGTATTGGAAAGGCATACACTGACTAGTGTTACTAGCTAGTTTTACTAGCTCATTAATTAAGCACTACTGTTGTTAAAACTGTCCTACTTTTCTGCATTTAGGGCTCTTTAATAGTGATACTATAAAAAAGAAAGGAATTAGTGTACCATTCTGAATAATAAGAGGTTTGTTCTCACCAAAATAAAGTAAGGTCCCTAACTGATAAGACAAGCAAGGAGGACAACCATTATGAAAACAGGCAAACTGTAGATGTAATATTAAGCATCATCTCTCTGAAGACTTAGTGACTGTTGCCATGAGGTCTGGGATGCTTTCATTAAATGGGAAGGCTACAGATGGATGATAAATTGGTTAGTCATCACACTTTTTTTAAGGGATGGCCTTCAGTTTAGAGTATGTAGTAATACAGCCAATTTATTACTTAGCATAGTCCCTGGCTCTTGTTAAAAGATTGTGGAGAGAAGTAATTTGTTATGAAACTTTCATTTACCTTGTTTTTTTTCCATTTTGTAAACTATTGTCGATCCTCTCATACTTATTCAAGTTGAAATATCTTTGTTTCCCCTATATTCAGCTTAATTAAAATACAACTAGTGCCGGTGGTCTTAATAAACTGGGAAAATATATGCATGAATAGTGTTAAAATATCAAAGAAAATGCAGAAGTGTAAGTTTAAGTGTGACATTTCTTGAAAAATTACTAAGGAGCACAACTCTATAGAAAGCACACAATGCATCTTGGAGAACCTGACTCTGGTTTTTGCTGGAGATCATTTGTGCATGCCACTGAACAAAAAGGATGTAAAAACCCTGTTAGGATAATTGAAATCTGTGTAAATTATCACGTTATTTTTTCTTCTCATAATGCAGTTACAGTTCCACCGAGGATCTTGTGTTAGACATTTAATTTCTTAATATCTCAACTTGGAAAACTGCTGTACGAGAACTTCTTAGTGGATAGTCTATAAAATCTGTGCTGTATGCTCTTTGTGGTTTTTAATGACTTCATCACTGTGCTTGAAATATTGATATCCTTTATGGTTGGCTGGCTACTAGAATGAAAAACTGAAAATATTAACACCAAGGTCTGAGTTGTAACAACAACTCAGTTGTCATGATATTTTATTATTTGTGTTATGTTAACATGTAAAAATGGCTATTGTGATCTGGGCTTTATGACATCTTTTAATGTACATAATATGAAAATGTCCATGTGCAACATATTTTACACCAAAATAGGGAAGACAGAAGACTAAGACAGATAATTATTGCTATCCTGACTACAGAAGAGAAACTGGGACACAGTGTGCTGAAGTCCCTCAGGAATTCTGCACAGCAGGAGCTACTCCCAGATCGCTCAGTCTAGACTAGTGCTTTAACTGCAAAAACATCTGTACTGTTATTGTTGAAGGGAGAGGAAGTTTGACAGGCAGCCATTTAATTTGCTGGTTTTTAACCAAGTTTTTATATTCCTGTAATCTCTGTAATTGTATGGCTTGAGTTGCAGTGTGCACAACACTGAGGTCCTGCCACCAAACTATTTGTTGGTTTGGTCAACTTCAGCAGGTCGGTCAAGCTTTGATCTGACTTCATGTGTCAAATCTCAGCAATGTTTGCCTACCTTTGCAAAGCAATTTAAGATCTTACTTCAAGATCTTAATGAATGAACAGTACTCATTAAGAGTGAAGTGGATAATGTTATGGTTACCTTTCAGAAATAATTGTATAGTGATAATTACAGGGTGGGAAGAAGATTTTGGAGCGAGTATAAACTGTAGTCAGGTTCTCCAGGTGTTAACATAAAGGTATGGCTAGCTGGCTTTATGTTGGTGCCTTGCGTAATGTCACCATTAGGGCTGAGAGCTCCTTGGTGACCTGCCCAGCCCAGCTGACACTGCACCACTGTGCAGTATGTGGCACAACTGCAGCTTCACAAACCCACGCTGTTCAGGTCAGGGTCATACCTTCTGGCTGAAAATCAGTAGGAGTAATGAGAAGTTACTGCCAGACATCAAGCCAGTCCATTTCTGAAGGCTGTGAGGCTGCCATGTCTCTTAGTGCTCAATCTAAATTGAAATGTTTTTCTAAACTGAAGAGAGAAACCTGTCAGAATTACAGCCAAGGAAATCTAAGGTGTCTTAGTACTTGAAATCTGTGTTTTTCTTTTCTCTCTTCTGTTGTCACTCTGTTGATGTACAAAATAATGATGGCTGAAAATGTAATGATAAATGATTTTGTAATGGTAAATGATTTTCCTTGTTTCATCTTGCAGGCCGAAACAACAGCAACAGAACAATTTTTCCTTGTTTCCTTCTACTAAGGGCTGGAATTTCAGAGGTGTAAGTTTGATGTTGTTTTAATATTCCCTCCTGCTTTATCCTATTGCAGTATGACTTCGTAGTTAAAACATGATATGTGAGTGCTAAAATCACAGCAAAACAAATACGAAATGGAAACTTTAATTTTGTAATTTCCTAAAAGGCCTTGTGTGTATAAAAACAAACAAACAAAACCACACAACTTTTGTTCAAGTGATTGGCTGACTTACTATTGGCTAGGGAGACAATTTAGCATAATCAGTTTAACATACAGTGTGATTTTAAAAATTGGAGTAAAACTGGTGTGTTTTCGTATCTGAAAGTAAATTAGCAAGACTGAGGTGATGTACACTATTGTTTTATTTACTATAATATAGATATTTATAGAATTATTGAAAGCTTGTATATCTGAATTTTGCAAAAGTACAGATGGAGAGTGAGTTTGTATTAAGTTTGTATATATGTTTGTATAAATGTGTTGTCTCAGAGCTTCTTCAACAAAGGATTTAAGTAGAAAAGATGCTACTTAAATGCTTTGTTGAAAGAGTAAATGATATCAATAAGTTGAATGACCAGTGGTGTTCGTAGTACTGTAAACATTAAATATATTTTTCATAATATCTGATGCTGACTTTTGTACTCTATTTCATATTTTGAATAGAGCCTCCACTATTGCTTATTGTGAACTTCTTATTTTCCACATCTGTTTCTTTCATTGCACCACAAAGCTATAGGGATGAAATCCTCTATGTTACTGAGTTCTCTCACCAGTGCTTCATCAAGAAATCAGGAAAAACAAACAAACAAACAAACAAAAAAACCCATCAACTTCTGAGCCGTAGATTAATTCTAAATTTTGGAGTCAGTTTAAAAATCAAATTGACATTAGTATTTTGTCAAATCTTCAACTATGCTGGAAAATCACATGAGGAAGCTCATATAGAAAGAATATTGTAGGTATGAGCTAAAGCTGGTGAAACAGTGATGCAGTGGCTCGCTGGGACTATAAAGGCGTGGAGCTGCTAAGTGTGGTGGCATGATGTCAATGATCCAATCACAGAATCACAGAATTTCTAGGTTGGAAGAGACCTCAAGATCATCAAGTCCAACCTCTAACCTAACACTAACAGTCCCCACTAAACCATATCGCTAAGCTCTACATCTAAACGTCTTTTAAAGACCTCCAGGGATGGTGACTCCACCACTTCCCTGGGCAGCCCATTCCAATGTCTAACAACTCTTTCGGTAAAGAAGTTCTTCCTAACATCCAACCTGAAACTCCCCTGGCATAACTGTAGCCCATTCCCCTCGTCCTGTCACCAGGCACGTGGGAGAACAGACCAACCCCCACCTCCCTACAGCCTCCCTTGACGTACCTGTAGAGAGCGATAAGGTCACCCCTGAGCCTCCTTTTCTCCAGGCTGAACAAGCCCAGCTCCCTCAGCCGCTCCTCATAGGACTTGTTCTCCAGGCCCCTCACCAGCTTCCTCGCCCTTCTCTGGACTCGCTCAAGCACCTCGATGTCCTTCTTGTAGCGAGGGGCCCAAAACTGAACACAGTATTTGAGGTGCGGCCTCACCAGAGCCGAGTACAGAGGGATGGTCACCTCCCTAGCCCAGCTGGTCACACTGTTTCTTATACAAGCCAGGATGCTGTTGGCCTTCTTGGCCGCCTGAGCACGCTGCTGGCTCATATTCAGCCGACTATCAACCATCACTCCCAGGTCCTTCTCTGCCTGGCAGCTCTCCAACCACTCATCTCCCAGCCTGTAGCTCTGCTTGGGGTTGTTGTGCCCCAGGTGCAGGACCCGGCACTTGGCCTTGTTGAACTTCATGCAGTTGACCTCAGCCCATCGCTGCAGCCTATCCAGATCCTCCTGCAGAGCCTTCCTACCCTCGAGCAGATCGACACACGCACCTAACTTGGTGTCATCTGCAAAATTACTGAGGGTGCACTCAATGCCCTCATCCAGATCATCAATGAAGATATTAAAGAGGACCGGCCCCAGCACCGAGCCCTGGGGAATGCCACTTAGTGACCAGCCTCCAACTGGATTTGACTCCATTTACCACGACTCTTTGGGCCCGGCTATCCAGCCAGTTTCTAACCCAATGAAGTGTGCGCCAGTCCAAGCCAAGAGCAGCCAGTTTCTTGAGGAGAATGCTGTGGGAAACGGTGTCAAAAGCCTTGCTGAAGTCAAGGTAGACCACATCCACAGCCTTTCCCTCGTCCACCCAGCGCGTCACTTTGTCATAGAAGGAGATCAGGTTCGTCAAGCAGGACCTGCGCTTCATAAACCCATGCTGACTGGGCCTGATCGCCTGCTTGCCCCGCAAGTGCTGCGTGATGATTCTCAAGATAATCTGCTCCATGAGCTTCCCTGGCACTGAGGTCAAACTGACAGGCCTGTAGTTTCCCGGGTCAGTCCTCCAGCCCTTCTTGGAGACGGGCGTCACATTTGCTAGCCGCCAGTCAACTGGAACCTCCCCCGATAGCCAGGACTGTTGATAAATTATGGTAATTGGCTTGGCCAGCACCTCTGCCAATTCTCTCAGTACCCTTGGGTGGATCCCATCCGGCCCCATCGACTTGTGCACATCCAAGTGCCATACCAGGTCACCAACCATTTCTTTGTGGATAGTGAGGGCCACATCTCTCTCCCCATCCCCTTCCACCAGTTCAGGGTACTGGGTATCCAGAGAACAACCGGTATTGCCGCTAAAGACTGAGGCGAAGAAGGCATTAAGCACCTCCACCTTTTCCTCATCTCTTGTAATTAAGTTTCCCCCCGCATCCAGTAAAGGATGGAGATTCTCCTTAGTCCTCCTTTTTGTGTTGATGTATTTATAAAAACATTTTTTGTTATCTTTAATGGCAGTAGCCAGATTGAGCTCCAGATGAGCTTTGGCTTTTCTAATTTTGTCCCTGCACAGCCTCGCTACATCCTTATAGTCCTCCCTAGTGGCCTGCCCACTTTTCCAAAGATTATAAACGCTCTTTTTTCTTCTAAGCTCGAGCCACAATTCTCTGTTCAGCCAGGCTGGTCTTCTTCCCCGCCAGCTCGTCTTTGGGCATGTGGGGACAGACCATTCCTGCGCCATTAAGATTTCCCTCTTGAAGAGCGCCCAGCCTTCCTGGACTCCTCTGCCCTTCAGAACCGCCTCCCAAGGGACTCTACCAACCAGTGTCCTCAGCAGCACAAACTCAGCCCTCCGGAAGTCCAATACAGTGGTTTTACTGGTCCCCTTCCTGGCCTTGCCAAGAATAGTGAACTCCACCATTTCATGGTCACTCTGCCCAAGACAGCTCCCAACAATCACATCCTCCACCAGTCCTTCTCTGTTTGTGAAGAGAAGGTCTAGCGGGGCACCTCCCCTGGTAGGCTCACTAACCAGCTGTGTCAGGAAGCTATCTTCCACGCTCTCCAGAAACCTCCTAGACTGCTTTCTCTGGGCTGTGTTGTGCTTCCAGGATATGTCACGGAAGTTGAAGTCCCCCAAGAGAACCAGTGCTGACGATTTCGCAACTTCTGTCAGCTGCCTGTAGAACTCCTCATCTGTCTCCTCGTCCTGGTTCGGCGGTCTGTAACAGACCCCGACCAGGACGCTAGCCTTGTTGGCCCCGCCGATCCTAACCCAAAGGGACTCGACCTTATCATTCCCAACCTCGAGTTCTACAACATCAAAAGACTCTCTAATATAGAGAGCCACTCCACCGCCCCTTCTGTGCTGCCTGTCCCTTCTGAAGAGTTTATAGCCAGTCTTTGCAGCACTCCAGTCATGAGAGTGGTCCCACCACATCTCCGTGATGGCAACCAAGTCGTAGCCTGCCTGCTGCATGATGGCTTCCAGCTCCTCCTGTTTGTTACCCATGCTGTGTGCATTGGTGTAGATGCACTTCAGCTGGGCCATTGCCTTTTCCCCCGGCCTTGCTATTGTTCCCCCTGGCACAGCTCCAACAGTCCTTGCTTCAGCCCCATCCCCCTTCTTACCTAGTTTAAAGCCCTCTCAATGAGCCCTGCCAGCTCCTGGCCCAGGATCCATTTTCCCCTAAAAGATAGGGACCCGTCTGCGGCCATCAGGCCTGGTGTCGAGTAAAGTGCCCCATGGTCGAAAAACCCAAGATTTCTGTGTTGGCATCAGCCCCTGAGCCACGTGTTTAACAGGTGGGCTTTTCGTGTCCTCTCTGTACCCCTCCCTGCCACTGTAGGGATGAATGTAAACACCACCTGCACTCCCGCTCCATCCACTAACTGTCCCAGTCCCCTAAAGTCTTGTTTAATAGCCCTCAGGCTTCTCTCTTCAATGTCATCACTACCTGCCTGGACTATCAAAAGAGGGGCGAATAATAGTCAGAGGGGCGAACCAGGTTGGGAAGCTTCCTGGCAACGTCCCTGACCCTGGCCCCAGGCAGGCAGCAGACTTCCCTGCGGGTAGGGTCAGGCCGACAAATAGGGCCCTCTGTTCCCTTGAGGAGAGAGTCTCCCACAACAATCACCCTTCTGTCTATCTTGGTGGAGGCAGTCCTGAGGCGTGGAGTCGACCTCCTCGCCCTAGGCCTCCTCCTGGGTACACTTGCTACCTCTTCCTCAGCCACCGTTCTCTCAATCTCCAGGGCCTCAAACCTGTTGAGGCCAAGCTGTGTGGCAGAAGTGGACTGGGCTAACACACTAAGAATAGAGAACTGGCAAGGGTGTTTTTTTTTATTTTTTATTTTTTTTATTTTTTTTTTTAATGCATGCACACACACAAAAAACACCTTCAGAATTAAGAAGAGAAATCAGGAACCTAAAAGTTCTATAATAAAGTTCTATAATACTATATACTATAAAAGTTCTATAATACTATATACTATACTAATACTATAATACAGGATCATTTAAAGTCACAAACAGTAAAACAGGAGAAAGTTGTTAAGCATAAAATTACAATGTTGTATACCTGTCCTCTCTTTGCACTCAGATCACTGGCTTAAAATGTCTGTATCTCATGCTGATCAAGTGGGCTTGTTAAAGTGTCAGTGAGCAAACACCAACGTAAACCTCAAAGAAAGATAAGGAAGGCCTAGATGCTAAACACTTCATGAGGGGAAACTCCTCCATACTTTTAGCTTCCTCTCCTTTCTTAAATTCATTTCATCAGAAGAAGCTTTTTTCCATTCTGAGGTGTTCGTTTTGAGCCTCATGGTTAGAGATCATATTTAATTTCCCCTATGGGAATTTCCATGTCAAGATGATATCATTTATGTGTTTTTCTATCAAAGCTGTCAGTTTTAGACAATAGTAGCAATTACTTTCAGAACCTTAGGTAGTGTTCTAGGTATCAGTGCAGAGTTGGTTTTGGGGAAAAAAAAAATCCTGGCAAAATCCTGTTCTAGATGGAATTTAGGCTTCAAGTTACAGAGAGATGCAGTATCTCTGCTACATTCTGCTTCTGCATGCATCATAATTTAGACTTTGAAGAGATTGTACAGGCAGATGTCCAGCAAACAGTATTTCAGTGGGAAGGTATTTATAGTGAGAATTGTAGTTTCGGAGAGGAACAAACAGGATCTGTGGAGGGAGATAAGAATATCGCAAACAGCGGGCAGTTTTAATTGGAAAACCAGAACACAGGAGATGGTAAATGTGTTATCTGGAGAAGAGGAATAAAGCAAAGGAAGATACAGGGTATAGAATTATAGCCATGTATTTATCCCTTATATATATTTCCCTCTATTACCTATATTGTGTTTATAAGGGGGAAAGAGGAGGAAGGTGCAGCTTAGGAAGAGGGATATTCAGGATGAAGAAAGCACTGTAAGATGTAGTGATAGTGTGAGAGAGTGGAGAGGGACAAAGTAGGGAAATGGAGGAAACCTAGAGGGTGTGAAAACAAAGAAGCAGAAGCAAAGAAGGGAGGTAGAAATCTCCTACATACTCGTCAGTTCTACATTTTGCAAATGTTGATTCTGAGAAGATGAAGATGCTATGTGTAGGGGGAAAAACTTGTGGCAAGGCCTTGGTAATGGAGAAGAGTTGTGAATATCTGATGAGAAGGGGCAACTAAGGAGCAGGTCAATATTGAAATAAAGAAAAGAACAGCATAGATCTTAGCACAGAGATTGGTATTAACCCTATTTTTCTCTCTCTTGTGGTTGTGATTAACTCACCTTCTCATCTCTATGCTGCCCTTCCACCAAAACCTTTACGCAGGTAGAAGTCTTTCCCTAACACCGTTTGCTGCTTTTCCATATGATACAGCAGTTTAATATGCTGTTCCTAATGTATATGCGGCAATAATGTGTTAAGATGCCACATAGTGTGGGAAACAATTCTATTTATTATGGGGAAAAAATAAATCCTGTCAAAGGATTACATTTATACAGTCATGCACTTACAGGTAGAAGATGCCAGGATTAAAGCTTCTTTGGTTGCTTTCAAGTTATGATACATCCTTGAGTTACATGCCCGTGTGCTGTTTTATCCATAGTAAGTATAGTCAGACTTATTTACAAGAAAGTTCTGAACTGAAGCAGCATAAGAATCTCTCCTGAAATTTCAGATTTTAGCTTGTCTCCCCTCCTGTTTCCTCAAAATCACCACCTTGTTTTCACCAGCAGATGATTTTCTAGAGTGCCTTAATTATATGAATGGCAGGCTCAGGCTACTAAAGGCCTTTAAATGATATTTTTTTCTATAATAGTGTATTCAGATATGTTTACAAGAGAAATGGTACATAGCACTCCTGCAGATATGATGAGCCTTCGGATGGCAATGAAGAAACTGCCAGACCATCTAAAGAAAAGCAGTTACCTGATTAATGAAGAGTGCTGGGATTGCAAGCATAACTGAAGAGGATGCCGGTTTTGTCTGTGCTTATCATTGTTATTTCTCTATACTGTTCCACAAAGAGCTAGCATCACTTCCTGCATATTTTAAACAAATATCTGAACCATTATGATTGTTTCTCTTTTTTTCTTTCCCCTACAGAAACTTCAGTGCTAAAAATAAATCAATAGCAAAATCTAAAGCAACATTTTCTATTTGAAATATTTTGAGAAATTTGGTATGCAGTTGCCTAAAGATTCAAAATAATTTATTGCAACTGTGCTTCTTCCTATTTCCTCCTTTTTGTTTCCTTTTTAGTTTTGCAAAAGCTTTTAACTAACCAAGCTGCAGATGTGGTCACCAGTGAGGAAGGCTGATCTAATTTATGAGAAGCCTGACATAAAAATGTGCTAAACTTGCTGAAGATCAGTTTTAGATGTCTAAGTGGTTTCCTTGCAAATTTTACTCCAAGTGTAAAAAAAAAAAAAAAAAAAAAAAAAAAAAAAAAGTGTCTTTAGTGCCAAATTGGAAGAGTTCCACGCTCTTCAGACAGTATTTACAAAGCAGTGTGTTTCTTTTCTGCAGGCTGGCAGACTTCAATTATTCCCATTAGGGTGCATGAATCAAAACAAGATAAAGGTTGCTAAGAGGGAAATGTTTTTTGCTAGCCTTAACTTGATAATTAACAACATAATTATGTATTACTGCAGAGAGCACCTCTATTAGCTCTGGGTTCTGACTGATTCAACTTGATGTCTGTACCCACTGATACTCATTTGCTTAAGCAATGATATTACCCATAACAGTGACTTCTAAGAAGTGGTATCAGGCAGGTCTTTATTTGTACTTGTTGAAGTAAAATGATGAACTCATATCTATAGTTTAAAAGTGTTGAAATATGATTCTCTTGTAGGTAAGTATGAACATTATAAGACCAATATGATTTTTTAAACACAAGTTTATCATATACAGGAAAAAGCACAATGTGGCTTTCTTATTCTTTTTAATGTACTTGTGTTTTTTAGACACATCTTCAGTAGTTTCCTCCATGGAGAAGAAAAATTATTTTGCACGGACAGTATAATTTTGGGTGTAATAACCATGCCCGTTATGAGAAACAGTTCCTTCAGGTGTAATAGGAGGACTCTTCCACCTGGGGGAGTGCTGTTGGCATCCCAGCTCTCCCATGCCTGTTCTCTTGCTGTACACTCATGCATTTCTCTCTGTGGGCAGTATTTTAATTTCTTCCTAACCTATTCCAGCTTGTTTAGGAGATAAGTAGACTCTTGCTCCCTGATCCATCTCATTCACCCTTGACAGGAAAAAGTACAAATTCCTTATTTGTTTTTCTCCTTTCTAGACATGATGTGTACTTGTGCTCCACTTGCTCATTTTACACCTCTTCCTCTTTCTTCTTCCATTGGGTTGCAAGATCCTGTGAAGTGCTTGGACTTCACAGCTGAATTGCCCCAGCACTTCCTCCCCTTTTAGTCTTGGTGCAGGCTTTCTTTTTGTCTTGCTTTCATGGGGGTGCAGTTATGCCTCTGTCCAGCATTGACCTTTCTTGGGCCAGAGTGTGTCCTATGTCTGGTATTAGCAGTAGTTAGAAGCAAATCTGTAAGTCTTTCTGTGTTAATGTACTTGAGGATGGATGCTGCAAATATAGTGCTTGTCTACAGGTTTAGTAGAAACTGGGTTTTTCTGTAGTCTTGACATTTGTTCTTTGTAGCACTGCAGGATTGAGGAAACTTCAGACTGTTGATAGCAGCAATGTAGAGCACAATAGGAGCAGTAAAAATAATCATTAAAATTCATTATTTTTTAATTATTAAAAATATATATTTCAGTGATATACTATTTGCAGCTCAGGAGACTAGAGCTCATAAATTGGTGCAAGCAAGCAGCCTGATTTTTGTTTGTCAGAGCTGTTTTTGATGTCTCCCTGCTTAATCCATGGGTGGAGTTTGAAATATTTTAGCTTATTATTGGTTTTGTTTTTTAACAATCCATTGGAACTGTTGTTGATTAGTCACAAGACTATTTTTTCTTTGGAACAGCAAGATTTATGTTGGCAAAAAAATAGAGATGCTATCAGAGATTCATTATGTGGCATTTGCGTAACTGGGTAACAGTCAACTTCATCTGCAGTTCTAAAATACACATTGGAATTATTCTGCTTTTAATGTATACACTGAACTTAAAACTTTTAATGAATTTAAGAATGTATTATTCCAAACTGATGCATGGTTTAATTACCACGTTAATCAAGTTTTATCCACAACGTATGAGGGGTATAGTTGTGTCATGTCCGAATGTTCAAATCATGAAACATGATTTGTAAATATGTGTGTTTTAAGGCCCATGATAAATGGCTCTATCCTTTTGAATTAACGGGGGTAGTGTACATTGCAAGGTTCTTCTCATACAGCAGTGCAGCAAAGATCTTGGATATGCTGAAGAGACATCTATGGGTTGTTTGGAAAGGAGTAGTTAAGCCCTACTTCCCAGCACTGACATACAGTACTCTCAGGTATGGACCCTATATTTACATACAATGCATCTTAGGAGGAAGAGAAAACATTGTGACTATGCTCTTTGCATAGTGGTTTTATTTAAGGAAGAAAAAAACAGTGTTACCATATGGTTAGATGAGATGAATGATGCAGCCTGGCCTTTACTAGGTTTCTACTAGTTTGGGACTCAGGTAGAGAAACCTGTGCACATTTTATGAGCTAATATTGCTCATGCTATCCGGAGTATTCTGTAATGTTTTGGATTTTGCATTAATTTTCATTAATTCAAACCAGTAGCCATTTTTTTAAAGTGTTTGCAGTCTTTACAACTAAAGTCATCCTTGAGTTAGGTACCTAATTTAGTTTATAGCACTACTTTCAGGTTAATTTCATACTAGTAATATAAAATATACTTTAGGTGATATGTTTTGTGAGGCAATAATTTTGGAGGCATGCTTGTAGAGCACTTTACTAAATGCATTATTGAAATGAAGAGACTCTCATAGGCTTTTACATCAGCAAGACTTTTCCATTGTTATTTGTATTGTAAAAGGTAGGCATTCCATTTATTACATCTCAGGTATTCAATTAGTATTTTCTAATAGCAAAAATAATGTGGTATCTCCCATTTCTAAGGATTTCTTATGATTTGATGATTTGATGTTAACTTTTCACAGAATAGGTATTTTATTGGAATATGTCACATGCAGGCATTCTGTTGACCTTGTATGGCTTTATTTTATGAATCTTTGTCAGTGCTTTGTAATGTGTTTATTTTTGTTCTGGTTGTGGTTTGTTATTTATAGTAGAAATATTCTGTGTGCTATAAACCTGTCACACCAGCTGTTTTATGCATACAAACAATTCTGAGCTAGAAGCAACATGTGATAAAGCAGATAGGTCCAAGTGTCATTCTCTTAGGTCAAGTTTGGTGTTCTGTTATAAAGCAGATTTCCTGTCTTTAATCATAGGTTGGGTGTTACCTTGTACTCCTGCTGTCATTTACTGTTCTTTTCTTTGTTCAACAACAGATGAACTTGACCCGTGTTCAGTTTGACTCACACTAAACTCTGCCAGTTTCTTTGTATTTGTTTCTCCCCCACCCCGAAGCACTGGCTGCTCATGGAGAAAACATGATGTGAAATTAGTATTTCCTGTGACTTTGTTTCAGAAACTTGTGTTGTAATGGTTAACAGTGTGTTAACACTGTTTTTCATGATGCTTTCAGTAAAATGTGCCGTTACTGCAACCTGTTACAGAGTTGTCATTAACATCACAACTTCCTTTTTTTTTTTTTTTTTTTTTTTAAGCAAACCATTGTGAAGGTCTTTTGTCTAATTTCCCAGGGCTTGTAACTATAAAAATTGTCACCAATCAGTCCAAGTTTGCTGTACAAATTTCCAAATTGTCAGTGCTTAGGTTAGTACTATTTAAAACTGTGAAGTAAGTTTTAATTTAAAAGTAAATAAATAGGTTATGCATTTGGAAAAGGTTGCAAGAGCATCATTTGCCAAAACAGCTGTGAAATCCTCTGTGCTGCAGTAGAAGTTCTGCTCGAGCATCTGGCTCTCACTGACAGTCCCACAGGCTCTGGTTGAGGTTGTCAAGTTGTACCTGTGGCAGAAAGCTAAACCAAGTCTTCTAAGGAGCAGGTGAGAAGGAAGGTCAAAGGGGAAGGACTGGAAGGGATTATAAAGAATACAGGAGCTGAAGGGGAAAGGAATTTGAGTTCCTCCTGTTGCTTTCAATTGGAAACAGTGCTTTAAGTGGCTTTTGTTGATAGTCTCTACGAGAGAGTGAGGGAACTGCAGGCTTTTTGGATTCTGTCTTCATGTGTTCCCACTTACGCTAACTTGCTTAGGCTTCTGGAAGGCAAAAGGGGAACATTACTTGTCTTCATACCGCACAGTATTTCATCAGTGCACATTCTCTTTAGTCATACCTTTCAAAATCCTAGTTGCAGCAGCAGGATACTGCTGTGAAAAATTATTGAAGTGTTTGTTGTTGTTGTTGTTGTTGTTTTTCCCTTATATTATAATGAGCTATAGAGAAGATAGCAACAGTGAAACTGCTATATATTGGTTTTGTTTGCACTTTATTATCATTTTGTTAAGGTCTGGGCAGCAGAAGATGCTTGGAAATCGATAACTTGAATGAAGACTGAGCACCTGCTTGTTATAGACAATGGCCAGACTTGAAATTTATGCCACCCCTTTAGTATGGGTATTTTATAAGTGACTATATTAAGGCAGGAAAATTTCTCTGAAGTGTTGTCAGATGTATTTTGAGTTTAAATCGTTAATATTCAGGGCTCATTGTCTCCATGTAAGCCAAATTACTTTGTTGGTAATTATTCTTTCCATCTTGAGGACAAGCTTTAATAGTCATAAAGAGAACAAAATGGATAAAAGATTAATTTGAATGCTCCCCATCACTTTAACAGGAAAATCTTACCTCTTCCTTAATTGTGTCACTCATGGTCACAATTTATGAGAATTAAATGATCTGTTTGTAAGAAATATAGATTTTTTCAGTATCTTTCCTTTTGTAGTTCTGGGTCTTTCAGATCTTGGTTCTATGCCTTTTTGTTTTTGTGCAGCCACCTTGCAGTGAAAACCAAACAGCATTACTTTCTTCCTCTGAGAACAGGCCTCTCTTATGAGTTTACTGCTACAGGTAACAATTAGCATCCTTAAGCTGTGGTTTGCCTGAATCTGTGTAAGAGGAATCCACAGCTTCTTAACTATCCAGGCATCTGAAAAGTTTTCACATTTTCCTTTTGAATCAGTTTTTATACATAAAAAGAAGAACATACTTCTTGTTAAAATGTTACCTTTGCATCTCCATTCTAATAATTCTTTTATTAAGTAAAATCAATGGACTGATTCCAGCTTGTCCCTCCATGTAAGGACCAGGGTCCAGAACTTCTCTGGAAAATGTGTCCTGCAGACTCTCTTGGAAATTGATATAGGACAACACAAATCTTTCTTTGTAAAATAGGTTAGGAGATGCTAGTAAGTCTTGCATCCTTATGGATGTGTAGTGATAAAAGCAGTGTTTAAAAAAAAAAAAAAAAAAAAAAGTTTGATTTAGGGCTGCCTCCATAGAGATCGAGGTGTCAAGCCTGTCAGGCTTCTTCAGAGTCCTGGTGTATGCTGTTTTACAGGAGTGGGCTCCAACATCACATAGACTCTAATATCTGGCCCCTGATCCTGGAAGTAAGTATGTTATGCCTTTTCACAGAATCACAGAATAGTCTAGGTTGGAAGAGAACTCTAAGATCACTGAGTCCAACCTCTGACCTAATGCTGACAAATCCTCCGCTAAACCATATCCCTAAGCTCTACATCTAGACGTCTTTTAAAGACCTCCAGGGATGGTGACTCAACCACTTCCCTGGGCAGCCCGTTCCAATGTCTAACAACCCTTTTGGTAAAGAAGTTCTTCCTAAGATCCAACCTAAAACTCCCCTGGCGCAACTTAAGCCCATTCCCCCTCGTCCTGTCACCAGGCACCTGGGAGAACAGACCAACCCCCACCTCGCTACAGCCTCCCTTGAGGTACCTGTAGAGAGTGATAAGGTCACCCCTGAGCCTCCTTTTCTCCAGGCTGAACAAGCCCAGCTCCCTCAGCCACTCCTCATAGGACTTGTTCTCCAGGCCCCTCACCAGCTTCGTTGCCCTTCTCTGGACTCGCTCAAGCACCTCGATGTCCTTCTTGTAGTGAGGGGCCCAAAACTGAACACAGTATTGGAGGTGCGGCCTCACCAGAGCTGAGTACAGGGGGACAATCACTTCCCTAGCCCTGCTGGCCACACAGTTTCTTATACAAGCCAGGATGCTGTTGGCCTTCTTGGCCACCTGAGCACTCTTTTCTGACAAGTCTCTTCTGAAAAGACTTGTCAGAATTGGCCTAATTTCTGAATCATATTTGGAAATGTGTATGAAATAGCGAAAGTTCAGCTGAGATCACTCTGATTATGAGCAGAATTAGAAATTTGAGCAAGCATAAGGGAAAAATATGAGCTGCCCATGGAATTTAGATTTCTGCAACAGCTGAGGCTAAATTTTTAGGAATGCAGTTCTGAACTTCATCTAATATTTAATCCTAATTTCTGGATCTGGTACAGAGCTTTCTACAGTTATTTATTCACATTTATTTTTAAGAGCAAGTATTCAAGCCTGGGCAAGGAATTGCCAATTCCTGATGGCAAATCATTAAAACTTCCTCTGATGGGGTGAAAGATTGTTTGAGAAAGAACTTAGATCTCATGACAGTCTAAAGACAAGTTAAGAAAGGAAAAAGGAAAAGGAATCTTGAGGAAAAAATCCTGGCGTGTATATTGTTTAAATATAGAATTTATGTGGATTTCCTTTGAAAATAAACTGTTCTCTGCTGAAAGGCACTGAAGAGAAGATGACTAGATATGGTTCTAGCACTTTGTTAGGCAGGGAAGACAGACCAAAAATATTTAGCATTCCCCAAAAAGGAAATGTTTAAGTAATTTTTAAAAGTTTTGGCAGAAAATATCTGCTTCCTGATGATTTTTTTTTTTTTATTATTAGTATTTTCTGTCTGCTGGGAAGTGTGGTGGCTCTTGTTTTAAAATGAATTTGTTGCTAACTAGTATCAGTTTCACCTTTTATTTTCAGCCTCCCAGCTCAGCAGAAACTTTTTGTGCTGTTTCATACCAACAAAAGACTGCACCAACTCATTAAGTATGTGGTTTCTTAATTTAGAATTATTGTTTGTTTGCTACCCAAATTCAGATGTATCTTGACATTCTTGCTTACTAGAAGCATTCAGGATTCTGCAGAACAATCTAGGATTTGTCAATTCATAAAAGATTTAACAGATCAAGAGAGAGATGTAAGGATGTAGGGTCTAGGCTCTCTTTGTCTTGCATTTATTATGCTGACAACTTGATTTTTAGAAGTTAAAATGAATGATTTGACTAATAGTTTCAACTGTTTCTCTTTTGTTAAGGATGCTTGCTTGAATTTCTCTCTTCATACAATTAAGTCCTGGAAAAAAATATCTTTGGAATAGGAGTAGGAACATATTTAGTCTTCTGATATTTGATTAATCAATAAGTCTTCTAAAACCAAGGATATACTATCTTAGAAATGTATAGAAAATATGTCAAAAAGTAAGCATCTAGGAAATAATCTACCATGATATGTGCAGCATATGTGTAGAAGGGATCATAAGTGTCAGGATTTTTCTTTTCCCTGTATTTGCACTTGTTCTTTACACTACAGTCAACATAGGCCTTAAAATAGAACCAAACCTCGTATTTCTCCCCAGAGTACCTTTTAATTAGTTCCTTTTACTTAAACCATATTTTAGTGATATGGTTTAGTGGAGGACTTTTTAGTGTTAGGTCATAGGTTGGACTAGGTGATCTTGGAGGTCTCTTCCAACCTAAATGATTCTGTGATACTACTTTGAGGACAAGTTTTTCTGACCCAAAAGAGTTAATGCTGTTTGATGCAGGAAAGATGATGGAAAGATGGGTAAGCTCCATCATTTTTTATATAAAACACTGTATTTCAATCACTTGTGATACTTAGAGATTCCATTATTTTTTGTAACTATTCTGCATTGTTTTCTAGTTTACTTTGGATAAGGGAAGCTTACATCTATGCATGTTTAGACTTTGAAGAGGGCTGCTCAAATGGATGTTGAAATTGCATGAAGCACATACAATTATAAATTTTCAGGTAATATATGGAAAAATGCATAATTTGATACCTTGCAGAGGAACACCTTGTGGAAGCTAGCTTTTCTTACCCTGAAGTAATACAAGTTAATTTGATGGCCAAGTGAGGCAATTAACTGTGTGCATAACCATGGAAAACAAATATGTGCTAGTGACCTAGCTGGCAGTTTGAGAGAAGACTCTTGTTATCAGCAGGTCAGTCTGACTCACTTGTTCTCTTCCCAGTCATAATGTCTTTTGTCATGCAAATATAAGACCTCTTAAGGAAGCATTCTATTTTTTGGTTTGGATTATGAAACTGGAACCTAATCCTGTAACTTTCCTGACTGCAAGTTCTTGATCATATTAATGGCCAAACGTGTACATGGCCATGGAGTTCTTTCAGGATGAGCTTCTCATTTTTGAAATTACAGATGGCCTGGCGATTCTTATGCTGGTGGGGTAGCACCAGTCATATCCAATATTTTTAAGGCAGCAGTAAGTTCAGGGTGAATGCTTTTTGATGCTTAAGGTATATAGCTTTCTGCTTAAGGTATATAGCTTTCCTGACTTGAGTGAAATGAAGAATCACTGGGTTTGTTCCATGGAAGGCAGTTGCTACAGGCTTGCTTACCAAGAGTGGTGAAGAATCAGCAAAAATGGAGTTTCCTTCATCATCATACAGAACTCCCACAGATAAAATCAAGCTTTGCACTTCCTTGACGTGTCCTCAAATGCAACACGTGGGCACTCTGCCAAGCATATTTTTGCACCTTGGTTCTGGGCCATTTCTAACACATGCCGTGCTTGCCCTCATGTCTCTTACTTTAAGAACTGCTTAGCAGATCCCTTAATTTCTGGAATACTGAATTTTTCTGTGAACTGAATGTTTAAAAGTTTCACCCAGTATACACCTGGTGTTTTGTCTTCTGACTGAGGCATCTGTGTTTGGAGATAGCTGTCCACTTTCAAGGTTAAAGCCCGTTGCTATGATTTGAGACTGAGAAGTACACATGTAGGCGGCAGGCAGTGTTTCAGTTACTGACTCTCAAAGCCCCCCAAATACCTACCTATTACTTGAAAAATACCTTGAAGATGTCTTTACCTTCACCATACCACTGCCATTCTCTTTACACTTGCTAGCAATTTTTAAAACGCTTCTGTGTGCCTAAAGTATTATTTGAAGCAGTCTGTGAGAAAATCCAAAGCTGAGATAGAGAGGACAATATATATCACTCAGCTTCTGACACTTCTAGCACACTGCACGACAGGAAGCGAGAGCAAACTTTGTGGCCGCATGGGGAGGAGTTCCTGCTGAAAACTGAAGGAGAAACATAGGGTCTTCTTTGTAGCAGAGTTTTCACTGTCACACTGAAGATTAAGAAACCTCCTCAAATCTGAGTACAGTACAAAGTGCCTAATGGTGTGGTGCTGTTTTTTTGTGCATCATCAGGTGAGTATGCATTCAGGGTTATGTTACTTCTTATTGTTTGCTTTTGTGACATTGTAGTAAGTAAGTTGAAATTGCACAGATCATCTTTCCAAGCATGGCAGGATTTGAAATTCTGTCTTAATGAAACCAAAATGGTGCTTAGCAGGTGTGTTTTCTTCTGTAAGGAAATAAACTTCTTAAAAATGTAGATAACATATTCCAATATTTGATATTGGGATGGATGATGGTTTATTTTTGTGTGTGTGTGTATTTGTAGTATATTGTTGCAGGATGATAGTTCTTTTTTTTTTTTTTTTTTTTTTTTTTTTTTGGTTGGTTGGTTGTTGGTTGGTTGTTTTACCATACGTGTGTAAACAGCTCTGCCTCTGTCTCCTAGCATAAAAATGATAATTCAGTCGGATACTGGGGTTTATGTTAGAACATTTTAGCAGTGCATAGACTTTGTGCATATAAGTGAAAGCTATAAAAGATCCCATATACAGCATATTTACAGAGCATAATAACTCTGCTGCTGCTGTACAATGTGTGTATGAAGTAGCACCTGGAAAACTGGCTGCAGTTTTAACTATTGCACCTTCAAAAGTAGCAAGATTGATAATAAATGTAGGAAATGTCACTTTTGAAGAAAGTTTAAAAGGTTTAGTACTTGTCACATGTAGAAAAATTAGACTCAATTTGTGGTAAAAGTATGCACACATCTCTTGAGTGTGTGGGAGTAATTGTAAAGGTGGCATTTGTTCTCTGTATTTGCCAAGCTAGCACAGGAATAAGAGGGCTTACAAAATCAGTCTATTTTGTAACAAGGGAGACTTAGGTTAAATATTTTGAGGAGAACGCTTCCCACCTGCAAAGTTAACTTAGCAGTGGAACTGACTACACAATTATATTGTACAATCTGTCATTTTAAACTTTTCAGTATAATTTAGAAATTTTGTTCATATGGGCATGTTTTACATGTTGCAATGGCTAGCATTTAATTCTGGGCTATTCTTAATGATTTGTGGAATTTTGTTTTGGGGCTATTGATTGTGAATGAGAGTAGCACATTAGTGTCACGTGTGAACAAATCTGATCTCTAACTTTGCAGCTCTAATCCCAGATCATAGCATCCTGTCAGTGGCTGGAAAACTAGAGAGCTTCCTCTTATTCAAGAAGCAAAGTTATTTCAAAATATTTGTGTACGTGTTGAATAAAACCGTACTTTGAAATTCTTAGAAATATGATAAAGGTGAGGAACTGCAGTGTGAGTCAAGTAAGTCAGGGCTGTGTTCAAGGCCTGTATACTCTTGGATTTGCTGTGGAGAATATGGCTTAAGTACATTGAAGCTTAAGAGTGGATTGTTAACTGGATATATTTTGTTTTACGCTGCCTTTAACAGTAGTGAGAGAGATAGTCTATGACAAATTTATGGCACAGAATATTTTTAAGATGTTATGTGGAATGGCTTTAGGCAGTTCTGACTTAAAATATGTTTAAGAAAGCTAAATCAAAATTGCAACTGGCCTGGAAGTTTATCAAGATGGTCAGAGAAATGAAGAACTATTTAACTTGTGAAATTTGCTTTAATAAATGTTATGCATTCGAATTCTCTGCTTTTATTAAATAGCTTAAGAATGAGACTGCTGATTACTAACTGCTGTGCTGTATAATTGCTGTAGTGTTTTTGGACGTACTTAACATTTATATTTGCTGTGAGTGTGTATTCTACACATTGTTTACTTGAAAATTTATAGCAGAATAAATCTACAAAATACTATACTTTTACAGTTTTCATGGAACACCAGGGAGATGCACACCTGCCAGTGACATAAAATCATGTAGATTCTCTAGTGTATATTAATGTTGCTGAGCTCACATTAAAATTTTTGGTTGAAACTGGGCTAAAAAAATAATTCAAGAATAATTCTAGAATCAAGAGTCATAGGGATACCCACCAGTATTATACAAGCCTTGTTTCCTGAGAAATGAAGCTCAAGTGTGTTGTTTATTTTCCCCACGTATATTTAATCCTAAAATAGACACAGCAACATGTAATTTTAGTGAAAGCATAATTAATTTTAATCTATGCTGAAAAATCCATTTTGGGTGCAGCCATTTTATCTATTCAGTGTGAGGCTGAAGAGCAGAACTTCAGGCGCTAGATCAAAAGCCATCTACAGGAACTTGTCTGTGGTTTTAAAGGTAGAGCAGCATAATGATGCTGAATGAAGAGACTGAAGGAAAGCAGGCTAACAGCAGAGTACTAGAACAATAAGGGATGACTGCAGTTTTCACTAATGAAGCCAAATGAAAGCCACGTAGAGACCTAGTTTACAGAAATTATTTCATTCTGCTATGTGGAGTTCCAGTGCTGTGCACAGCATCAGCAAGTCAAGCTCTTTCGCAATGAGATTCGTGTACTTAAAAAAAAATAATTTGTAATTTGAATGAATCTGCCTTTCAAGTGAGCATGTTTCATTGTGGTTTTTGTTCCAAGAACAAAAGCCATCCCCTGATGTAGCAGGTTGGGAAGTAGAAGTGGTGGCTGACAGCTGTGATTAAATGGGCAGCTGAAGCAAGTGCAGTTTGTTGCTGTCTAGATAGAGGAAGAGCACAATGCCTTCCTTAAATTCATATGCCTTTAAGAGCACAATGCCTTTGAGGGTAGAGTTAGAGCATTAAAATAGCCTCAATTTAATTTATTCTTTCTTTTACAACTGAGGCCTGGAATAAACTCTCTCAATATAAACAAACAAGGCTGGGAACTTCACCAGGTCAGCTGACCAGGAGCAAAGGAATATGAGGATTAATTGTATGTGACTGATTGTATTACCTAGGGGTACTGGGAACTGGGCGTGACAGATTGTAGATGAAAAGTGGTTATGGGAAGAAGAGAGGAATCTGAATAGTGCACTGACTCTTCTAAACTGCATCTTAGTTTTTGTTTATATGCTAGGCCAATTTAGAATCCTTAGACATTGATTCTAAGTGTTAACTAAAAGCGTAATTAATGTAGCATTCCTGAAGTCTTTGTCTTGAAGTCATGAATGAGAAAGGATCCTGTACGAATAATTGTTGCTCAACTATGTAGCAAGGAACTTTTAAGGAGAAGGAAGTAAAAGTGTATTTAAATTATTTATCTGAATTTGGTTCTGCTTTTGTAGCAAACTGAAGAAGGTTCAGCATATGCAGCTCTCTGCTAGATTCCAGTGCCTGATACTCTCCCCTGCCTTCCGAAAAGGGGAAGGAAGAAGGTTAAATAAAGACAGGATAAATACCAGTCCTCAAAAAAAGCTCTGCTGATCCTTGTCCTTACAGTATCCCGTACATGCACACCCATTTCCTGTTGTTACTGTTGGAACGTGTTGCACATAATTTTCATTTCATTGTTCACTTCAGAGTTCATTTCATGTTACAGTGACTGGAAAATCTCAGGTCCATCATGATAGCACTGTAGAAGTAAAACTTAATTCTGTGCTTACAGAAAGGTGGAAGGAGCTGCCATTTTGGCTGGAAGCGATGTGAAAGGCTCCTCAGAAGTGCTTGGCTACTTGTGGCTCTGTGCCAGCCTTAATGCCATGTAGGAGTTTGCTGCTGTGCTGCAACAGACCTAGGCTGGTGTTTTTTGGTTTTGTTTTGCCTGGGTCATTGACAGCAAGCACTTCTGTTGCTAATACTGACATATAAACAGCCTGCCAGCTGAGCACATGCAGGGTGGGACACAGGACCTGCAAACCTGTGTAGCAGGCTCGGGGCCAACTGGGCAATCTCTCCCTCATTAGGAATAAAGCTTTTGCTTAGGTTTGTGTGGCAGTTTTGAGAAAAAGAGACCAGTAATGTCTCTGCTCAGAACAGTAGAGGGCAGCGGACATATAAACAGAAACAAGTTTGATAATCAACCTTTACCGGATTTTTGGTTCTCTTCAGAGCTGAAGCAAATTCTTTTGCTAAGGTATCATAAAGAACTGATATTGAAATATAGGGTAAATAGTTCTTTTATTTTTTAAAACCTTGTATTAGAAGTTGTGGTCCCCAAATGCATGTTATGATGCATTCAGATGAAAGTTTTCATCATTCAGATGAAAAGGCACTATGCTCTGGGAAGACGTGCTGTGAAATCCTGTGGTCTTCCTGTGCCTTCAAGCTGTCAGTGGCACACGCAGGAAAGTCAGAGCTCACCAGGGCGGGGCACTGGTACTGACATAAAGGGGAGTTGCAGGTTAGGGTGAAGTAAAAAGGAGATGCATTTCTCTCTAAGCTTAAACTAGGTGTGGATTTTTAATGTTATCTCTGAACCAAGCTTAGCAGGAAATTCAGAGGTGCCTGGCTGCTTGTTGCAAGCAGAGATGCTTGTGATTAATATGACATGGCCTCCCTCTATACAGGCTTCTTTTAATAACTTTACGTCAAAGTGGTGTGTCTTTTTTTTTTTTAAGCATCATTTATTTCTTCTTAAAGTTGAATGTCAGTGCAGCAGCAATGTGATAACATGGAAAACAATCTTAGGTAGGGTTTATTCTTGTTTCAGTGTTGTGAGCATTCTGGCTTTAAGCTGGATGATACAACAACACTGCTGCCTCTTCTAGCACACTTCGGACGTCTGTCATGTGATATCCCACCACCTGCAGAAGGAAATGTTAAATTAGTGATTATTCAACTAACCCTAAGACAGAAGGTTATTAAACTTTTGCTTAGAAATATTATACCAAATTTATGTTGGATTCAAGGCAAATGTTGTTAACTGAGTGATAACTGCTAGGGATAAAAACATTGAAGCCTTTAGTCAGAATCTTCTCTTGCATGACAACTGAAATGTTTATTTTCTAATCTGAAATATTTGTTATTATTAGTTTTATGCCTGTGTCATCTGTGAAACTTCTAGAAACAAATTAGTCCAGAGAGCTCAGATTTTGTCTGCTTTCCTCCCAGTCCAGTTTGTCATCTAGAAATACTTGAGATTTGTCACCTTGAAATCCTTTTGAAGAAACTTTCAATTATTGTTGGTAGGAAAACTGTTTATGTAACTTAGACTCAATAATCTTTACTTGCATAGTTTTCTGTGTGTCACAAGTGTCACCAAGAAAAATGTTAATGGGATGTTCAAAGGCTCTACAGCAGAACATGTTGTGGCATGTTTACCTTCATTTTCCAGAAAACAAAGGCATGTATATACATGTATAAACTATAAAATATACATGTGCATACAAAAACATGTGCATATGTACACAGCCCTACCTACTTATATTTATTTAAATCATATGTTAGAAGTAAGGTGTGGTTTTGTTATTTTTTTTTAAATACTGCTTTTTTCCTAGTGGCATTGTTGAAGTGTGCCCAAATGTGTATTCTGGAAAGACCAAGTTTTTCAGATATTTTTCTATAGAAACAATTTAAAATACAGAACGATCAGTTATTTTTTCTTTATTTTGTTTTGAGAGGGAAGGGAAAGTCTGTTTTGGTGAAATAAATGAATCTTCATTTAAATGGATCTCTGCATGGAAAAAAAAGGGCTTAAAAAGTAAGTTGTGTGCATTGTTTTGAAATGCACAGGCCTATGACTTAGAAGGTTTAAAGACCTGGCTATTTGAATACATTGTCTTATATATATATTTTTTTAATTATTATTATTTGTTATTTTGAAGCACATCTGTGTGAAGACACTTCTGCGAAATTAGAATAGACATGATTTAGGAAAAGTCAGCAATTCTTCTGACAAGTGTTTCCTTCCATGTCACAGGATGGGCTTTTATATCAAATTACTTTTGTAAATTTTTGCATTTCATCAACCAGGTGGTAAAATATAAATCTCCAGCATGGGTAACTAAAACCCTGTGATGAAGAGAGGATATTAATTCAGCCTTCCTATAACAATGTCTTATTACTCTAATTCCTTTAATTAAATAATTGCTTTAATATATAATTGGATATCTTACTTTCTCATCTCCTGTGAGATAATTATTGAGAACAACTCTTTCCTGAGATGTTAACACCAGGAAGCGTTCTGTCTCTGTTGCTGTGGCTGTATCCCAGTCATCACAGTCCCGTGTATGCCCAGTCATCACAGTCCAGTAATTCATTTTTTTATGTATTTCAAAAGACAAACGTGCTTTCAAGTGTGATGGAAAATATCTTCTGTCTGGAGGTGCACATTTCAAATGTGTGTAATGTGTAAATGTGTGGTCAGTCAGAAAACACAGACCTGTCTGTGTTCAGAATAGATGTGTTATGGATATACTTTATTTCACCTTTTCTTAAGGTCTACAAATATTGTGCAGAAAAGAAGAGTTACTGAACCATTGGAAATGGTCCTTCATAACAATTTTCAATTCAGATTGCATCAAGTAAATACAAATGCTAATAAATAATTACTCTGCAGTGAGATAGCAGATGTTACTTGTTTATTTCTCATAGAGTAATATGGAGTAATCACACTATTTTACATTTAAAGTATTTAGTACAGTGATGCAGCATGACATTATTCACAGTTTATATGTACCAGAAATGATGTGTGATCCTTTCTAGTTTAATGATTACATAATACCTTTAAAATGGATTATTTTTAATAAAATTACTCTCATTTTAGAATACATAGGGGGTTCTATTTGGAACGTTCAGTTTAGAATTTGAGGAATATTGACATCAGTAGCTTTAGTTTGCTTCCCAAGTACAAAGATAGGGTGCGTGGTTGTGTGTCTTACTTTATCCTTTTTCATAATATTCATAAGGTTTTGGGACTTCTTACTGGATTTTAATTAAAACAAACACTGATACAGTCATTAATTGGGCATGATTCTGTTAAAACAGCATACATACACAGTATGTTATAATGTGGTTATGTATTGTGCATATAATGAACATAACTTGTAATTCAGGCATACTCAGATTTCCATAAGGGCCTCATCTTTTCTATCCCATAACAAATCTGTGGTTAAATCTGCAAATTTTCTCTAAGATCTCTGTATGAGTAAGCTCATGACACCATTAGTTTCTGTCCTCGTAATACAGCACACTCAGCATGGACTTTCCTCCTCCCAACTGCACATGCTTCTTCAGGCCATATAGTCCTAAAAAGCTATTAATTTGTATTAAAACTGGTAATTGACATGGTCATAGATAATTGTAAGCAATATTAACAGGAACTAGTGAATACTTCATGTGCAAGGTAAGGAAACGGAGCTAAGAAATCAGTCCCACTCTGTTGTGCTGTGCCTGGGCTGATACAGGTGACGCGTTGAGTAAAGTTTCACACATTGTGGTTTCTGACCTAAGGTAGTATTGCTTGATATAAACTGCTATGACAAACCTGCCATAATGTCATATGATGTAATTATGATTTGTTAGCCTAAATGACAAATAAGCACATCAATGTGTGCAATAAGTATTGGAACTCTCATAGAGAGCCTGGCTTACTTAAATTCTATAAGAAAGTTCAACTTTTCCATTAATGTGCCACTTAGCTGATTTTGGTATTTGGGCTATAAATCCACTTCAGTGTCAAAGATTTTTGGCTTTGCAGGTAAGCTTGTTCCGCTTCAAATGTGCGCAATATGTACAATGCTTATTCACATAACCCTTGTGGGCCCGGCCTAAAGCTTTGATGCTGTAGTTGTAAGATTTTTTGTGAAAGGAACATACACCAAATTGTTGAGATAAAATGATATGCCAGGTGATTTAAACATAAGATGGAGAGTAACATTTAGGGGCAACTTTATGGAGCATGAGAAACGCAGAGGTCAGCTGTGTGGAGCTATGGCAAATGAACCTGGAGTTGGAACTCCTTTGGGTAAAAGACACTCACAATGAGCAGGGATTAATGTAATGAACACCTTATGCTCCTTGCATAATATCGACTGTAATCTTTGCTTCTAATCCACTTATTATGGGCAAAGAAATTTATCTGGTAGCTCAGTTATTGGAATAAACTTTGCCATGGTGTTTTTTTTTTTCTTTTTTTTCTCCCACTTATATGATGATAACAACCCTTGAAATACTTAGAAGATGAAAACATCCATCTTGCCTGCAGTGGTTGATATTTGACAATTTCTGTGCCAAATGACATGGCTAACAAAGTCACTGGGACAGACTTCAAGATGACATAAGTAGTATTTTTTGTTTATTTCTTATTGGTTTGTTTGATTGTTTGGGTACTTTTCAGGAAGTAGAATAGCTAAAATAAAGTGGAGAAAGTGATCCTTTGATTAGCGCAATAAGGCTGGCTGAGCTTCACCTACTTTGTGTGGGCCTGAAGATGTTTGTGCCTCTTGTAGTCTCAGTCAGCTTTTATTACAGCTCTGCCTGGGTTGGAAGTGCCACCGTGTTCACAGCTGACCTGTAACCTGTGACTGCCAGCACATATCTGATAATGCCTTATTTAACAACTCCCTGCTTGTGAGTGCACCCATTCTTAACACTATGTTATCAATAAAATTGCATCTTTTCCATTACAGGAGGCATTTATACTTCCAAAATGCATAGAATTTATTTTAAAAAGAGTTTATTTCAATTTTTCTTTTCCTTCAAATTTGACCTGTCTATACAGTTCTGGGAACACATACTTAAGCATTTGAATGTCTTTATAGTTTCTTACTACTTTCGTTTTTGTGTTTTAAGGAAAAAAAAAAGTTGATAGCTTTTTGATTTTTTTTTTTAGAGTTGATATTCTCTTATTTTTGAATGGTGGGTCTGCTTTCATTTGTTTTATTACTATGTTGACTCCATTGGAATTAACTCTTCTAATATTTTTGCAGAGTGAAGCTTAGGTTTACAGAATTTTTATACTCCTATAACTTACACAAATACAAATCCAAGCTGTGGATGCAGTTGCATCATGTCTATCTACGCACACCTATCCAAAATCTATACTATAACAGTAAGAGGGATTGACTGTTCCCGGTGTTAGGACAAAGAATTACTTTTTATAGAACACCTTCCATTATGTAATATGGTTGGAGAACTCATAAATCAGGTTCTGTTTCTAAATAAAGTAATAATAATGGTGTTAAAATACCACTGGTTGTTGACTTTAAAATTATCATTGTCAGAAAAAAAAAAAAGTGAGACAAATCAGACTTCATGAAAGAAATAGCAAAACTGTAATAAAATATTGTGCAAGTCAAAGATCTGCTTAAAATTATTGGGTAAATATAAAAATATAAGTTTCAACACCTCTAGCTTCATTTTAAAACAGCATGAAATAAACACTTCTGGATTTTATAATAAATATTCTTTACATAATTGATTATTGATAATTGATATCAATTGATAATTGATTAAGTTCATCAAAGAAATGGTTATCAGAACCCTTATGCTTGACTTAGTAGATGCAGTGGCTATTTTACTGGCTAGAGTAAAACCTCCATGCTTCAGAAGAGCCTACGACATGAGTAATAGGGAGGAGGCGGTGGGGGGATGGACTAGAGCTTTTTATTTATTTATTTATTTATTTCTTCTCCCATTACTAATTACAACTTTATCTCAGGAGTGATTATTTAGTGTAATATTACTGAAGTTACTGTAGTTTAAAGTGACACAGGTATAGTGTGTGTTCATGCAACGCTTCTGTATTTCATGTATATATATATATATTTATTTCTCTCTCTCTATATAAACCATTTCTTGACTGTTTTAAGATGTATTTAATATTTCTGTGAGATTCAGAAAATATAAAAAGATAGGAGATCTGGAGCATGTGTGTTTGTTTTTTTATTTTATTTTTGTTTTGTTTTGCTTTTAATGCTCATCTTTTGACTTCAGTAGACTAGAAACTAAATCCCAGCTGTTATCTGTGAATGTTTATCTCTACTTGACAGTGGAAGACAAAACAGCTAGATAAATAGGGATCATGTATTCTGTGACTTCTCTTTTTTCTTAAATATTCCTGGTTTGCTAGAAAATGCAGGGCTCTGTTAAATGAAATTTCATGCTTCTTATTTGAAAGGGAAAAAGATAAATCTTTTTTGATCAGTCTGTGAAATGACATCAGGGAGGGCTCTTCCTTTTCCAAAACAAAAACTGAACTAAATTCTTGCAGTATATTTCATCTGCACTATATTTGAGAATCATAGAATCGTTTAGGTGGGAAAGGATCTCTAAGGTCAACAAGTCCTACCATTAACCTAGTACTGCTGGGTCTACCACTAAGCCATATCCCTACCATATCACCTCCAGGGATGGTGACTCAACCGCTTCCCGGTGCAACTTACAATATGCAATAATTCCTCATCTTTTTAGTTAAAAATAAAGGTATGTTAATTCAAGTGAACCTAACTCACTGTGAGCAGAAAAAGAACCAACATTTTAACTAACTTATATGCAGATAGGTGGGTTTTGAACACAAAAATAGAGCTTGTATTCACATGCATGATAATTATAATGATTAATGATCATGAGAGAAAGATATTAACTGTGTATATCTATGTGTATGACTTTATTATGTATACCTGTTTTGGGATCAGGCTGATGGTAGTTGGTGGTATTCTTTAAGCTTCTTTTTTTTTTTTTTTTTCGTAGAAGAAACGAAAACAGAGTATTCATGATGAAGATACAATCAGTATTTGCAGCCTGGATACAAGTGTGAGTAACTTAATTTTCCTTTTTTTGCCTTTTCTTCCCCTCCTTATAAAATAAGATCTGGTTATTATATGTGCTATGAAATAAACCCATTTGTCTTTTTAGCTGGATTGTTTACGTGTGTAGCATTAATAATTTTTTTTGCTTATTATTAAAAATTTAAATTTTATTTATATCACTGCTTTGCATTTTTCTGTACTAGTATTTATAAAGAGAAAAAGAGAAAAATGTAAGTTAGAATGACAGTAAAGCAATTAATCTCTTGTTAGTAAATAATTAGCAGGACAAAAAGGCATTGTGAATACAGGACTTGAGAACAGACCTTTTATCCAATTGCTTGCCTATATGAGAGGGTTTATTTCAGTTATGTCACTGGTGTTGTGAAGCTGTGTAATGTGATATTAATGCAATTATGAGATCTACACACATCATTTTAAAGTGATGTGCTAAAAATACACCTATGATTTCCTATCACAACTCAGATGTGATGAAAACATCCAAAAACCCATTCTATAAATTGTGCAGTTTTAACATACTTTAAAAAACATACTTTAATGTATATACTGTTCACACCTTCTGAGTATTGATTTTATTTTACAAACAACAACAACAAAAGTTATTGCAGTGACAAATATCTGCTTACTTTAAAAATAAGCTTTAGGGACCAAAATCTTTCTGCGTAGTTTGGTGGATGTCAAATCAAAGCGTGTGTGTGTGGTGGTTATGCAGTACACCACAGTATGTACTGTTTTCCATGTAAAGCTGTGACTTAAGGGTACTCTTGGTCTGACAACTCTCTTATATCTTCGAAAAGATGGGCCAAGTAGCTTATATGCATATCCTCAGTGAAAGCATTTATTTTCCCAGGCAGTGGCTAAGGGCACCAAAATTGAATGCATGTGTTCCTTATTAAGAAATTAGATTCTAACTGAGGTAATTATATATTATTAAAGTTTTCAGGTATTAAATCTCTCAGGCTCTGTAATAAAATCAATAAATATATGTATTTAACAAATAAGCATATTAGGCTTTTCTGTACAGCATGCTTCCTGGCTTACATAATGAACGACTCCCACTTGCTTCTCACAGCTCACCTCAGTGAGCTGCTGAGGCAGTGAAGCACTGCCAGATATGTGGCACACTTACTGCTGCCCTGCCTCAGTTGTCCCTGCTGTTCCTGGCCTCCAGGACATGCCTCATGCTTTGCTCTTGTTCTTGAGGGTTTTTTTTCACTGCTTGCCTTTGGTGCTTGACAACAGAAAGATGTGGCAATTTTTGACTCTGTCTGAAGTTTCTATTGTGTAAAGGCATCTGTTCAACACCTTTGTCCAGGAGAGGTGGGGAATAGGGAAGAGAGAGGGTGTTAACTGTTTAAAGACTGCTCCATGTTGCCTTAGAAAGCAACATACATGTTGGGATGGCTAGGTCTCCTGCCAATTTACCTCATCATCTGGCTGCAATCTTTTCATAAAAATAGATATAAAATGTTTTTATGACTGACCATGGCCAGACACACCTGTCTTTTCAAGAGGAATCGGTTATGACAGAATTTCCTTTCACAAGAAATGCTGGTTGGAGCTTTGCTGACTCAGGACCAGGACTGGTAACCTAAGCACATTAAATAATCTTTGTATTTGCTTAGTGATCTGGACTCGTATTGATGCCTTGGATGCCTTGGAAGTTTATCAACTGGATTATTATACTGGCTGGTTGGTCTTGGCTCATTTTATTGACAGTTTAAAGACTTGGATTTGTAAGTCCCCTCGATGTCAAACAGTTAGTGATAACTTGTGACAGATGTGGCCAGCAGACTGTGAGGACTGTCGAATGCATGAATGTAGCACAGTCTGAAGTCTGTTTTTAAAGGAAAAGGTTATCCAGTGTGGTTTTGTTCATGTTGACCTACACAGACAGGCTTACTTTGTGTTCAGCCTACACAGTTGACTCAACATGTCGTGTTGCATGCTGTGCTCTTAAAGTAGTGATATGTTCTAGAGTGATTTGCATATGTGTATTAATTTACAGATATATAGTTAATATCTCTTATGCAAATTTTATATTTTATAGATAATCTATGATAGCTTGTAGTGACAGATAAAGTGAAACAGTTTTCAAGGTCATACGCAGCTAAGTATTTTTTCGTCTTTAAAACAGACAAATACAGCTCCTCAGTTCTCTGAATTTCTCTCCTTATTTAAATTTAAGGATGTCTCTCCTTACTTAAATTTAGAGATTCAGTTTCCAGGTTTTCCTGTTTGTGCTTTCAATCTTCATTGCTGCTGTCATTTTTATTCTTTTCTAATGCCCAGCCTTTGAAACATAGGTCTTCAGTCTGCAATCCTCTTCTGAGCCAGGTCTGTTACTGGAGGAGCACAAATCCTTATGTTCCTCAGTTAGGATAAGGCAGCCCATTCTTCTGAGTCTTACATGGAAAGCAGCGTGACTATTTACTTCCTGTAGCTGAGTGCTCTTTGGGACAACAATTTTTGGACTGCTGCATGTAGTTGGTATGTTTTACTAAGTGAAGCAGCAATGAATGTTTTTGTCTGGAGGTTTTTATGTGGAACACTCAGCAAGATGGCTAAAAGCAATGTATATTTAATTGCTGTTGCAAAGTGGATAACTGTGAAGAAGATGAAATTTTGTAATGACGACAGATGATACCATGAGTCTCAACTCCATAAAACCACAAGTAACTCAGAAGGTATCTAGAGCAATAAGCTGGTAGAAACCTAATGCAGCACTTGCACTCTTCCAAATAAAATTGCACCTACGTAAGCAAAATGCCATTCAGGAGAAGAAAAAGGGCAGTGTTGTGCAGTATTCTGCTATTAATTTTATGCAGAATTTGTTGTAAGTTCAAGAAAGTTGCTTCTGTTTTCTTGTTATATCAAGAAGGAACACAAAACAGATGCATGATGAACTAGATAAGTAAAACATTTTTATATAAAGCCTCAGAAGAGTTATTTATTTTGATTATATATAAAAGTTACCATTACTGAAAATAAAATTATTTCAAATGTTAACTTACTGTATTTGGAACTGGAGAAATCTTAATGCTCATCTGTCAATTTTCAAGTTAATTAAATATGCTCCAATATAAACTATGAACAAAAACATACCCAGATTTAAGCACAATTTACATACATTAGATCATGGCTTTTAATATTGCTCTATTGCCTAGGTGGTCAGTGTTCCATCTGTGTTCAGACTTTATTATAAAGTGAATGGACTTAATCCATTATTAATCCATCATAAGGTTGGTATGGGCTAGACTCTGTTGGTATTATTTGGAGTACTTGTAATGTCATTTATCTTAAGGCCATGTTTCCTCTTCCTCTTGCTATTTCTCATTAAATGCAGCCTACGAGTGCTCTGTTGGAAAAATGTATAAAATGCCAGTTATGCTGCATTCTTCCCTTCCCCTCCCCCACCCCCCCATTCTGGAATGATCTCAGACTTCCTGCATAGTGTTGCAATACGATTACTCTTTATTTATATGAACAACTTCTCAGAGTTTGGGTAATTGTTCCAGTAAACCTTGTATATAATTCTGGTGAAGATAACCAATGTGTGATGAAGTTATACATCTTCAATGCAAATCTGTCTATGCAATGTGCCACTTACTGCATGTACACAGAGCAAACTGTCTTTAGGCACACCTGTGCAAATTGGAATTGCGTAAAAAATGACTTCTTGTATAAAACCACCCAGATTCTAAAAGTTAGAACTGATCTATAGTTATCTTAAATGAAGTACTACCTTTCTTTAAGGTTTAACACAAATCTTAATATCTTACTGTGTCTAAAATCTATTTCTATTTCTATTTATGTACAAGATGTACACCAAATACCAACAGCCTTACCGACAGTGCAGAGGCCACACTGGGGCAATTGTCCCTGCTGAGCCTGGGGAAACTGTTCTCTCATATGTATTTATTTTTTCCACCACAAAAAAATAGACATTAGCTTTGGTTAGTTAACATATTTGGCAAATTCAGTATGACTCTGCCCTACTTCAGTCATAAATGGTTGGGACTGGTAGGATGGTTGGAAGTGGTAGGATCCATCCTGCCCAAATTTTGGCAGGTCCATCTGTGAGTTATTTTGATCTCCTTGTATACTTTTGAGATGTGGATCCTCTTTTGAAGGGAAAACATGATGAGAGGTCAGCTGAATCTTGCACTGATACTTTGTGAAGCGTGATTTTTGGCGAAGGGAAGATACCGCAGAAGGAAAGTACAGGTATAGGCTTCAAGGAGGTTGCTGAGAGATGTGTACCTTATTCTTTTTTCTTCTTGTTGTTCCAGCAGTTGTGCAAGAATGCATAAATTTGTGCTTCTGAACTCATGGTACAGTTAAAGGATTTCTGGTGTATTTCCTAGTATTCTCCTTTGTAGTTCTTTCTCTCCTCTCCTTGCAAAATCTTTGAAAGTTAGAAGCTGCATTAAGAGATGTATGTCTGAAGTGGAACAAAAGGGAACATGTCCACTTGCTATTTATGATCTTGACTGAAAAGACAACCTTAGACTAAACAAGTTGTTGTACTGCTGAGATATGTAATAGTAGAGGAAAAATAGCAGCACAAATTCCAGAGCGAAGGATGATTGATAGGTGCATAAAAAAACAATAAACAAAAATGAAATAGAAATGCCTGAGTGAAGGGGGGAAAAAAAAACAAATTCAATTTATTGTGCATGCCTTTTCCTCTGCTTTGGGATTCTTCACTATTGTGCAGTTCTTGTCATTCAAATGGAACATTTGGTGTATTCTTTAAGGGGAAAATAAAGCAAGATTTTGTGTGGAAATTGTTGGTTCCTAGAAAACAATTCTTCTTCTTATATATATATTTCTGATGAGACGTGCAGAGTACCAGAGTTCAGAAGCTGAAAATATGCATAACCGTGGAGCAAAAGAAAGGCACTGTGAAATCTCTCAAAGTAATCCATAGATGCCCTTCAGAAAAGCCATCGCTTTTGCCATCTATTTTAATTGCTGATCAAATCTTAAATTGTGATCAAGTCTTGGGAGCTGTGGAAGAGTTGTGGTGTGAAACTGGAGAGAGCTTATACTAGTTCTTAGATTTACTGTTTTTTGGTGAGATCAGCCATGGTCATGCATTTTCTCCTTCTCTTGACTGTAAAGAGAAAAGAGAAAAATGAACTAAGGTTTTTCTCCCCAAACCAGAAACATTTCATCCAAAAGATGCATTCATTTTGTGTGCTTTGCTCCAAACCACAGAAAATTTCGTGACTGAAAAACGTGGGAGACTAAAAGGAACTTAATCTTCAAGAAGTACAAAAAATGATTATTTTTAGAAATCTGCAAACACCACCCTATTTATATCTCTGATTCAATCAGACTGAAAATAATCAGTGTGTATTTTAACAGTAGTGTAGATGAGGTTCAGTTCAGGCTGGCTGTCTGGTTATTAACTGAGTGCCCTAACCAAGCCTTGCAGTTTGTGCTCAGCTCAGGCAGCTTGTGGCAGGTCCTTATAAGCCCTTTGGCCATATCTACCTATCTACAGCCCAGCACTTCTCGAGCTACAGCAGCTACTCTGTATATAATACACAGACAGTGAGTTTATGATTAATTTCCTTTAATATCTTTTGTATCCTAAGTCATCTTCAGTACAGTGACAATACAGGCAGAAGGTGGTTAGTAGGGTTGTACAATTTGTCAGTATTGTTCATATTTCATTGCAGTGTAGTAATTTGATAAATTTATTGTTATTTTCTTGAATGATGCTGTTTTCCTTTATGATATTCCTCTGTAATGGAAACCAGAAATTGAAGTTTGAATTCAATTTAAGTTACTTTCAGGTTACAGAACCAGACTTGATGTTTGCTTGTTTTCAACATGGCAAAATCAGGAGCATTTGTGAACAGAAATTAGCCAGATGTTATTGAAAGCTAGGAAGTTGGCTATCTGTTATGAAATGAATTGCATGTGCGTTGATTAACTTGATGCAGATTTGCAGAGATGTAGTTATATTTTCATAATGAAATTGAATCAAGAAAACAGAGTTGTAGTTTGGTGGCTTGTTTATCTGGAGATCAAAATAAAAATTGATGTTGGTTCCATAGTGATAAATATAATATAATCCAATATTTTTTAAAATTAAATTTTATACATCATCAATGGTAACTGTATTTTATTCTGCATATATAATATGGACCATGTAGACAGAATTTGTAAGAAAAAGAAAGGCTCTGTATAAATGGTGCGTTGTGTATGCCCTTTAACCAGTGCTGAGCATTTCCATGTTGTGTTATACTTTTGACTGTAACAGCCTACCTGTACTTACCGCACTGAAGAGGGAATGGATGGCTCATTCTTCCTCAAACAGCTGCTGGAAGCATTTGAAATTGTGATATAGCCTGGTGCTAATTAAAGTCTTGAACAGAGGTCAGGTGAGGGTTTCATTAAATCATTGTGGGTGTATATCTTAGTCTGCAGCTTTCTGCAATGCCAAGTACATATTGGCTGCGATTTTAAGTTACCAACTACAGTATGAAATTACATTTGTACATAAGTCTACAGCTATGCCCCTATAAAATCCTAGGGCTAGGGTAGACCTCATGAGGCTATTTGCCCCATCCTTCCTTCTCAACTGATGAATTAAATGACAGTGAAGCTCTTCATGGCAGGTATTCCTCTTGGTTTGTTAGAAGCTTCTACAGCTTCTGCAGGCAACTGTAGAGCTTCACTATCTTTGTTAATATGACTCTCCTCTTAACTAACCCAAATATTTCTTTTTCTAACTTAAGCTCTTTTGCTCTTTTCATCTAGTGTTGTTACAAAGTAAGGACTTCTCTGTATTTTAAGACTGAAAATCCCAACTCCCCACCTCAGTTCCTCATCCATAGGCTCAGCAGCCTCACTTCCTTCCTTGTGACCTGTCACTGATCTTTTCTGCAATCAGTGTCTTGTTCAACTTCATTACTTGGATCTGCACAGTCTGTTACAATTACGTTCTTTACTAGCGTAGTGATCATTTTATGTCGCTTAAGCTATAGTCCTGTATGTGTCAGGTATGATAGTCACGCTTCCCCCACAAAATAATGCTTTTAGTGTTTGTTCAAATTATGTTATGATTCCATCACTGCAGAACTAGTATGTAAATAATTGCTAGTAACAGCCTTTCTGTGATTACATGATACAATCTGTATTTCCAGCATTACTTTAAGATTGATAAATGTAAACAAAGATCCTGGTTAAAAAAGTTTGAAATACAAAGCACTCGCTGAAATTCTTATTCCAAGATTCATGTTTTTCATCAATGACCTTTTTAGCTGTTTGTCAACACTAAAGTCAAATATACTTGAGGATCTCAGACCTCAGGAAAAAATTCTAATTGCAGAGTATTGGTAAAATTCCCACTAACTTGTGTTTGTGTGTGTGCAAAACAGAGGATGGTGCAGAATATAATTTGTTGGCTTGAGAAGAGGCATCTAATGAGGTCTATCTTTTCCATAAAGTGTTTGTTTTCCAAAGCTGCTTTGAGACCAAGATACAAAAATTGCTTGAGCAGCATTCTGTACTGCCATCACTTATTATTACAATTGAAAGGGATAGATCAGTGCAAGCTATTAACCGAAGTTCACTTCAATACAGAATCATGTAGAGAGATATAAGCAAGTGAATCTTAAAGTTTACTATTGAGAAGTGTAACATGCTTTTTCATAAAATTTCATTATTTCTCTCTGGGGATATCTTTGAACATTGTGGTAATCTTAGAATATTATCTATGCATAGCAGCAATTTCCAAATTAATTTGATAGCCCTTAGGATCTCTTATTTCTTCAAATTTTCTTTTTGATTACTTCTCCCATTCCAATATTACTGTAGCTATGTAATCTGGACAGCTGAAGGATATCTCTTGGCAGCTGCTGACTCACTTTGTTATGCAACTCAACCCTGTTTCCTTAGATACAGGGTGGAAAGCAGCAAGGAGGGGGAAAGCTCCCAGCAAATAGAAGCCCAACAAGTGTTTGGAAATGCTCCAAGAGTATTTAACAAAAAATAATGTTACTGTTTAGAACTGTGTGAATGTGTTTCTCAATAAAATATTAGTGTGTCAGCTCCAGTGATGAATGAAAATGAAGAAAAAAGGAGACCTAACCTGCAGTGAACCTATCATGTATGTGACATGTCAGAACCCTACAAGTCTGCCTTAAAATGGGAAAAGAAACAAAGATTTTAAGATAAGAATGAATTTTCAAACTTATTCTGAGCACCGGTCTGCCATAAAATCATCCTGCCTGTACAGGGACAGAACATCTCCAGTGGTAATTTCTAAGATCTTTACAGTTACTTGAACTTGTTCATTTAGATAACTATGAAAATAATCAGTAGAAAATACAGTAACTTTAACATGAACCTGCAAGGTTCATACAAGTGGTCTTCATTTGTTTCTAAATTTGATTTGCAAGGTCGAATCCAGATCTACTGCTACATTGGAAGATTGTTTTGTTTACTTTCTCTGCACTCTCCTAGCTGAACTGCTAAGCCTGTCATTAGTTGGCTTAGAAGGCTTACTAACTTTTAGTTACTTTGTTAATTGTGAAAGCAATGGTTGTGTAAGAGGCTAGGTGTTTTTTTTGACTGCTGCTCACAAGCAAACCAATACTGCAAGGATTTGACTTTGTCTTAAGAAATGCTAAGACACCTGCTATTTTTATACATTAAAAATATTATTTAAATTGCACACATTTGCTTTCCACTGATGTTAGAGATTGCCCTGTGAGTTTTGCGTGCCTCTTATAGCTTAATCCCGTAATGGAGGAGAGATTCACCTGATTTGTCTCAGTAACCTGGCTTCTTGAGTGACCACTTGACAGAACTGGGAACTGAATTGAAGTCTCTGTAAAGATCACTTTCCTGGGCTGCAAGCAGGTTAGCTGTCAAAGGTATTCCTTTGCACTCTATAGAACTGTATGCTATTTTTTAAAAAAGATGCTTAGGTACTGATGGATACGTGTATCTGTATATAATTTGCAAAGGTGCTGAAGCATTTAATTTCCAAATGTGACTGTTGGGAATTTAATATATTTAAATAACTGGTTCTGTATGCTCAGTGGTTCTACTTAATTTTAACTTTTGTTGAGTAATTGACTCTGATTTGGTTTTCTAAAAATGTAATTTGGTTTTCTAAAAATGTAATTTGGTAAATAATATTCAATATCCAGTATTCAGAAGGCAAAATTCCACTATTTTTTTCTTAAGTATGTTGTTAAAAACAAGGATTTTTCTGTATTTCCTCATAAAACTGTTATAATTTTCCTTTCCACATTACCTTCCTGTGTTTACTAAAAAAAAAGTGTCATTGTCATGTGTTTAGAACAAACTTAATTTTAATATATGTAGGGCTTGAACTATATTACAGCATAAGTGGTTTAATTACCTTCCTGATAAATAAGCATAATAAAACACTACGTTGTTGTTTTGAGTATTTAGCTTATTCTTTACCAGCTGCATATTACTGAAAAGTTGAGGCAATTTATAATGGCTTACTGTTGTTATTTGGGTAAGTAATTGATTATTAAACCTTCAAGAATTTGTATTAAATAAAACCAGAATTGTTGGTATTGCTGTAACTGTAAGCTATGTAGATATCCTGATACAAAGAGTATATATAACATTATTAGAATTACAATTGCTTTGTTTAAAATTGTATTTAATTGCACAATTTTGCTTTTGCTGTGTGATAAGCCATTTCTTCAAGGAAATGGGAAAACTGTAAGTTCTTTGTGACCTTTTTTGAGTACATTCCCTTTCAGCAGATCTCATTTACTTATCTCTGGTAGCTTTGAATTATGAGATGTGCAAATGGAAAGGTCTGATAATTGGAGCTTAAATATATAACCTTGGTAAAGAGTGCTGGTGTTCTTTGCATAGTTGTGACTGTTCTGTAAACATTAGTGAAGAGCTTTGAAGGTAAATGAAATGAATTGCAGTCCTCTGGAAGTGCAGTAATTAACAAAACAAATACATGCCCTTTAACTGTAAATTTCTTCTTCCCATGAATTTAATAGAATTTCTGCCAAAAACCTTTAATTTCATTCGAAGTATGGGGGCCCTAACTGTGTAAGAATGTTAACAAGTTGCAAGTTTTAATAACCATACACTCTTGCTTATTACTTACAGATCTCTGTGTCAAATCTGTCAGTGTATATCTGACAGTGTGTGTACATGGATATCTATATATATCAGATTTTTTGGTATGAACTGTCAGTTGTTGGTGTGAAAGGTGGTCAGTGATGTGTTTGGGATGGGCTGAAAGCAAGGTGTGGCTTAGCAGGGGGCAAAGTGTGACTGAATTCTTTTCTGAAAGCTGATGCATTCTGTGACAGTATGCACTAGTATTGGTTATAACTAATAGTGAGTTATTAATGGGTTAGTTAAGTTCTGAAAGTATTTGTAAGTAATGCAGAGTAGCTGGATGGAGTTTCTTATCTCTTATATGAAAGTTCCCAGGTTGATTCCTAACTAAGGCAATTGTGTTAATTCTGGGACATAAATCTGAGAGCTTTCTGAGCATTGTTGTATGCAGGTTGGTATTTATTCCATGCATTGTGTTATTTCAGTGAGTTATTGTTCTCATTCTGTTGTTTCTTACTTGCATTTGAAACATGTTAATTATGTTCCCCGTCTTTTTTTTTTTTTTTCTTACCATGTCTTAGAATAACACGAGGCTTCCTGTGTGCTGTGTAAAATTTGCTCTGAATTCAGGCAGCTTGTGTATTTTTATGTTTGAAGATGTTTTTTTCTATTAGGGTAGAACCTCTTACCAGGAATAGCATCATTTTATGCTCATTTTTTATGTCCATGTGAACATGCTGACTATGTCTGTGTGAAATTGACCAACAAACTGACTTGGAGGATGGGTTTGTGTCTATCTGGGGTTACAAACCATGTTCTTACAAGAAATGCCTTGTCACTTACCTATTCTGTGGCTTCTTTTCACTGATTATAGAATGCTGATGGGTTTATTTTAACTTAGCGATGCTAAGAAATTAGAGATTTCTCAAGGAATTTAGTGCCCTAATTCCTGGTAAAAGTTAGCTTTGGGATTCTGAACTTTCTCACTTGTGAGCTTGGGCAACTTCAGCTGCATCTCCTGGAGATGGTGACAGATCTGCAGCCTTGAGCTGTCCTGAGGAGCTTCTGCCAGGGTGGCACGAGCCACAAACTGAGCTTGTGTTGGCTCCTCAGCTGCTGTTGCTCACAGCAGAAACCCTCCTGGTGAATCCCTGAGTGCCAGTCCCTGCCTTCTCTTATGTCACCCTGTAGTCACTGCAAATGGGTAAAATAAGCACAACTGGGAAGGAAATGGGAAGAGACAAAAAGAATTCTAGCTGATCAGAACCCCACTGTAGGATAATCCTAAGAAAATGCTCAGTACATGAGCATTTTTCAGAGACATGAGTTTGGACATTTTCATAGTATTAAATGTAATTTAATTTTCTATTTTTTCATGATTAAAAATAAGACAAGCCTTATATGTTCATGCAATCTTTGTTATCCAGCAGTTATAACATGACTTACACTAAATGCACTCTTAAATCTCATGTAAAAGGGAGTATCTCATAGATTTTCTTTGCTCCAATTGTTTCTGAAAAAGTGGCATCAAGCTATGGCATTCACATTGTCAGTGATCACAAAATCAGGGGCATTTAATTTGTCAAGATCTTTGTCTATTTTATAAAGTGTCTTAGTTTTTGTAAGCTGTTGATCATTTTTGCAGAAAAGTTTTTTTAACATGATCTCAGCTTATTAACCTGGTTAATTCTTATGCAACTTCTCCAGCTTTGTACAGCATGGATTAATTTGCAATGGTGGATCTAGCATAAGTATTGCTTATTGTCATGAAACAGGCTAGGGAAAAATGCCTTTCTTCTGCCTTTCTTGCTATTAAGTGTAGAGGCAAAAATGTTAGCAGTTGGACTTTATAATCTTTGTTCTATTTTGCCTTTGTATTTGAGTTCACAGAGCCTAGTGTATATGTAGATACTGTACGTGTGGTAAAACTGTCAAATACTAAGTAATTTCACATTAAATCAATATATATTTTTCTTATTGTAGGTATAAAAAAGATTATTTAAATGATATTCAAGATTTTAACTGCTTATTAATGCAGGTTCTTTCAGGTAGAGCATTTAAATTACGTGATTTTTTATTTTTTAATGCAAAAATAAGACCAATACAGTAGGATGCTACCTGCATCTTGGGTCAAAAATGGAGTTAGATGCATAACTGGCAGACCTTGTCTAAATTCTCAGGAATTTATGATGATATACCTTGGGAAAAATGTTATTTATTTCTTTATTACAGTTTCCAAAGTAATCCCTTTAGTAGCAAATACCATGGCTATACTCTGGTTCTTACTGTCATTATCTGTCTTTAATGGTCTTTATTTACATTAGTAGAAAACATAACTTGTGTCAACATTTTAATAATTTTTCTACCATTAGTTAAGCAATGATACATCTCTTGCTAGATGTATTTGCTTACATTTATCATTTCTTCTATTCTTTAAAATAACTTCCTCTCTGTGGTGTTCACTCTTTTAAGTAGGCTAAAAAGCTACAGATGAGAGATGCGGATGAGGGCATCTTAAAAAAACTGTTTGAGACATTAAGCAGACCACAAAGGTTTAAATATGTAAGTGCTGGATGGATTTACTGGTAAACCTCATCTTCCAGCTTCCTCTTAGTGACCTTAGTTTAAGAAGCAAAGAATTGATGCACTCAGCAGTGTTTGTATTTTTCTTTTAATCTGGTGCTTGAGGTTATGCCAAAATGCAAAGCTATGTGTAAGTGAGAAAGGAAGGATCGGTAGATCCTTCCTGTACCTTTGTACAGCAGCAGTTCGTCTGGTATCTGCAGATAGTCGCACAGGTAATGAAGCAAAGCCATGTTTAATTATTGCTTGCATAACGTCCCAGTTCTTAAAAGTAACTCAAAAGAAGTGAGTTAAAAATTTCCCATTGGGTAAATAAATAGGAAACAGAAGTGGGAAGGAATCATCATTAATAGCAACACAATCCTTCAACAGAAGAAAGATTAGTCAGAAGAGACAAAATGTTATAGCTCTTCCACGTGGTATTTTCTGTGTAGAACAACTAGGTCTTTTCCTTGGGGTCTGTCAAGGTTTTAAAGGAACCATTAATTGTTCTCAGGTTACTGTTATTGCCTAATAGAGAAAGGAGGTTGAGCCAGCAAAGTTTGCACCAATTATTTTGGAGTGGCATCACCTGAAAATACTTGAATGACTTCTTCCCCCTCGATGAGGGGATTGAGTGCCCCCTCAGTAATTTCGCAGCTGACACCAGGTTGGGCAGTTCTGTTATCTGCTGAGGGCAGGAGGTCTCTGCAGAGCAGTCTGGACAGGCTGGTCTGATGGGCTGCATCCAGGAGCGTGACATTCAACAGGGCTGAATGCGGGGTGCTGCACTTCAGTCGTTGCAACCACTTGCAGCATTATAGGCTTGGGGAAGAGTGTCTAGAAAGTTGCTCAGCAGAAAAGGACTTGGGGGTGCTGGTTGACAGCTGGCTGAACTTGAGCCAGCAGTGTGTCCAGCTGGCCAAGAAGACCAATGGCACCCTGGTCTGTATGAGAACTGGTGTGGGTAGCTTTGCTGGGGAAGTGCTCATCGCCCTGTAGGTACTGGTGAGGCCACACCTCGAGTTCTGTGTTTGGTTTTGGGCTCCTCACTACAAGCAGGACATGGGGATTCTGGAATGTGTTCAGAGAAGAGCAAGAAAGCTGGTGAAGGGGACTAGAAAACAGGACACATGCGGAACAGCTGAGGGAACGGGGTTTGATCAGTCTGGAGAAGAGGAGGCTGAGAGGAGACCTCATTGCTCTCTGCAATTGTGAGAAAGGAGGTTGTGGCATGGAGGGTGTTGGTCTCTTTTCTCAGATGACAAGTGACAGGACATGAGGCAACAGCCTCAAGTTGCACCGGGGAGGCTTAGATTGGATAGCAGGAAGAATTTTTTCATGGATAGGGTTGTTAGGTATTGGAACAGGCTGCCCATGGAGGTGGAGGAATCCTCATCCCTTGAGGTATTCAAGAGATATGTGGGCATGGCTCTATTAGGCTGATCTTAAGGGTCTTTTCCAACCTAAATGATTTTATGATTCTATAACATGGCAAAACTGAATCAAAGACAACTCTGTGAAACTCCAAATCAGTGCTGCTGACTCCAAATAAGTTCTGCTATAAGCAGCAATCACTCACTGGCACACAGGTTCTGATAGCTGTTTCTCTGATGTAGCTATAAATTTACAAAAATAATTTGCACTAATCTTTTTTAAATGTATCTCATTTGTGAAGGAATTCTCCACTGTTTTGCAGTATATATTTAGAAGCATGTACTTAAAAGCACCTAGATAGAGAGGCATAACGATGCAGGTCACGCTGGGAGAACAGGAGCTATTTGGATGCTGTTTGTGATGGATATCTCATTAAGCTGCTGGTAAGGTAAATCTTCCACTGTTTGATTTTTCAGGAACAACAATGACAACAACAAAAAACACTCGAGTATCTGGAACAGAAAACTCAAAACCTGGAATGCCCAAATTCTAATATTTATTCCAGATATGGCTTCTATCCTGAACTCATCATTTTTTTACTTGGTTTGAAATTATCCTTGCCCAAAGTAGGAGACATGTTTTACTGCTTTATAGGAATAATATAAGAAGTTTGTAGAGAACGTGGAAGAGGAAAATGTTTTTTTGGAAATAATGTATGTTCACTTTGTCTAGAAAAGAAGCTTAATTCAAGAGACATGATCTAAAAGATACAGCAGAAGTTCTCTGATATCTATTGAATTAAGATGAGGAAAAAAAGGAAGGAAAGAAAAAGGGACACCTTGCATTGAGACTCTTTTCAGGATACTAGAAATATTCTTATAAGATCTGCTGTTACTTAAAAATAAACGGAAGAAAATGCTCCAAAACAACTATTTTTGGGGGGGGGGGCATGTATTCCAAAATTGTTCTTTAAAATACAGCAGTCAAATATCTTGCCTCACCTACAGAAAGGTGGCTCATGCTGAATGCTAATTGCTGATCAGGCAGAAAGGTTACAGACCTGTCAGGGGTCAGTGCGTATACAGGGCTGTCTGGATTCTTGCCCTGGCTGTCCGGCTGGATCAGGAGTGAGATGCTGATGCTGTGTTCTGCCAGCTTCTAGCTGAGACTGCTTGTAGCAGCCCCATGAATCTGGCTTTAGATAGGTTATTTAAAATAATTCTAAGACCAAAATGATTAAAAATGTCAAAGACTGATAAATGTCTTTATGAGGTTGGGTAACTATTCTTACACCTGTTTGTTCAAGTAATAGCTTAGCAGCTGATTGAGACCCAAATGGTACAAATAACTGTAGGCATTGTGTACGTTTTTTAGGTTTGCACTTGGTTTTACTGTTTTACCTTTCTACTTTTTGTAGCACTAAAGGAGTATTGAAAAAGCAGCACTTTTAATTTTTGTTTTCTATACTGCTTGCCATGTTTAATTTCATGCTGCATTCAAGTTTGTGCTGGTTCCACTTCATTAATTAATTCCAGGCTGCCAATTACAGGTGGCAGGTGAAATGTGAACCTATTCTGTGTTGATGTGTCCCCTGCTCTCAGTCAGGTTGTTATAAGCCAAAGTCATATGTGACTAAGTTGAACAGGAAGAAGTAACACTTTTAGATTTAATTAAGACAAGTTGTCTTTAAAGTTTTTTCCCCCACTCCCCTCATCCTGTAGTTATTTCCTGATATATTTTTGGGGCCAACTTTAGCAAGTTTAGGAACGAACAGATTTAAAAAACAGATGCATGCTTACTGAAATTCACCATTAAAAATTTCCACCTAGTTTCACAAACAAGGCATAATCCTCATCCCATAAGAACTGAATACAGCAGAAAAAAAAAACGTAGTCATAAATATTCAGAATTGCTTCACATATGGACACAAACATTTAACAAAATGCTTGTAGCAGAATCTCAACTGTAACTATATTATTTCTGAGGAGCTTCTTTTGCATTTTTTTTTTTTTTTTTTTTTTTTTTTTTTTTTTTCCCCTCCATACCAATTTACCTATTCAATTACTTTGGCTAGTATTGATCTCTAAATACCAGAAATGGAATCAGGAAAGGTTCATTAGAGCTTAAGACTTTCTGCTTTCTCTTTTTGCTAGGAATATTTATTTCCCTCTGTAGTTATTTATTCACTGGGTTTCTCTTTATTACCATTATTTCTGGAAAATTGCCAATATCACACTCAAAACTTCTTTCTAATAGTCTGGGTATAAATGTAAAAATTGACCTAAGTGTGATGTATTGATTGCATTTCACCTTCCTGAGGGTTCTGGGATATGGCAGTTCTGATTGAAATGTCAGATGAGAGAGTAATTGAGAGCATTGCAGCTCAAATGTTGCAGCTGCTGAGAGAGCATGATGAGAAGAGAGAGGCAATGATTAGAAACCAAACCAAACAAAATAAAACAAACAAAACTCCAAACAAACCAACCAACCAAAAAAACAACAGCCCACCATCTAGTCATTAAGACTACATGAGACTACTATAAAAACTGTTAAATCTTAGGGAAATACTGGAATAATTGCCTTCAATATATATATTGCAGATTTCTAAATAGACAGCAAAGGAAACCAGCAGAGTAGATAGCAGTTGTTAAACAAGTGTACTGTTACAAGGCATGAGACTAGAAGCATATCTACTGCCTGGTTACTGTATCTTTTCCCATGTGTGCAAGTAATATCAGACAGGTGATTTAGTTTCATAGAGATCAGGGAGACTGCTCATGTTCAAAAAGGTCTTTGTAGCTTCTTATTTCAGCTGTTTGGCTTCCTGTGATGTGGTCAATATATCCTGCAGCAACACATTTTGATGCACATCTGCTGTTAGATAGCATGTACTAAAAGAAATGTAACTTCCTGACCCAACAAAATGGATAGATTCTTACTGTGGTAAAGCTCCAATCATTTAGGGAGGATAGATATTCTTTATTTTAATACAAAGACCAGATTTAAAGGAAGCAATTACAAACAGAAGCAGTTAGTCTAAATGTTTGTGCATAAACAACCCCATCAAATTCCAGAGAACCATATGTAATAACATACCTGCTCTTCTATTCCAGATATGAAGTGCATTCCGATCTTTATTGTAGAGCTATACTTTTATGAAGCTGTTCTTTGAGCCTTTCTATTTTGATTCATCAATGCAATGGCTGGACATTTCATATGACAAGCATTTAGGTGCTTTCATTGAGGATTTTCATTGTAAGCCTTAGGTCACCTTGAGTACCCAGTCTGTGCTCTCCTCTCTTTGTTCAAAGGAAGAATGGAGCAGAGAATTCAAGGAGGATTCATAGAGCCCCCTGAGAACACCTGTATCAGACACCGTGCTTGAAGTAGGATGGTAGGATTAGCAGTTTTTCTCCTACTTCATTGCAATAAGTTGGCATGGCAGCATTCTGCCAAAAGCTCTTGCTTTTTCTCCTAATTGTTTGGCACTTCATTGATACATTTCATTATTTGACTATCATATCTGGGATAAGGAAAACATGAGGGCAATGGAATATCATGTTTCTAATCAAAAATTATCATTGGAAATAAAAATAAAGGCATGGTATCCCTCAGCCTGGAAAATATATATATATATATATATATATATATATATATATATATATATTGTTTGTTTTTACCCCTCCAGTACCTTTGACTTCCCTATAATTCTTTCAGCTTTTATACACAACACAATATTTTTGCTTTGTTCTACATTACTATTTGTGGATGATTACAAGTTGTATTTTTCCCCTCTTTCTTGTGCAATTTTTATTATTATTATTATTACTTTCTTCAAACACCAGTTTAGCTTGTTTTAAGTCAATAAGATGGCTTCTATTGATATTTTGATATTCTAATTTAGAGATGTTGATATTCTGGTATCAATATCTCTACCTCAGTTGAAGTTGCTTCTAATCAAATTACGTTATCTTGTATCAATGCAGTGTCTTTCTGATTTGGGTGAACTATCTCCTATTTGGAGCTCTGGGAATATATTTCCTTGGATTTCAGTGTGGGCTGGGTTTCTTTTTCATGGTTTGCCCCTCTCCTGTCCCTCTCTTTAGGTCTTAAATACGTAACAAAATCAAAATATTTTTTTCTCTTGTCTGGACATAAATTATATATATATTTATTGTCTTTTAAGGTAACGAACCAAAGAAGAGTTTGCTGTTTAAGTGTTTGCAAGCCATTAGAACTACAGCAAATTATGTTACTGAGAGATGCTGCATGGTCGTGTTCTATTCTGTAGTAGTCTGGAACTCATACATGATGGCATAGTAACTTCCTCCTACAATATCTTATTTCAACATCACATGCAGCTGTACTTAGACTGCTGCTTTTGTACAAGACTGAAGACTGAGCTTTTGTAAAAAGAGTGTCTCTGGAAACTCTGCTGTGCTCAGTGCTCTGTACTGTTTGCTAGTGTGATATTCTTAAGGCATAGCCTTCAAAACAAACATTTCTACCCATCTAATACTTGTTATGTATTACTACACATAAAATTCAGATAAAAGAATTCATCTAATGCCACAATACCATCTCTTCTAAAATTATTTTGCTGTGTTCTTTAATGGAAATGGCATCATACTCATCTCAAAGAAGTGGGTCTTTTTATCTGCTCTATGTCTAATCTTACACTTTATTTCTACACTGTAGCATTGGTTTCTGGCCTTTGCTTTTTACAAAACTAAAATTCTCCTTCAGGATTCCCCTATGTTGCATTCTGATTATTGCAACAATATTTTTCCTGGCTTTAACAAACAACAGTTTTACCTTCCACATGTACAGGCAAATGTTACTGCAAAAGTCATTTTCCTAGGTGGTCACTTTGATCATCCTATGCTTCTCTTTGCATTACTGTAGTGACTTCTCTTTTGCATCAAACAGAAACTAAAAAGGCTTTTGGAAGGTCAGGTAGATGATTTATCCCAATCCCACAAATCGTTCTGTCACTGAAGTGGGTCACTCTTGCTCCTCTCTTGGCTAGGATGCCAGCTCTCATCTTAGCTTGCTATCACTTTATCAGTGGTGGTTGGAATTACTTTCAATATTGCTTTCCATTTTTAATTATTGACTCTCACTGCTATATCAGGCTGAGTTAACTATGGTGGTCAGGGGCCTGTCCAAAACTCACAGCTGTTGGCAAGTGGTGCACCTCATTGCGGCTCATGGCTGCAGGTTGGGTAACGGAGGTCACTTAAAAGTAGAATGCACTTGATCTTTTGCCAGATGGTACTTTGGGGATAACAAGTTGACCAGAAGGGAGATAGCCATCAGAAATTATAAATAACATTCCTGAGCTAAGGATGAAGTATTTAGTGTAACTATTTGTCTTATTTCTGTGTTTCAACTGAGAGTATTTATAGTAACTTTTGATCAGTGCGGATGACTTCATCGTATTTTCCCTTGGGAAGATAGCACTTTGCCACCTTAAGAAAAGCCTTGTTGTAACCCAAAGTAAAACGTGCCTGAAAATGGCTTCTTCACTCTCTGATTCTTGGTTAAGGGCTATGAACAAAGAAGTTCTGTCCTGGCCTGAGTTGTTGGTGTCTGAGATGTTATGCCCTATTTCAAGCATCTTTTAAACACGAGTCATGTTGTTGCTAACATCGCACCATGGCTAAGACGATGCAGCTTTGCAGCAGTTGGTGCTGGCAGTAGGCTGCTTCCATCCTTTGCTGATGCATTATCAGGTTTGCAAAGATGCTTCTTTTTGAAGTTATGCCATAGGTTTGCTCCCCCCTCATATAGAGAGGATGAGGGTGAGAGATGATGTGTGTGTGTGCGTGTTCATCTTTTATTGTTTTATTTTTTGTATATTGGGTCATAGCAGATGAAAATGGAACATTCTATAAATGATCAATGGACACCAGTAGTAGAACACACATGTTGGTAATCACTGTGATAATTGGAATGGCAAGGCATTGTGTGAACTGTGAAACTCTTCAAGACCAAGTGTGGAGGTTTTCTCTACTGAATTGTCATGGAGTATTACACTGTGGCAGATGGTAGATTCAAGATGGCTGTATTGTAGTTGAGATATCAGGCTGTTTGTAAAGCACTAGATAGTTTCCCTGTTTTGCTTGACTAACATAATTCTTTCCCTTGGATGTCTTATAACCTGTATCAAAGAATTACAGTTGCTTAACTTTCAGTCTAAAAATGTTGCTAGCATCTCCTTGGCAAAAATCCCCGTTGACAGCCAGTGTGATCCTTTCCATCTCCTCCCTTGCTCTCCCAAGGGCAGTGTAGGAAGACGAGCTCAACCAAGTTCCTCCTTACAAGTGTAACTCATGAAGTGTCATTTATCCAGCCTCCCCACACCCTCTGCATTCCCTCTGGAGGGCCCATGCGGTTAAGAATTAGTTTGTGCTTCGGGTGTGGTAGGTAGCAGGGTGGAGAGGCATGTGTGAGTCCTTCCTCAGTGTCTCACTGGGCCATCGTCAGCCTTGAGCTGCAGGAGGCAGGCACCCTAGCAGGCTGGGATATGAAACCGAGGCAGCTTTAAAAATGACTTTCTATCTTCCTAGGGAAAAATTCTGTTTCCATGAAGTTTTGTTTCAGTGCAAATGCCATCATTAGAAGGCATCCTTTATCTGTGCAATACTTTCTGTAGTAAGCAAATTACATGAAGTTAGTGGGGAGAAAGAACAAACCAAAAACAAACAAACAAACAAAAACACAAAAAAACCCAAACCTCCCCAAATTGGCAGATCTTTGTTTGTCTCCCAGTGCTGAATTGTTCTGTATTAATAAGAAAAAGCTCCAACAATGTATGCATGTTTTATTTCAAAAGCCTGTGGATGGCTGACCAAACGTGTGTACACAACAATGCATCCATGATGTTTTTATGAGAATCATGTCTCTCAGTTCATCAGTTCCACTTGAATGTACTTAAACATAAAGGTGATACTTTTTCAAAGTAGCAGTCATCCACCATGGAGGACAATGAAGACTCCTATTTTTCATTTCATTTGACAAAATTTAGGGGGAATAGTTCAGGGCCTCTTGGCTGCAAATCCCAAAGCAGAGGCCACGATAACAGTGAGGAAACATAAGTGTTTAACTTCTTCCTCTTGTTATTCCATAAGCTGCACAAATAAGAGTCATATGAAAGATAATTTGCAATCAGAGAGTCTAGATGGAATAGAAATTTGGGCTTCAATTTTGTGATGTCAGATGTTCCCCAGACATGTTTCTTTGTTCTGCATTGATCTTTGCAGGATTAACTCTCTACCTGGAAAAATTACAGCTGTGTTTTTTGAGAGGACATTTTTAATGGTAATCATTTATCCTGTAATCATATTTTATTGGAATTTCTTAGGACCGATGTGTTTAATCAAGTGGCCTCTTTCTAGTATTTATTACCTAGTAAATTTTTGCTCTCACTACTGTGTGTACAATCTGTATTTGCAATGAGGAAATTGCATTTTCATGAACTGCCTGATAAGTAACCTTTATCTTGCAGTTTATATGCTTTCTAAATACTACACATCACAGTTATTCGAGCTCCTAAGCAGAGTTTAACCCATGATGTTCGGTGCAAATCACTACTTTTTTTTTCTGGGTGATTTTTTTTCTTTTTTTTTTTCCTCTCCTGTGTGTGGTTGTTGTTTTCTTTCTGAAAGGAAAGATTCCTAATTATCACTCTGAAGTTATATTACAGTACACTGAAGAGAGACTTCAGAAAATTTCAGTAAGTGCAGAACTGTGTGTGCAGCATTAGCTTGGCTTACTTTCACTGGTCATTTTATGGAATAGTAACTTTTATCTGAATACTGTTAGTGAAATTGTACCTCTTGTAAGCAGTGGATTTTTTTGTTTGTTTGTTTTTGTTTTTTGGTGGGTGCACACATAAGAGATATCCATACTCAAAGAATATCCCATGGAGTGCAAGCTATGGAGATTTATTTTCTTGAAGTGTGCATACAGTATTTCACTTAATTCAGGCTTTTATGGCGGGTAAAACTTTCAGAAACGATACAAGCCAAGTAGTCTGCACACTTAGCCAAAATTGTGTCGAGATGATAGCCCTCTGCAACAGACTTTTATATAAAACCTCTTACTCCCACCATAAGCTTGGAGTAACATAGCAAGAAAGCTGAGCTACTCTGTTTAGGATGACTCAGACTACTGGATACTTCATATTCATACAGAAATTCATCTGTTTTGAAAACAAAGCAATGAACTGTTTATTGTTCTTTATTAAAAAACAACAAAACACAAACAACACCAAGAGTTGAGAATATAGTGTATCTGAAGATGATATTTATAGTAGTTTATTTTTCAAAACATTATACCTTTGATTAAATTTTTGTCTTGTTACTCAGACCTGCTTGGAACTTGTCACAGGGCTGTGTTCTTGGTGAAATACATGTTTAGGTGCATAATGTATATTTCAAAATCATCCAAAATGGGTGAAAAAAGCTCCCACAAATATGAATCACAGGAGAAATACAGTTAGTAGTGTTTCCTTTTAGCATGAATAGTCGTAATTAAAAAAAGAAATAGAATGAATTGTTGCAACTAAGGCTAGTCTATTTTTTAGGCTTGACAGTCTGACCAAAAAAGCGGACCAAAAAAAAAAAAAAAAGATCAGCAGAGGGTTGTGTTAAGTTGGGTGAGGGAAGAAAAGCAGAGACAGATAGACAGACATTGAGTCTTTTTCTTATTGGAATATGAATATTTTATCAAAAATTGATTGCGTTTATCTATTCTTTTTTTAAAAGTTTGTCAAAACAGATTTTGATTTTTAATAGGGAAAGCAGTCATATTAGCAAATCAGGAGGAAGACAGTAATTGAGATCTGGGTGTAGACATCTCAAAATATTTGTTTAATTACAGATTATGCATTTCTGCCCAAAGGCAGTTGGAATGTGTTGAAAAAGATCATGTTGAAACAAAACTTAAACAAGATGACAAAAACACCAACCCTGGACTTTAAACAATCTATTTGTGTGTTTTCTTCCTTAGGCTGTGTTCAGCTTTAATTAATGATTTTCTGTTCCATTGAACTCCTTAAAGCCCATGACTTCTGTGGTTAAAGATGCTTTGCTCCATTAGGATTTTCCTTATATAAATGTTTAGATTAGATTAAATATTGTAGTTACTTTTGCTGCTGCTTAGCATAATGGCTTCTTAACCATTGTCTAGAAGGAACTGGTATTTTTTTTTCCTCTTTTGCCATTGTATTTTGGATGATTTGTGTTCTAAAACTTAAATCTTTTCAAATACCTTTGTCATACAGACAGATGCTTTTGCAATAGTTACTTTAATATTTGGTTTTGAAAGTATGGGGAAACTGGATAAAAGCATTAGTGTGAACCAGATGATCACAGAACAACCTCATCAGTGAACTTGAACCAGGTCAGCAGTGGTGGGTACCTTACTTGAGCAGGAATTTCCAGAATTACCAAACAGCTTGGTTCCTAAGTAAACCAATATATATATATATATATCAGAAAACAAACGAACAAAATCTCACAAGTCTGTTCTGGACATTTTGTGAGAGGATTTTTTGAAATTGCACTGTTGTGTAATTCCATCAGATAATATGATACTTATAAAGTTAGGTGCATCAATGAACCAATGAATCCAAATTTAAGTTCTAAAACAGTATTTATGCTCTTCTAGTAGAGTAGACAAACATGCAAAGTCTCTAATGAATCCTATTTTAGATGTTCACAGAAGCTATAATCTTTTAGGTGAAATTTATCCATCTTTAACTGCTTATTTCTAGCAGGTAAATAATCATATTCCTCTTAAAATAGTCTTTTCTCTTGTTTCTCAAGAATGCTTAGTTAAGCTGAAATGCACTGGCCTGATTAATTGGAAAAAAAGGAAGAATTTTTCTCTCTGCACTTTCTTTTATATATTTATAAACTCAAGTTCATTGAGTCTCCAAACCAGTACACTCCTGTCCTGTGTGAAGTACTCTTTATGCTGTGAAGCATGTTACAGGACTAAAATGGTTCCAGGGCATGCCCTGAAGGTGCTTTTCCTCATCTAAGTGAAGCTGATTTTTAAAATGGTTTTAGCATATGCATATATAAACAAACATACAAAGATGTTATTTGAAATCAAGGCTTCTGGGGCTTCAATGATTAGACAGCAGCTGCAGTGTTCTCAGGAGGTTCTGACCATTTAAAACTGTGTGTATGTATTGGTGTTTTGATGTGCTTGAAACATTAGGAGAAACTGTCCACCAGTAGCAGATTGTGTACAAAAGAGGTATGTCCCCTGAACATCATAGTAAAGAGTTGCAAAAATGAACGTACATTCATGTGAATGAAATAGCTGTGTGTAGCTTCAGAAGTGTTCGACTAAGACAAGTAATCCGGTGGGGGA
>CM021742.1:200703-315416 GCA_011075105.1 Heteronetta atricapilla
AAGGGGTCCACAGCAATGATCAGTCTAGCCTAGTATCAAATCTCAAGTGGAGGTCAGCATTGGATTGCTGGGGAAAGTACAAAACGAAGAGAGTGTCATGGTGTTTCCCAAAGTACTGTTTCAGTAGTCAGAAACTTGTGTCTGAGAAACTTCTTTAGCAGCAGCATCTTGTAGCAAATATTTCCATTGTGTATAACTTGAAAATTGTACGTAACATGAAGAATTAGCTCCGCTTTTCTCTCTAAATCTGCCACCATGCAGTTTAATGTGATGGTCCTCTTTTCTGTAGTTGAATGCAGTGGAAAACCATTCTCAATTTTTCTGTCTCTCATGGTTTTGTACATCTCTATCGCATCTGTCCTGATTTCTCTTCCAGTCTGAAATGTCCTGTCTGCTTGCCGTTCTCTACATGAAAGCTGTTCAATGCCTCATGTCAACACTTGTGCTTCCATTGAACCTTGGCCAGTCCTCCTGTGGCTGTTTGAAGATGGGGAGAGCAGCACAGCCTGTATCACTCCAAAGGTTCAAATTTTACCTTTTTTTTTTTTTTTTTTTTTTTAAAAAAAAAAAAAAAAGGGGTTGGGGGAAACAAACAAACAAACACAAAAACATCCCAAAGTACTGGTACTTTTCTTCTAGCTTTTTCTCCAGGAACTGGGGGCTTGGGAGACTGGTGTGTGTGTGGATTGGTTTTGATTTTTGTTTGTTTTTATGAGCAGATGGCTACAAAATAGAGAGGCAGCAGGAGACCATCTCAGCTACTGTGGCTGCTGTTAAACAGGCCTGGGAGAACAAGGGTGTAAGACATTGTATGTTTGGGGTGTTAGTAAAGTCAAAGGAAGTACCTAAATGAGGACTAAGTGTCCCATTTGAATAAGCTTATTCTGAAGGCATCACTATCTGATTAATAACAGTTAGCAAAACAAATGCTTGTGAATCAACATTCACCCAATCTGCCTTTAAAAACAGAATTAGTTCTGTTGGACTCTGTAAAGTTATTCTTGGTTGTGCTGCTTCCCTTTGCCTGAAAGTATCTTTCCCTGCTGCCCCCATCAAGCTTCCTACTCAGTTTCCTTTTCCTTGTCTCCTTTATTCTCTTTTTGTCTAATCAGTCTCCTACTTCAGACAAGGCCCCTGCTACTCCCTCGCTCTTTACAGGGAAGTTTTTCTACCTTTGTCCGAAAGTAGAAACCAGCCCCTCTGCCTGGCTGTTCTGGCCCAGCAGTGCACCCTGTGCTATGCCCCCCGGAGGTGTTTTTCCACTCAGCTTGTTAAAATGAGGGGTGCAGGCAAGGAAGCTCTTGAAGTAAACAATAGCAACAGCAGTGTAACTTTAAAAAACACAAGAAACAAACTCCTGCTTGCCAGACAGGAAGAAGTAACAATATGGGTGAACAAAATATTCAAAGAGTGAGCAATACTGAATGTCGTGGCAGCGTAGCATGATGCAAAACTCTGTCTCTGGTGGGCTGGAGCACTTGTATACAGGATGCAGATGTCACTGACATCCATAGAAATGGGAATGGTGTTAGGGCCTTGGCTGCTGTGCTATTTGGGACTGCTGGTGATAGATGGCCATGAAACCCTGCGTTTGCCAGGGGCTTAGGTGGCCCGACAGCCCAACCAAAACGCAGTAATTGAACCGCGTTGACCGTCTGAGAAGCAAGCATAAGGGTGAGGTGAAATTCTCTGCTTGTGGTACGCGTTGAGAAGGGCTGTGTGGAAACCACACTTCCACAGCGGGCCGAGATGGGCGGGCGAGTCCCGCGGCGGCCAGCCCTCGCTCCCCGCCTTTCCTCTGAGGCGGCGCCGTCGACACCGCGCGGCGGGGCGGGCATGCTGCGAGGCCGCGCTGTGAGGCCGCCGCCAACCTCCTCCGGCTGCCTCTAGCCGCCCCCTGGCCGCAGCCCCGCACTCCCCGGCGGCCCCTCGGAGAGCGGGGCGGCCGCAGGCCCTGCGCTTGGAGCCCCCGGCAGGACGCTGCTGCTGCCGGGCGCCCGGGAGGCTGGGCTGGGCTGGGCTCGGTCCTCACGGCTTGCTGTCGGAGCGGATCAGCTGTGACACCCGAAACTGCCGCTCCCGCCGTGATGGTGGCCAAGGATTACGCTTTTTACTTTACGGTCAAGAGGGCGAATTGTGCCTTGGACGTGCAGTCACCGAGCGGCCCGGCTAAAGTGACGGAGGTACCTCAGTTACGGGTGGGTCACAACTTTGTTCCTTTGTAGCTCTGTGGTGCTCGGGGGATAATGATGAGTTTGGAAAAGGGGCTTCTGGGCATAGATCCCTGGTCTGTTTGGGCATCCTGTAGTGTTTTCCTTTGTGATGAACTTCTTTAAAGAATAAAGGAATGAGGAATCTTGTCGTCTTGTGTTTTAAGGAATTAATCTTCCAAGTGTTTAATGAAATGTCGGTTTTAGACATGTAGTTTAAATTCATTTATATTTATTTTATTCTAGTGTTTAGCATTACTTACTAATCATTAAACTGATGCAGGAGCCAGTTACGTGCTTTGCTGACAGTGGAGGCAATCTGGAAGATGGTGCCTTGAAAATCTATGTCACTGTCTTGTCCTCATCAGTGCTAAAACAAGAAATTAATGTAATAGCACAGTTAACTGAAAGCTGTCAGGTCACCACATTGACTGTTGTCTTTCTTAAAATGGATGAAATCTTTTAATGTGATATTAAGGAATAAGATTTTTAACCAAAACTCAACTTGTTCATTTTCAGAACTCTCATAAATGGTGGAAACTTCCAAGGACTGGGGTTTGTGAATTTGAACTTGAATATTTGATACTTTAACTTAGTGTTAGTCTGCTTGTGTAGTTCTGTGGAAAGCAAAGGCTGTGTAGCTGTGCTGGAGGAATGATTAAGCTTCTTTCTGAAAGTTTTTATCATTTCAAGTATATAGATTCTTTATTAGTCTTCTTTACTGAGTAACTTGAAGGCAAATTACTAAATTGTATGCATTTAATCCAACTACATAAAAATTTAATTACTTCCAGCAGTTGAAGGTAACATGAGCCAAGTGTCCCAGTTTTAAGCTAAGAAGAAGGTTCTGCCCTCTTGCTTTTTGGTGTACCTGTGCGTAAAGAGTTTTAATTACTGCAGTTAACAAACCTGAAATTTTGTCCACTGTGTTTTTGAAAGCTAACACCCTGCATATGTGTGTGTGCTTATACATAAAGCATATGTTGTTAAGCACTGAATAGTTCATTTAACGATACTGGTTTTACTGGTAATAACATCTAAGAAATATGCATTTAGTCTTTTAGTGAATGAAGATTTGAATTACTATTATTTTTTGGTGTGTGTGATTTAATAGAATCGGCAAATCTGAAGAGTTCAAGCATTATTCTGCTTACACTTAAGGGCAGTTTAATTATATTCAAATTTCAAAGAAAAAGTCTGTGAAATTGTAGAGCGTGAGGAAGTCTCTAATAACAGATGCGATCAGTCAGAATTACAGAGTGCAAACATTGACTTGGATTTATAATCTTTAATTTTGTATCATATATAATTAAGAAAATTCACCTTGTGCTTTCAGGCTGATTTCTGAAAATAGAATGGACCACTGTTTCTTCTGAAAAATAAACTTTTAAGCATTCTTCTGTTTGTCTCCATCTGCCGCTCAAAAATTTTGGCAAAGGAAGCAGAAATAAATGCACTTCTGGAAAGGCATTGTGAGGATAGACATATGCAACCTGATTCTTTAAAATATAAATCTATCAATATGAAGGAAAATCCCCATTTCTTCTCCAGATCAAATGTTAAGCTGTTTCTCCACCCTTTAGTAAATAAAAACAAAGCTATTGAGCACCTTCTACGATGATTTTGTGTTACTACACCAGAAAGGTAGTTTGCTTTGTGTGGGTTATGAACTTCTGGCTTGGTGAACCTTTTGAAAACTATTTTAATTATTGACATGGGAAGTTGGTTGATTTACTTACTGAATGTGCATAGATTTTGTCGTATGTGGAACAGAACAGATTTTCTGCTATGTAGCTGTTGTTTTTTGGTTTTAAGCCAAAATTTGTGATTATTAAATATTTGCTCTGAAATTCAGCAAAAATCTTGAGTATATACTTAATTTAACCCCAGTGATTTCAACTGAGACTAGCAAAAAATGTGTATCCTTATCAGTGCTGTTGAAATTTCCCCATGTTTCAGGTGGAAGTCTTTGGTTAGCCAGCTGAAGCTTACTGACAATAGATTGTTTTTTCCTTATTCTCTGACTTGAAGTGCAGAGCAGCAGTAGGAAACCATTGCTGTTTCTGAGGAACAAGTCAGTGGCACAAAAAAGAACAGAGGTTTCCTGCTTACGGTTTGTTCTGTAAGCCACACTTGAACTTCTTCAGCATAAATCTGGTAGAAGTAGCACAGTCACGAAACAATGACTAATAAAATGTCCAAATGTATGTGAATAGTTCAAACCTGGAACCTGAGAAAAGGTACCTATGGTCAAAGTACAGCTGTCACAGTTCTTTCTAAATACAGTCTAAGGGCAGCAAAACACTGCAGTGTCTGAAGAATGAGTTAATATAGGAAGACCTTTGCCTACATCATTGCCTGCCCCACATAAAATATTGTAGTACAATTCTAAGTGTAAATGGTACAGAGGTGTTGGACTCTTTCTGGCCTTTTTTTTTTTTGTAAGTTTTGCAAAACTGCTTGCTTCAAGATATTAAACAAACACCCAAACACCCACAGCCTTTCCTGTAATGTACTAAGTGCTATGCTTCACTTGCTATAGCAAGCCTATCAGCCCCTCTAAAGGAAACTGAAAAAAATGTGTGACTAGAATAAATGGAACTATTTTTAGTCTGACAAATTTGACAAAAACTGAAGTGTATTTAATAGCATGAGGTATTTAGCAGTACCTGTAACATTGCATGACACACCTAGCCTCCATGTCTCCTCTGAAATTGAAATGTTAGAAGATGACTTGTTCATGGTGTGGCACACAAACAACTTTGCTGCCAGGTTAGTGGGATAAAGAACAGAACGGCTACAGGTAAGCTGCTGTTGCTCATTGTTAATTGAAGGTCCAAGACAGGTCTTTCCTTCTCTCTCCGTTTTTTTTTTTTTTTTTCTATTTTTCTATTTTTATTTTTATAGCTACTGTAAGAGACTCTTTACCTTGCTGAATTTTGCAACTATTTTCTTCTGGTACTGGATAATAGAGTACTAATGATTTGGATTATTAAATATACCAACTGTAGTTCAACAAGATGAAATTAGTACCAAGTATATGGTAAAAATGTATAATTATAATAAATGTAAAAATACATAGTTATAATGACTGAGGGTTCTAGTAGCTACTTCTCTTGCACCTGTTAATATGACAAAGCTTCTTTATGCAGACACAACCCAAAGAGGTCTGTGATGTAGGTATAGTGTGAACATAGGAAGCATGAGTAGAGCCTGCTCTGCAATCTTCCCTTGATGCTCTGGGAAGCTTATTTAATCCTGTTCCATGAAAGAGGTTTAAGTGACTATAGCTGATTATTCCATTTCTGTTTGGATCTGCCTAAAGAAGTGGGAGCAGAGATGACCCACTAAGGCTAAAAGATTCACAGACAGGAAAATCTAGCGTTAAGTGCTTAAATTCCAACTTAGTCCATGATCAGGGATATAAGATCTTCTGGAAGGTTGACATTTGGTTCTTCAATGAAAATGGAAATTAGTAGAAATATATTCCTGTGCTCAACATTGTCAAATGCAATGATTACTACTTTATCAGTAGTTTTATCGTCCATATAAAAATCATTAGCAATAGTTAAAAACTATAGCAATGATTTTTAACAGTTGACTCTGTGACCCAAGGATTTAACTGCACAGAAACAGACTTGATATGCTGATGTTGACCATAAGAATTATTACAGGTAATTTTGATTAAGAGCATCATCAGTTCTGAGGCTTTTTTTTACCAAGGTTAACTTCCTGTAATTAAATTATACTTTTTGTTTTAATAGGCAAGTGCAGATACAAATCAATTTATCTGACTTTGGTTAAAAAATAATACGAAAAACAAAGTGGAAAAAAAAAAGACCAAAGTGTTAATTTGAAGAGAAGTCTGTTGTGACCATCAATGTTTGGCATGTTGTGTTTCCTTTTTTTTTTTTTTATCCTTTTTGATCTTAAAAGTTACATGGTATTTGCCTTGGTAAACAGCAAAACCTTTTACTTAGCAAAGGTAAACAAAAGGAACAAAGCAAAATGCCTGGTCCTGGGATTGCTGTAGAACTTAGTGTATGTCATGAATTAATCCTCTTTTATGTATTTATGCATTTTAAATCTGTTGTAATATTGTGTTTTACTGTTTTTTACTGTTTCCATTTAACCTTTCTTGATCACAAGAAATCTAGCTATAGAAGTTGGGAGAAGTCTGAGATACTGAACTTTTCCTTCTCAAAATTCTTAAGCTATATGTAAAAACGTTTATGCAGTTAACATAGTACTTTAAGTTCTGGAAAAAAAATATTGTTGTGAAACACTGCTTGGAATTGTGTAGTTTATGAATGGAAACATCAGTCTGGATAAGATGAAATTTAATGTCCCCAATAGGGCCATGAAAATTTTTGAGCATCTTGAGCAACATCAAAGTCAATGGGGCTTGTGGTTAAGGACAGAAAAAGTGCAGTTCGAGGGAAACAGAGGAAGTTCAAGAGCTGTTCAAGATGTACTTTCATGTATTTTGACAAGGAGCTTCCTCAAAAATGCCCTCCTTAACTCATAATAAATCTCATATCCCTTGAGGCTTGTCTGTGTGCAGCAAATGGACTTCCATGATTGGGATTCATTTTCTCATTTAAACACAAATGTTTTTCATAACCACAAACGAGGGGAGGAGACAGCTGTGCTTAGCTATCCAAGTGCTGCTAAATATCCTTGCTAGAAAATACTCTTTCTCCTTCAAGCTCAAGGTGTAAGAATCTAACAATTTTGTGTCGATAGAAAGGAGTGGATGGAGATTCAGGAGTAAAATGAGGTAGGTGTTTCTCAGATGTTTAACAACTGAATATTTTGCCATTCCAAAAGTGTTCCCATTTAGCCATTCCAAAAGTGTTTTCTTCCTCACACTTTTAAAATTTTCCACAAACAAAGTGACTTGAAGTCCCGGGAACAAAGACATTAATTCCTCAGGGCAAGGATATTTTCCTGCCTCTCTGTGCAGGATCTAACAATGCCTAGGCTTAGGCTGTAAAAACTACCACAGTGGCACAGGATTCCTGTGCATCTCCAAGACTTTCTGGTTCATCCAGTGTCTGCTTACATTTCCTACACTGCAGAAATGGTAGCCTTAGGAATTAGGGCCATTTGCAACCTGTCATTTGCAACACTTTGGTGTTTCCTACTATCCTCAATATACTCCTGTCCAGGAGAAGCTCTAGGCTGCCTTGGGCTCAGGACCGTGTTTATCTCAGTCAGCGGAGTGCAGGAAGGGTAAACCCGCTCTACTGAGTGACGTTTTGCAGCGAGCACCTTGCTGGTGTGCTGCTGTGCAGAAACCTACCATGCCATGTCTGCTCGTTAATTGGCAGCCCAGCTTCAGATCCAGTTTCTTCGAGCAGGGAAAAGCTCCAGGGTAATCTGCACAAGCAGCTTTAAATGAGAGGAAATTCAGGATTTAATCAGCTCTGTGCTAGTTGTCTGGGTTTTTCAGCATTTCTGTTACTTGTGTTAATTCACCTCAGTGTGAGGTTTTTCTGTCAATTTGCCTTCATTTCTTAACTGCTGGTAGACATCAGTTTCTGGATATTGCAGACAAATGAATTTTCAGTCAAGAGAGCTGGACACAACTCGTCGCTGTGCTGCCAGCATCACAGTGCTTGTCTGGCGTATAGCAGAGGCGGTGAGTTGGTGCCGCCTGGGGGCAGCCTCTTCGTGGGACTGCACCGATCTCCGATGAAGCACGGGGTGCCATACCCTGATGCACACTTCAGCTCGCTTTCTTCAACTTAGAGTGCTTTACCACTTCTCTGCATGGCTTTTCCTTCTACCCCAAGTATCATTTCAGGACCTCTTCTTTATAACACTGATCAAAACAAAACGTCTCTGGATTTTGCTTAATTTGCTGGCTGCTTATGTGGAGACCAGCTGAGGAGGAATAACAAAACTTTTCCCGCTCCCATCAGAGTGCAGGTGGTGGAGCCTTGTGGATTTGGAAGAAACATCTGAAGTTTTACTACTGATATACATGATTTATTGGCTGATCAAGTTGCAGATATGTATCATTTACTTAACTTGCTTAGTAACCTTTTGTGATGCCAGTGTTATACTAGTGTGATGCCTTTCCCAGGTTTTAGGATGGATTTGTGTGGGTGATTATAGTTCAGCATTGCACAAAGGTAGCTGTATTTAGAGCTACTGGAGAGTTGCCTGCTTTGTTATTCTTGACCACACTAATTTCTGGAGAGGTGTACACGAACATATATTCACAGCTCTAGAAGCCTGGATGTTTGAGGATTTCCTGACCAGAGTATTTCTAACATACTATGAAATATGAAAGAAAGGCAAATTTTCTGTGGTTTTGTGCATTAAAAAAAGATGGTCTCTGTTAGCTTCAATAACCATTGAGAATGTTCTAGTTTTAGATTTGCCTCTCTCTGAAGGGACAAAAAGCCTGAACTGCATGGCATGCTTTATTTTTTAGTCAGCTTGCTGTAGTAAGAGGCTGTTGTAATGTGGGTTGCTTTTTCTTTTTTAGTCTTCTTGCTTGCATCTTTTTTTCTGAATCCTGCTGAAGTTTAAATATTGATAACATCCTGTGGAACAGAGCTTGAAAGTGTGTGCGTGGGGTGTGTTTTTTAAATTAAACTCCAAGTTTGGGGAGCATTTATTAGAACTGTTTAATCTTAGGCCAATTTAACTAGTAGCAGACGAATAAAAATAATAATGTTGGGCTTCTTGCCATGACAAATGTTGACTTACCCTTATAAAGCTGACTAAAAACTAATAACCTTTAAGGTATAGGAGTTTAGCCAGTAATGTGAAGTCTGAAACGGAGTACTTCCGTTTCAGGTTGCTGGCACTGCTTTTGAGTTATGTCTGAAACAATAGTTATTGGGCTGTTTCACTTTACAGAGTTTTCCAATTATGACACCGTTAACTCCTTTGAGACTAATTTCTAATAAAATGTTTGCAGTAATGAGTGCTCCCAAACACAGAATTAATGCTTTCGATACCTGTCTGTCTAGGTTCACAAATAGAAAGTGTATTAAAAGGCAAAAACTTCCCCAGCATGTCTTTGGGATAATGTCAAGAAAGGTAGCGCACCCAAGTCAAGGACTCTTGTTGTAAGGAGTTACCTGAGAATTTCTTGGTTCTGGCACTCTTTGAACTCCAGTAACATCAGTATTTATAAGCTGTTTTGAATGACCATTGCCAATATCAGTTCTTTTTTTGGGGGGGGTGAAGAGAAGGCTAGTTTGCCTTTGAAGGTAAAAGGAGCAAGTCCTTATGTTCTGAAATGCTGAGTTCCTGTGCAAGGTTTCACTTAGCCCTTGTTTTCTGGGTTGACTTACAAGTCTCTGTAGATCCCCTTTGTTGAGTGTATTTGTTTTTAATTACAATCAGAAAAATCAACACAAAGTGATGGTAGCACTGCTGCTTGTGGGGTGAGGACGGAGTATAATGACCCCTGAGGGAAATATTTTCTCTTGTTTGTCCAATTCAGCAGCAGCTCTCTGACATGCAGACTGTTGTTGAAGTTGTTGATAAGCGATGGGAAAGTCAGGTGGAAAAACAATCATATTAGCAGTGAACATGCATTTGCTTTTACTGTTCGCTGGGAGGAAATCAGATGCTAGCTGTTTGGGAGCACTGAGTGAAGGAATTTTGGAATGAGGTACTGCAGCAAGTGAAGTCCTATTGTATGGCACCTAGACTACTGCTGCGTGCTCTGCACTATCTGTTATCCAGATCATTGGTTCAGCTGTCCTGCGGACAATGTAAAGGGAATCTGGGCTACTTCTTTTTGTTGCCTTTCCTTCTCTTTGTTAGAAAATGAAAATCAATCTTGTGCTGGAGTCATTTAACCATCAAAGTGTAATAATTAAGCTGTGGGTGGCCTTGTTGAATGACAATGTATAGAAAACTAATTGATATTATTAAATAGATTTAACTCACTCTGACAAGAAGGCACTTACTGTGAACTTCGGGAAAATTCCATTCTTTACATGTGCTGCTGAAACAGTCACATGTTTTTGTGGATGAAGAGCATGAGAAATGCTAGTTTCTTCCCCTGAATTCCCCCTCTAAAAATTTTTCCTATCTGTGCAGTGGGTTATTGGATAGCCAACACAGCCAGTTGTTAGGTGCTGGTTTCACTGATTAAGAAACAATAACAGTGGCTTTATAAATATGAACAACTATAAATAGCTGTCAGTACATTGCAACTGATGTAAGTACCTAATTGTTCAAAGGATCTTGTACTTTAATGTGCTACTGTGGATATTCAATGTTTAACTTGCTGCTGGAACAGGTGCTGTATGCAAAGCCTGGGACTTTGCAGCAGTAAGCTGTTTGTTAGAGCCAGAAGTAATGATACAAAAGTTCTCTCTTTGCTAAGATGATGTTATTTTGAAATTACCACGTTACAGTTTTAAAAAGAAGCCCTTCATTCACCTACACGTGGAAAAAAGACTTAAATTGTACTGAGGATGGAGTTAGCAGAAGTTACTCAGAAAAATACGGCTTTCCAGTAGCACTGTAGCTGCAACTCCTTGCTGTACACATCTCCCAGCTGTCCAGCAGCAGAATACTAAGCTTTGAAGAGCTGTACCATAAAAGATACAGCTTCTCTTTCTTATTCAGCAGTATAAAATTTTTGGTTAGAGCTTAATATGTAGAAAATACCACAAATACAAGTGTACATAGGGGTTCAACAGAGTGACCTACAGAAAAAATGACAATGAAGAAGCAATCTATAGTAGTGTCCTTCATGCCACATTAGGAGAATGGTGAGGCATGGCATCTTTAAAACTTCTTATCTGATATTTCCCTGCCTTAAATATTTGGTAATTGATTATGCTGCTGTGACTACTCTAATCTTTCTTCCTGTGAATTCCAAAGTATAGGATAAAAATATACTCTTTCAGAAGTACAGGATAGTTGTTTGAAATGTCCACTTAATGCTTTCCAGAATCATCCAGATCTTGTACACAGATTTGCTTCTTTTTCTGTTTGTTCAGTTTCAAGAGCTTGTTTTGAGGGTGCATATATATGTGGTATTTCCAGTTTTAATTCTTTGCTTTCTGAATTCCAATATTCATGTTACCAAAGTCATCTTGAGTTCAGGTATACATTCCAAAAGCCAGCTGCTCTTTGTTCTAGCTTAGTCAGGTATTAATTAGACTTGGACTGTGCAGCCTTTGAAGTTTCTGCACTCATGTTTCCCTCATTTTTTTTTTTAGCCTTATATCAAATTTAAAGTACTGTCAGATTAATATTACTCGTTCACATATACCAGCTCCACACTTTGGAAACCTTGCCAAACTGTAGTCTGGATCTTTTGTTTTCCAACTTCCCGTATTGTTTGAGCAAGCCTTTGTGACTCTGACAATGCAGTCTAACATTTAATTTTAGTTCAGAACTCTGAAGTGATTTTTTTTTTTTTTTTTTTTTTTTTTTTTTACTATCAATAATGACTTCAAAAGGTCAAACAAAGAATTCCAACTGCTGAATTTTTTTGTCCTGACTTGGCCCAGTTCCCAGTCTGGACAGGTAATAGTTGTTGCAAGTGGATCCAGCTGCTAAATCCCATCTGCTTCTAAATTCCCTGGACCGGGAGGGCGAGCAGGAGGGAAAGACAAGTGATGACTGGGTAGCTCTGAGTCTTTTGAGCACACTCAGAGATACTGACCTGGAACCTAATGTTCATTCTTCCTGGATAGTGTGTCCTTTCTGCAGCCTCTCCATGCTGGTTAGACACAGGAATCGCACAATTCTGAGTTCTTGTGTGCTTAGATTCATATCTCCAAATATTTTATGATTGTAGGACCCCTCCCCAGTTAACTGGAAAACTAGAGGTTTTCACAGACAATATAGTAGTAAAATAACGAACACGTACAAAGAATTCCTAACCACAAGCAGTTAATTCTTTTATTATTATTATGTCCTGGTTTCAGTTAGGACAGAGTTATTTTTCCTCCTAGTAGCTGGTAGGGTGCTATGTTTTGGATTAGGATGAGAAGAGTGCTGATAACATGCTGATGTTTTAATTGCTGCAGAGCAGTGCTTACACTAAGCCAAGGACTTTTCAGCTCCTCGCTCTGTCCTGCCAGCGGGCAGGCTGGGGGGGCAGCAAGAACTGGGAGGGGACAGACACAGGACAGCTGACCCAAACTGGCCAAAGGGGTATTCCATACCATCTGATGTCATGCTGAACAATATATAGGGGTGGCTAGCCAGGGTGGGGGGCCGGCTGCTCGGGGTTGGGCTGGGCATCGGTCAGCGGGTGGTGAGCAATTGCATTGTGCATCACTTGTTTGTACATATTATTATTATTATTATTTTCTATCTTAATAAACTGTCTTTATCTCAACCCACAGGCTTCACTTTCCCGTTTCTCTCCCCCATCCCAGAGAGGGAGGGGGGAGGGGGAGCGAACGGCTGTGTGGTGTTTAGCTGCCGGCCGGGTTAAACCACAACATATTACTATTATTTAAAAAAAAAAAAAAAAAAAAAAAAGGAAAGAAAAAAGTAGAAACCACTGAAGTGGTTTGGGTAGCAGCATCTGGAATGCAACACCCTGGTCTTATTGGACTGATGTGCAAGTGCAGATGCTGGTCAGTATCTCTGGGTAAAGCTGAACAGTTCACACACTCTGTTTCCCATTTGGTCTGTTGGTTGTGAAGAACAGAGACCTTGATTAGAAAAACAACCATGTGTTCAAAACTTTTTCATACATTGGGCTGCAGCATTTTTCCCTGACCAGATTATTGGCATCAGTAGTTCATCATCTCTGTGTCACTGTTTTGGAGAGGCCATGCAGATAGCTTGAGAGTAATTAAAGGGGGGGAGAGGTAGAGATGAAATGAATGTAGACCATGCAGCAGAAAAAGTGTGACCCTGACAAGGGTGTCTAAGAACTTCAGTGTTACTGTCCTACAGTTTTAGAATTGCTCCAGTAGTGTTATTTTTTCATTGTACAGTCAAAACCTTTCCTATACAGGCTTTATTATTCCACAGCGGAAGGGGTGACTCGGTGTTGATTGCTGTTGTGGTTAGATATTTCAGAGGGAGGGGACACCTGGAAGGTTTGGTGAGATTTTACTTCAGCTGGGTGTCAGCCTAGCAGACCATTTCTAATGTGGGTTGAAAGTCACACATTAGTAGAAAGCTTTCTGCATAATAAAGAACTTCTGCTTAACAAGATACACTTTCAGACCTGATTGGCAAAGTGTGAAGTCATTATTTTAAGTAATTGTATTAGAATCCTGTAATAATGCTGATCGCTAATAATTGAAACATCCAATTCCTAATTGGTACTACATATTTTAGCACTTTTGAATTCTGATCAAATTTTTCTGAGCAAGATCAGCATATGATACCCAACATGAGGAAGACGAAAGGGGATGCTGACACAGAAGAGGTAGGACCTTTGCAGACAGACCTTCACAAAACCTTTTAGCTGACTTTCCTTTTGGCTGCTGGGAGAGGTGCTGACCTCTGTACCCAGTCAGGGTTAGCAGCACAAACATTAGTAAAGAAAATTATACTGTCCAAGTAACTTCCAAGTAACTTTCACTTTGAAATGGATGGAGGGGGGTGGGGGTGTTAAAGGGGTGGTGTATCGTGTTCCCCTGGGACTGTAGGCATTGCTGGCTAGGAGATAGTGCAGGTTTCAGACAGTCTTTGGACTGTCTGACATAAAGGAGAAATCAGAGATTTTTTTTCCCTGCTTCCTCACACTCTCCAGGAGAAATAAGGTGATTTTCCCTCCTTTTTACTCAGACTAAGTAAAGTTATTTGATGCTTTGCATCAGTTTTCACAGCTGCCTGAGGTTTATGTGCCCCACATGGCAAAGCAAATTAGGTCCCAGCCTGAGCTCATAGCTGGCAGGCAAAGTGTAGTGATTAATAAACTTTAGCTGCTGTTGTGCACACAGATGTGGAAATATTCACATATGAGTAGACTGGCTTGTCTTCTCATACTTAAACACTGCTCAGAAAGATTCATTCAAAGTTTTTGCATCACTCCAATGTGAGTGTTTACTGCAGAAATGCAGTAAAGAACAGTTTTACTTATATTGTCAGCTCATTTGCTGTCAGTAGATTCCAAAGAAAATTATTCAAGGGTTTCTGGGCTTAGTTTGGTTAAATTTAAGACTGAAAGACTGTGCAATCACAATGTATGTGTGAAAGGTCTGTTAGACTATGGGAAGCATTTAACTTTCAAGCAGGATATGGCTATCTGTGATGTAGTATAGATCAAACTTTTCCCATCAGTTTTGTCTTTGGACCAAAGAAGATACACTTAGCAGCAAAGCTGTAGCATTATAGAAGGCATACAGCAGAAAAGGAGGATAAATCTTTTCTCTTAATCCTAACCCCTCTGTCTTCATTAATGTTCATATATGCTTGATTTTGAGATTTTGCTTTAGGAATGTGATATTTATGCCTAAGTAATGCCTAGGCAAGTCCTAGACTCAGTGTAAGCAACAGCTGAAATGATGTGTTATCAAAATTACTCTCATCTGAAATCCAAAACACAGCACCATGCCAGCCACTAGAAAGAAAATTAACTCTGTCCCAGCTGAAAGCACAGCAGCATCCTTTTACTGCAGTGCAGCGTAAATTATATCAGGCAGGCTCTGCCATGGGATATTATTTGTGCTCCAGGATTGGCATTCTGAGTAATCACAGGAAACAACAGCAGATGGCTGAGCCACCAGTTAGAGAAGAATTACAGTGGAATCTCAAATACTTTATTTTTTTTTCAGGAGCGGGGAGGTGTGTAGATCAGCATGCCAATGATGTTGCAGTGATGTAAAAAATCTCCGACAAAAACCTGTGTCAAAGATGTGACTGCTAAAAAGGAAGGAATAGGAATAGCAGTGCAGCGGTGAAAATAAAGACCTAGATTGATTTAGGCTGCTAAAATGCTTTAATATCAGGTTTCATGAGTGGAGGAATACATTATTTTTGCTAGAGGATTTAACTTTTTGTTCCTCATTTCAGCATTTACAGATTTCTGGGTTTGCCTGTAAAGTAAAAAAAAAAAAAAAGGTAAATTAAATATGTAGCTGCTTTTTACCTTTCCTCTGGTGCTGTGCTAATGGAAGAGACTTTTTCTTGCCAGTAATACAGATGATGATCATTGCTGCTTTTTTTTCCTCCTAATGGGAAAGATGATAAATCTGCATTATTTCCAGAAGGATTTGGCTCTCTGAACAAAAGGCTAATAATAAGCATGCTTCATTTTCCTAAAGATATGTCTAGGAAATTGGAGGCATAGGAAACCTACACAAACTCCATAACCATGGCTGAAGAAGAAAGATGAAGTGCTTTAGGATATCCTTGAAATACGATGTTGGATGTTTTTTTTTAATGTCACTTGGAAGGTTTGCCTCTTTTTCTGTCAAAAGTTGCCTTTTGCATGTACTGTTCAAGATCATTAAATGTCAGATGGAGGTTAGAAAGCCAAGGGTAACTGTTTTATTTTTATGCTTCTATAACACTTTTTTTTTTTCTTGTATTATCATTTCTGTTTACTTTTTTAAAAATCTGTAGGACAGTTGTCATATTACATTGATGCGTTTATATATTACTTAAACGGGGCATAAGAGCTGTTAGACGTATTTATGAAAAGAAAAATATTTAGTTGAATACTTTATGGTAGATTTTTATTTTTTCTATTTTATGCAAAAAAGTATGTAAACATTATTTGCCCGTATGTGGAGGTATTTCTGTATGAACATGCACTCACCGGACACTTTAAGTTAGAAATTGGTCTGAATTATATTTTCTAGAGTGAAATACTTTTCACTGAATAAAATCACATGCTGACAGTGTCAGAAGGCAAAGAAACAAACTGAACTGTTTTTATTTGAAAGTATTCCTTTCAGTGACAACACTGTCACAAGACGCATTAGCTGCAGAGCACTGCTGAAGATACGTCTTCTTTTAAGAATGAGTTAATGCATTAATATATTTTTGTCTCTTCACCTTTCTCCCTTCCCTGCTACCAGCCGTGCCAGCTTCTCTATGATGATATATTTCAATTGTTTCCAGGATCTCTATGTACCAGCCAAGAGTAATCTGTCGTTGCCAGCTTTTAAAACCGCTATAGTTTATATACTACTCTAATTATACACCAGGTTTACAAACTTCTATTTTATAAATGCTTCCTTAGGACAACCAGTGAAACTGATTATGCTCACCTTTCGCCCATTTTTCCACCCTTACAGGAGCCCAGTAACAAGCGGGTCAAGCCTCTTTCCAGAGTTACATCGCTAGCAAGCCTCATCCCTCCTGTAAGGGCCACTCCATTGAAGCGGTTCAGCCAGACACTTCAGGTAATAACAGTAGATTCATTGCTGCATTAAGTTGCATTTCTAAAAGGGGAAAACACACAATTTCTTCTAGTGTTAGTACAGGAATGGGAAGTTCATGTACTTTTGTGCATATGAGTGCACACACCATTGGAATGTGACTAACAGGTTTAAGCAATTTAAAACTATAAAGTCACTTAATTTAAAAACTCAGAACTCTTACTTCAAAAACAACGTATCTGTCCAGATATAATGGTTGTTTTTTAATTACTAGGAAAACTATTACCCCTGTAGCATATAGAAGTTTCTATATTAAAGTATTACAGTTGCTTTCTAAATTTAATGAAAAACACAGTTTTCCATGACACTTCCTGTTAATTTTGATGGGTTTCTTTGAAAGCATTATTTTTGGTATAGCTAGTCATACAGGACTGCTAAATTTCCTTCTGTGTCGTGAACTTTGAACTTCCCTAGACAAAAGAGGTAGCGAACAATTGGGGAAAAAAAAAAAGTCATTTTCCAAAGCTGCTGATAAAAATTATTCAAGGGCAAGCATATTTTAAATGCAATTTAGAAACTCAATCATTTTGTAGTTGCAGTTTCCATACAAGAGGTTAAGTGCATGATATTTAACAGAGAGACAAATGTTACTTGTATTTATGAAGTATTTGTGCCTTCAGACCTGGAGACTTCAAACATTTGGGTGCTCAACTCCTAATGATTATCATGAGTGAGAAACAGTTGGGAACTGAAATACTGCTATGGGTCATACCTGGAAAAGTTCGGAAAATAGCACTGTTTCCTGTTGAAAATAGCTTATATAAGAAAGCATGTGTGCAATCTAAAGAAAATTACTTAAAAATGCTAATTTCTTCAAAGAGGGGAAATATAAAAATATCTTGAATGTATTAACACTGTTACCTAATAAAAAGTAGCTTAGAGCATTATCGAAATTACCTGTTAAATAAAAAGACATGGGGAAAGAAACCAAACAATGTTTCTGTAGTAGTGTCTTAAAACTAGATATTACAGCATTTCTTTAACATCAGTTTTCCTGTGTTCTATTCCTGCTATTCTGAAAACACAGACATCTGCATACCATAGCTGCATTTATGGGGTTGGAGGAGAGGCAAAATGGCTGAACTCCCTTCAGTCTGGGCTGGATCCAGTAGGTATATTGTAGTGTGACTAGAGCAGAGATGCCTGTATTCTCTGGGGTTTGTAAATCTCCTCTGCAGTCTGCCTGTAGGAAAAAATGGGCCTGACTCTGAAAGGACTACATTAGTTCCAGTTGTGAGGCATGTGGAAAGTGAATTAATTTTTGGCTAAACTGCTTCTGAGCATGGCACTTCCCTTTTCTCAGCCTTCCGCAGCTGCTGTTCTCATTTAAGTACCTATGCTGTCATTCTGTAGTGAATGGCTGTGAGATGGGGTTTCCCAATACAATATTGTATTTAATAAGGGCTGATTCAGGCTATTGAAGTAACCTGTTCTTTCATGCACATAATAGCAGCCTCCCTAGATCCTAGTGAGAGCTACATAAATGTGGTTTGAGGCTAATTTTTACAAAAGTAGTGAGAATGGTGAGTTTGTTACAAGTCCTACTGTTATGAACATTTCTGCCTTCGTCTTTTTCTGGTGGTTATTGGAATATATTTTAATTAACTGTCTGCATCTAAGCAGGTTAAGCAGTGATGATGATACCTTCTCCTCTAAGTAGCTGTGTTTGAAGGAGCTACAGTGTGAAATCAACCTGTATTATGTTCTCCAAGTCTTTGGTCTGAGTCTATTTCCAGATGATGAATGCTGGTGAAGTCTCTCAAAACTGCCTTCATGGCTGTCTGTAAATTGACATTTTGTCTGATTTTTGTCAATAGCAGTAGAACGGGGGGAAAAAATGGCTGACCTTCTGTACTCGGGTGCCTCAGAGGAAATTAATTGGAAATGTTCTGGGGAGCATGTAGAGCCCCTGTGTTAATATTTTGCTTTTATTTTTAACTTTACTGTGTACTGATGGAGCTGTCACTGTGTCTTATGGAATAATACCAAACAGGATTTTTTTTTTAATCTTATAATACTTGGAAAAAGTATTATTTTTTCTCATTGGATGAATTTTCATGTATCTTTAGTGTTAATTTTTTTCAGACAAAAAAAAAACACAACACATATTTCTTCTATTGCTGTTCTGTGTCTGTAAAATAAGGAAAACTGCTATCACCACCACAAAATCCAAAACAAACTGTTTCCCTGCAGAGAAAAAAGCAAACAATCAAACAAATACAAAGCCAATAAAACATCCATACAAAAAGACCACACCAATAGCATCAGTGAAAAAAATTAGAAAAATCTGAATTTCCTTTATGAAATTTCAAACAAACTTTCTTACATAATTCTTTCTGAATGAAAGGTATGTGCATAATTTTCCTTACTGAACTGGATTTTCTGTGTGCAGGTTGAAGAGAAACACCTCTGTACCTGAGATATGTGTAGTGTCTTTCAAGATATTCTTAGCAAGTTTTGCTGTTTTGCATATTAATTATAGAGGTATTTGATCATAGAATCACAGAATTTCTAGGTTGGAAGAGACCTCAAGATCATTGAGTCCAACCTCTGACCTAACACTAACAGTCCCCACTAAACCATATCCCTAAGCTCTCCATCTGAACGTCTTTTAAAGATCTCCAGGGATGGTGACTCCACCACTTCCCTGGGCAGCCCGTTCCAATGTCTAACAACCCTTTTGGTAAAGAAGTTCTTCCTAAGATCCAACCTAAAACTCCCCTGGCGCAACTTACGCCCATTCCCCCTCATCCTGTCACCAGGCACGTGGGAGAACAGACCAACCCCCACCTCACTACAGCCTCCCTTGAGGTACCTGTAGAGAGCGATAAGGTCACCCCTGAGCCTCCTTTTCTCCAGGCAGAACAATCCCAGCTCCCTCAGCCGCTCCTCATAGGACTTGTTCTCCAGAACAAGTTTTTGATTTTTGTGTGCCTTTATGTTTTCAGCTTTATTAACATTTTACACATTATTGTCAATGCTTTCCACAAGAATATCAAGTAACAAACCACATAAAGTCTTTACAGACTTTTTTTGACTATTTGTAGTTACTCTGTTTCTGTCACACAGAGCACTGTAGATTAACAGATAATTGTTAGCTTCATCCCTGACAGTCTGTCTGTCTGTGTATCTGCAGATTACTAGATGCTAAGCAGGTATTCTTACTTGCTTATCCACCTGGAAAAACACTTTATTTCAGAGCAGTATTTTCAGTCTGCATCGAGCAAGACTAATGATTATGATGAGCTGCTTGTTTGTGTTTGGTTTTATTCACAGCTGTGCTGTTAGGCTTAAAAGCTGAAAATAGGATCAGAAAACTAACTCCAGCTGATGAGAAAAATTAAGTCTTGCTAGCTTCCTCTGCAACTTCAATTTTCATCAGGGTGTCTTGAGTCCAAATTATTTTTATCTTGCGTAGACACCACAAATTTCTAAAAATTCTTAAGAAAATACATTCGACATCAGTTCTGAATGCTGTGACTTTGATCTGTAGTCTACCTCTCCCAGTACATAAAGCTGTTTGCTTTAGTGCAGCTGAAATTAAGATTTGTTAACTGTAGGAGTCGAACATCAGTAACACATAGACCCTTCATAGTAATCATCTGGTAATAGCCAGTGGAAGTTATTGCAGTCAGAGAAATACAGTAAATAAACCCAGGAGTTGTGGCCTGATTCTTCCTCATCTTCTCTAATTTTTGGAATTATATGAAAATTTTAATGATCCTGGACTCTAAGGGGCATCATTTTTAATCACTGTGCTGGGCATGTTGGTTTTTGTCTGTTTGTTTGTTTGACATTTCTACAATTCCTTTGTAGGATTCTATCATATGACTTTTTTTTAATCCCTCAAGGCAACTGCAAACAAAAGATTACTATCACAGTACCTTTACATTTGTTTTTAAAATTTGCTAGCTGAACTTTAGGGCTAGCTGAAATTTAGGTCTAAAGACCACTAAATTGGTATGCATCTGTTTATTTGGAGAAAAAAAAAGGGTGAAGTATTAGAATTGAGATGGTTACAATGATGTTGTGCATTTGTCTTAACATATCGGTGTTTTATTGAAATAATTTATTTGGTGGATTTTTTAAATGAGCCTTATACAACAGCTTTACATCTTCTTTCTGTTGTCAGTTGCAGCATTGCAGATTCAGATCTGTTTGACTTTTGAGTGACAAAGCATTAATTTTACCACTAAATAGTATTTCCCTGGTGATGTATCAGTTTCTCTTCATAGCTTTATGAGTCAATTTCTAGAACATCCATGAAAAGCAGTGGAAGATGTTAAAATACGCTTGTTGAAGTGTGTGATTCCCTTCCTAACTTCCTTTTAATGTATGAAGTTAAGTCAGTAAGTCAGGCAACAAGACAAAGAGACCACAGCCTCTTGAAGTGAAATTTTTCTTGGTGGTTAACATCTCCAAACACTTCTGTCCTTTTCCACTAATATTCTTAATCCAATATATCTTCCTAATATAAAGCAAGGTACATTTTCTGTGATAATTGAAAGGCTCAAGTATGAGAGAAATCAATCAAATATAGGATATTTACTGTGCCCAGGTAACAGAGATGATAGGTAAGCAAGCAGCACTTTGGGGAGTTTGGTTTCCTGCCAATCTCAGCCCTTTTTTTTTCCACTTTCTGTGAAAAGGAACACAATATAGTGCTGTACAGAATGGTATCAAGCATTCTCATGCAGTATAGAGAAATATTACTGTCAGTGGATGTGAGAGCTTTTCTCAACACACTCTATGAAGTTTGTTTACTATTATGGGGTGCATGCCATTTTATAACATGATGTATGACATTTTGTTAAAAGGTTTCAAGATCAAGGCCTTTATTTTAAAGATCAATCCATCTGGTGCTTGTCATTATAATTATTTTCTTCATTCAACATGAAACATTCCTTTAAAAATCGCTAGTGCAAAAAAGCAGCTATATACTGGAGGGTATATACGGGAAGGCATGGAGAAGGACACTCCACCTTGGTCATGGAATGGCAGCTGTTCTGCTTGGCTGCATTCTCATGGTTGGTAGGACATGGAAACCTGGCTCTTCCTCCCTAATTTTTCCATTTGCATGTGAAAATAAAGGTTTCCATGATTCTTCATTATAACAAGTATAAATTAAGCATGTAATTTTCATGCGGGTTTATCTTCTTAAAGGGGAGACTAGCACCTGATTTGCAAAGTTCTGGAAGGTTGGTATATATAGGTATGTGTGTGCGCTTCTTTTTTAGTGGTTTTGTCAATTCCAAGCTCAAAATCACTTCTGTTATGTTTTTTTTTTTTTTTTAAATAAAAATATCTGTCTTCAGATAATTTAAAAACACTGTATTTATAGGCATTGCTAGCATTTCATGGGCTATTATCTTCAGAGGAGAATTTCAAATACTGTGCTTTGTGTATACTGCTTTCAACCAGGAAATGAAGAGAATTTATCTTGTTTTAAATATTCTTGCCCGTGGCAATTAAAAGATGATTGTGTTACGTAAGGCAGGTTTTAAATTACTACAAAATTGTAGAGTATTTCAACAATTTGGAATACTTCAGATATTTCAGAGCTAAGACCTCAAAAAAACCTCTCTAATTTTAATAAAACAAGAAAGGAATCTTTTAAAAATAACACAGTGAGAGCATAAAGTATTCATCCTTAGCCTGAACTCTTAAGAGTCTGCAGGCAAATTAAACTCAGATGTCTCAATTAAAATTAGACTTTGTTTTTAATGAAGATTACGACCAAACCACATAACAGATAAAGAGATGCTGGTATGCGTCATCTCAGTTAGAGGCTCCTAAAAACATTAATAAATATGCTACCATAGTTTCAGTACTAGTATTTCATAGTTTGCTTTCTGCACTGATAGAATTTAAAGAAAATGTGTCAAATACAAAGAAGTAAAGAGGAGGAAGTGGTATGAAAGGAATCTGGCTTGCCATTCATTACAGACATTAAAATCTGAATATTAGCATACTTTTTCCTTAAAGATAATGTGATTGTTCTTCTCTTTTCAGTCAGATACCCAATTCACACCTTTCCATGTGAATTAGTTTCTTGTTCTTACGATTCATCTGAGGAGGCAGGAAGCTACCGATTTAAAGGGTTTTTTTCATGTATGAAAATCAGTTTGGTCAGGTAGAGCATCAAAGCACTAAAATTTGTATCCTGCTTATATACATATCTGGAATGGTGATACCAATTGAATCTTTCATGATTCTGACAGACTACAAAGAAGTAGAATATTACCATCAAGTAGCAAGATACTAAGGTATGTACTAACAACAGCCTCACTTTATGAAGCTTCTTTCTGCCCAACTGAGAAATCATTTATTTTTTAAACCATTAATTAGTGTTTGAAGTAATGTATCTTTTAATCTGATATCCTTGAGGTAAGACCTATTGCATCTCAGTCCAGCCATCTTTGAGCAATCCCATCCCCCCAAAAAACAAACAAACCCAACAATACTGTGATAAAAACAGGTTGGACTTCGAGTTGAAACACAAGATGATGGGTTTATCCAGCTGTCGTAGCTTTTGGGAGCTTCTGTGTAAAAGGTTTATTTCTTTCAAAACAATCAAAAAAATATTCACGCTAATTTTTGTCTCTAAAAATTTCATTCTAAATTTTCTAAGAATTAGGGATCTAATGAGATGGATCTGTGTTATGCATGTCTGACCGCTTACTGAATTGAAACTTCATTTGATCAGTCATGTTGATACGTTGGACCATTCTGCCATTATCCCTGTAGTTCATTCTTGTTGCGTGGTATATGAATGTAGTGTGTAGTTTTAACCACGTTGAGAACAGGATATGGACAGAGTTCGCTGCAGGAATGGAAATAATGGCATTACAGAAAGATATATTAAAATAATCTCTTACATTCCCAGTACTAAACGTTGCTGTTAAGTCACAGTAAGAATTATTTAGAAATGGTTGAACTTTGTATGTAACTCCTTCTGAAAAAAACACAGTGTGAATCTGATGTAACAACAGAAAATACTCTTCTTTGTATTTTCAGCGTTCTATAAGTTTCCGCAGTGACAGTCGCCCAGATCTGTTCAGTCCACGGCCATGGTCTCGAAGTATGCTGCCTGCTAACACAAAGCGGAGAGACAGCAAACTGTGGAGTGAGACCTTTGATGTTTGTGTCAATCACATGCTTACATCTAAAGAAATCAAGCGTCAAGAGGTATATGTATATATTTCTTAACATAAATCTTATGGTCAAAAGTCTCTGTTAAAGCATGGAGTGAGAAATACTGGTAGACAAAGATAGCACTTGAAGCTTTCTTGAAATTAAAGACCAATGTCTCCACTAGAAGCAGAATTCCATCCCTATGAATTATAATTCAGCCTTAATTAGACTGATATATTCTTTCTTAAAACCAGCCCATCATATTTCCTTAATAAATATAAAGTTACTGAGATATATGATATTCTGACTGCTTATGTGTACATGCTTTTTATGACAGTTTCTGCAGGGATGGTTGATATTTTGTTGTTCTGATAATGATTGGTGAGCATGCTATTTCAAATACAGGTATTTATCATGTGATACCTACACTCAGAATAGCATAATAATTTTCCCTGTAGGAAAATACTGTTTTTGAGGTAATCTTCAGTGCTAGAAAGATAAAATTACTAATCAACAATGTATCTTGCAAGCAAAAAAATGAGTGTTAGTCTAAATGTATTGCACAAGACACAATCTAACTAGTCTATGTTATAGCCAATGACAAAGCTCCCACTGAAATCAGCAGAAGGAAAAGTACATTGTAATGACTAGGTTGAACTGTTTTGTCTTGACAGAAAACCTACGGCCAAGTGAGGTAGCCAAGAAGTGGAAATCCTGAATCATAAGCTTATTGGTACATTATAGATCAATTTGCACAGAAACACTTCAGGGTCTTGTTAGTATGTTAGATATATTATCAATGATGGAGGGCTACTGCCTTTAAACTACTGGAAGCTTATGTATCCAGGGTTTATTTTTAAGTTCTATGCAAATTTATAGTGGTATCAGAAAAGTTTGTAACATCCTCTCCCAAAATATTTCAGGGACTTAAAGTCATAAACCAAATAACAGTAACATCGAGCATTTCTTTTGCAGATTTTAATGCTGTATTAATATTCATCAGAAATAACTTTGAAAATTGACTTCAATTGACAAAGGCAGCTTATTGAAAAATAAACTGTAGAAACTGTTTGCATAGCCTAACATTCATTACTGCCCCATGCCTTGGGGCAGAAGCTGGGACCTTCCATAGAACCCAGATAAATGTGCTGTATTCAAGGGAGTTTCTGTACGAGAGTTCTGCTTTGTGTTCTGCATGCCTCAGCACAGTATCTGAACCACTTCCAGGTATGTGCTGTCAGTTACCTCACACTATGGAAGCCTTCCATGAATGCATATTACCAAGCTAGGAGAATCTGCAGTAGCTGAAGATGTTCTTCCATGATTTGTGAGGGTTTAAAGCCTTGACAGTAATATTAATTCTAGCTGACCAAAATGCTGTTAATTTTTCATGTACCCCAGTTTAGAATGAAATCGTGTAGTAAGTAAATACAATGGTGTTCTGGTAAACTAGTGAGTTAGTGTGGTTACTTTTAATCTGCCAGCTTTAAAGTCTTACTTCTGCTTCGAGAGAAGTATGTAACAGCAGACAGTTAAGTATAGCTCAGCATTCATAACAAAATAATGAACCGTTGACAAAATAAAAGTGCTCACAACCAAATAAATGTTTTAAAGATTATCTTTTGACCTACTATACTACCCAGAACTTTTACTACTGATACTTACATGAAACACAACAAAGTCCTGTGCCACCAGTTGCATAAATGGTATTTTTTTAAACTATATTTTTTGAAGATATAGTTAAGTCATAATATCATGCTGAAGATAGCCCCCCCATCTAGAAGCACAGTTGTATGAAAAAAAAAAATTACTTCTGTGGCTATTTCAGATAAGCTTTTTATAAGCAATCTGATACAGCTATTTTTAAAGATTCTGTATGTGATTATATAGCTATGGAATTAAGGCTTATTTTTTTTTTCTGCAACTAGATTTAGAAGACATTCTGCTACATGGTATCAAGACAGCTGTTCAGAATATAATATCAATTTTTAAAGTTGAGTAAAGATTAAATAAAGATAATTTATATTTGTATCTTTTTATAGGCTATCTTTGAACTCTCCCAGGGAGAGGAAGACTTGATAGAAGATCTGAAGTTAGCGAAAAAGGTTTGCTTTAAAAGAAAAGGGGGGGGGGGAGTGTTGGGGAGGCAAGGTTAGGGGTATGAGGCAAAACAGCAGTATTCGGTTGTTTGTCTCTTTTAAAATAATCCCTGCTTTCTACAATGCTGAAATGGTAAGAGGGGAAAAAAACACTCAAAACATACTTGTTTCCGTGTTCTTTCTGAAAAACTTGAATGTGGTGCTTTAATTATTCAAAAAATTTTAAATGGCTAGCTTAAGATACGCTTCTGAAACTCTCAGCAGTAGGTCTTTTTTTTTTTTTTTTTTAACTTACGGGGAGCTTTAAGTACTATCACTAATTTTACAGCTGCCAGTCATAAATTAATTACAGAGCTCTCCTTTTTTATGTTCAGGCTTATCATGACCCAATGCTCAAACTCTCCATAATGACAAAGCAAGAGCTGAACCAAATTTTTGGAACACTGGACTCTCTAATTCCTCTACATGAAGGTAAAACTCAGTCTTTGCTGTGTTATTACAAGTAGTTTTATAGTTATCTGGTTCATGAAGTGATGTTTCTCTTCTGTTTTTAATCATGATCAGATCTTCTTAGGCGGCTTCAAGAAGTCAGGAAATCTGATGGATCAACAGAACATGTTGGCCATATCCTTGTGGGTTGGGTAAGACAGATTTTAAATCAATCTTGGGACTTAGTTTGGACCGGCAACATAGTATTATTTATTTAAAATTTACAGTAGTATTTAAAATTTCCATATCTAAGATAACATTTCAATAATATATTCATAAAGTATTTCTGAAAGGTAAAGGCAACTGTTTAGAGACATAATGAAACATTTTCTCTTCTGGGGGATTTTCCTTGAAATAATTTCTATATAGCAAATGGCTTCTTTTCAGTTGCTGAATAATTTATTCCTTCCCTCAGCTCCCATGCCTAAACTCCTATGATAGCTACTGCAGCAATCAAGTAGCAGCCAAAGCCTTACTGGATCACAAGAAACAAGATCACAGAGTGCAAGATTTCCTGCAACGCTGTTTAGAGTCTCCTTTTAGTCGCAAACTCGACCTTTGGAATTTCCTTGACATCCCAAGAAGCCGTTTGGTTAAATACCCATTACTGCTCAGAGAGATTTTGAGACATACACCAAATGATCATCCAGATCAACAGCACCTTGAAGAAGCTGTGAGTTGCTGAATTTTTTTTAATTATTATTTTTTAGATGTATAGCACTTTATACATACTAATTATGATATACTCTATAAACTATGGAAATGTTCAGACATGAACAGCTGCAACTAGTATATGAAACCTCTAGTTCTCCTCTCGAGTTAAATCCTGTTTCAGTAGAAAAGTAATATGAAAAAAAAACAAAGTAGTGGTGGTATGGTGTGGCATGTTGTGTCCACAGCTCTTGTCTGATTCTTGTCCATTTTATATTTATTTCTTTCAGTGTTGTTTTCTGTTCTAATCTAAGTTGGGTAATGTAGAAATTTCTTCTAGGTTTTGATTTGAATGAGTTAACTCCCTGGCTTGAGTGCTTACATAACGTTTGAATCCAGATTAGTTATCATCTGCTGAAATTGGTTTCATTTTTATTTTAAAATTCTGAATAGGGTTGTATTGCCTGAAGTAAAACCAGAGTATTAAATCCAAAGCTTTAAAACTTCTTATTAATGGAAATGGACCTGATTCAGATACTTTGAATGGTTTCTGAGTTTTCTGTTCTTTCCCATATATAGATATAATCCTGTAATACATAAACAAGTGCACACATGCAAACATCCATCTGGGAGTAAATGAGTTTACTGTAGCTGATTTGTTTGAAATGCACTTCTAAATTAATGAACAACTGAATATTATCAGTAGCCTTTTGAATAGTGTTTAAAGACAAGTAAATTCCATGAATATTTTGAGGACAAAATTTATGATTTACCTAGACTTGCATATTCTGTAGATTTTTGTATTTCTGCTGAGAAATGACAACCTTTTTTTTTTTTCTTTTGAAAATGTGTATTTTGAAACACATGTACCTGACCACTGTTGGTTTGCTATTACTTCCCCAAATTTCTTGCCTGCAATGTAAATTCAAAGCTTGGATACTCACGTTTCCATGTAATTTATAAAGTGTATTTTTCCCCCGTGAGTATTCTTCTAAGCCCTCCCCCCCCAAAAAGCAAACAAACAAACAAACAAAAACAAACCACTTGTAAATAGCTCTGAGTTTTTCTGCTTACTTCTAAGGTTTGTTTTTCTACATAATGTCTGGTAAGAAAGCATTTGAAATATTTTAAAGATCTTGTGGTATTTGTAATGGGTAATTGTTTAATAAAATATAATTGGGATATTTCTTGTGATGTCTGAGTAGTGTTATATAGCTTTGTGGTACTCCATTTCAGTAGAATGCTATTTATCTTTGAAATGATATATTTCATAAATCATATGTTAAGAAACAAATTACTGTTTACACAATGTAGTCTGCTTAATTCAAGTTATGCAGAAATAGCTCTGTGTGTCAGACTATACAATTAAAGTTCGCATGTCTTCATTGTTTTTCTGTAGATAAACATAATTCAGGGTATAGTGGCTGAAATTAACATAAAGACTGGTGAATCTGAATGCCAATACTACAAAGAAAGACTTATTTATCTTGAAGAAGGCCAAAGGGATTCATTGATTGATAATTCACGTGTTCTATGTTGTCATGGTGAACTGAAGAACAACAGGGGAGTGGTAAGGAAAACTATTTTTTTATAAATAACTTTTCAAGATACCTTCATGTTGCATAGTGGCAAAAAGTTGTGTAAAGAAATATCAGTCCTTAACTTTTCTTTTTACCTAGCTTTAGTAAGCACAAGGTTATAATATACTAGAGATAAAATAAGTCTGTTTTAATGATGTTCTAAAAAAAAATAAATAATGCTTTATTATTTATATATACATTTTTTAACAGAAACTGCATGTCTTCCTCTTCCAAGAAGTCTTGGTGATTACTCGAGCTACCACCCATAATGAACAGCTCTGCTACCAAGTGTATCAACAGCCAATTCCAGTAAGGGATCTTTTGCTAGAAGAATTGCAAGATGGAGAGATGCGTTTGGGTGGATCCATACGTGGTGCATTTAGCAACAATGAGAGAAGTATGAAAACATCTTTATTTGTATTTGCTCATATGGGAGTATTATAACTTCAAGATACCTGCTAATGAGTCATGTTTATTGCCATGTTTTCTCTAAAATCCACATCATCTACATCCAAAATCTTGATTCTTATTTTAAACTGGTTTATGATATTGTAACTTACTTTTAGATTGTTCTCAAAGTCTACTATATTGGGATTTAGTGGACTTTGGATAATGGGATTTCTCCCCACACCTGCTTCTGTACTGAATTGGGAAGGGAAGAAGTATGTAGAATGTAGTGGCAAAACCACAAAGTTATAAGCAAGTCTGTTTTGAAATGTTAAGATAAGCTTTAGTCTTTATGACTTCTCTTTTATTACAGAGACACTTATTGCTACTCTGTAACCAAGTCTTTCAACTGGCAGATAATTAATGTAGTGCTCATTCTAAAGACTGCAGCTATTCTCATTAATGCCAAGAGTTAAAAGTTAATGACCTTCTAAGTAAGCATATTATGGAGATATTTGTTTTGTTGCAAGAGTCCTTTGAATTTCACCAGTCTTGTCAAAACCTCAGGTTTTTTGGTGTATATTCACTTTATTTGTGAACTGAATTGGAAGAGATGAGGTAGTCTCCAGCTGACAGAGGGCACAGTATTCAGTGAAGGCTCTGGGTAGCTGCTTTGCAGAGAAGGAGGAGGAGAGACTTTGAAGTGTGGGAGGAACTTCATCTTGCTGATTCACTTAAAGGTTTACAGGTAGTTTAATGCATGGCAGAACCAAAATTGTTTAATCCAGCAATAAGAAATTATTGGAAGTGCTTATGTTGTTCTGTGTTCTTGCCCCACAGAACATGGAGATACCCAGACTCTTCTCTCTGGTCTGACATAGCATTGGCAAGAAATCCAAACTTTGACCATAAGTCAAACATTTTGCTGATTTGTTATTTTAATATACTACACTCTGTTACAAAATCCATTCAACCAAAGCATTCAGCATTTTGCTATATATTGTTTCTTTCAGTCAAAAACTTCTTTAGAGTCAGCTTCAAACACGGATCTCAAAGCCAGTCTCACTCCCTGCAAGCCAATGACTCCTTCAACAAACAGCAGTGGCTTAATTGTATCCGGCAGGCCAAAGAAAAAGTCATGTGTGCAGGAAAAGCTGGAGTGCTGAACTCAGAAGCACATTTTATTTTGTCATCAAATGGAAGCAGGGTATCCCAGGGAGAAACCACGCTTGAGCAAATGGACCAATCAGACAGTGAGTCAGACTGTAGTATGGACACTGGTGAGATCAGCATCAACTGTGACCATATGGAACAGACGAACTCTTGTGAAAATGAAAAACAAATAGAAATCAATGTTTGACAAAAAACATACAGTTCACAGAAGAAGACCTGTGTCTTACCTGTACAGTATTTACATATATGGAACCATTTGGAGAAGCACTTTTCAAATATTTTTGTGACAATGGCAATGCAGCCCTTCTTGTATAGTACTTGTCTCAGTGTAGTACTGAAACTGCTGATTTATGTAAGCTGGAATCTTCCGCAGCTCACACCATATGGTTATATTCCATAAACATGATGAATGAAAGAGGTACTTGGCCAGTTATTCTCAATGTCCTGCTGTAAACAGAATCTTTCAACTACTGTTTGTATGTGCATTACATAAAGAATCTTTCATAATTTTTAAGTACTCTATTTGTCCTTTAAGGGGGTAGCTGAAGATATGAACTTAATATGGAGTTTCAGGATGGTATTGAGATCATAAGTTTTCACAAAGGCATAGAAGAAGGGAAAAATAGCTTCTTGGAGAAAAAAGAACAGTCTTGCAATAGCCATTCTGAGCTCTTGTGGGTTTAAATCAGTAGGAACTAAAAAGAGTGAGCCATGTGATTCTTTAGGGACTAGTTTTTCAAAGTGAAGTACTCTACTAAGATTCATCAACTAAACATAAAAATCTGGTAAGTTGAAGTGGTCAGCGTAGTGCCATGGTTTACTTACCAAAGCACATCATGCTAAAAAAAAAAAAAAAGCATCAAACAGAAAATCCCACCACAACAAAACCTCCACAGCCAGCACTGAATTAAATTAAATGCTGAGAACACTGGGTATTTGTAAATAAGCCGGTAGTTTGCTTTCAGTGCCATATACGTATACATAGATACATACATATATACATATATATATATATATATATGTATGTATCTATTATCTCAAATAGGATAAGAGTGGAAAAAAGCTGCTGCTTGTGAATAGGCCCTATTCAGCATTTTGCACTCCACTGACCTCCACTGTTGGTTTTAAACACCACTTAAACTAATGCTAAAAACATTTAAGTTTCTGTAAATGTCTGTTTACATGTGTTTTTTTTTTTAAGTAAGTAACAATTTTGTATAAATGGTGCTCTACAAATACCCTATGGGATTATGTAGAGGAAGTTTAAACAAAAAGGGAATTACTTTTCCTTTAGGATATATTCTATCCCCTATATTTTTGTCAAATTTTATTTTTGTTGCATTTAATCTCATGCTGTAATTGGAAATGTCACTATGTTTTCTGGCGGCTGATTTAGTATACTCATTACGATGAGGAGCAAATGAGTCACTTAAAAATGCAGTCTAAAACACTCAGTTGAACATCCTCCAACTCCTCAGAAATCCATGGGTAATATTTTATTTCTTTGTATAAGAAATAATGCCCATGATGAATGATAATATGGCAAGCTATGAAACTGATATACTAATAAATTTAAATGATCTTTGCTTATACACAAAGTACCTGTGCAAAATATTCATACCAACAAAAGTAGAAGAACTAAGTTATTGCCAAAAATGTTTATTCTACAAGTTTACAGAAAATAGTAAATATCAAGCATCTTACATACATATACTGATGTACAGTATGGAAGTCACTGTGGCAAGACTATAAGCAATATAAAACAAGGTATTTTTATTTTTTTAAAAGTCACTTTTACCCTGTAGAAAATATTTCTGTATTTATAGTTTTGCAAAAAAAAAGTCATTTTTTTTTCTGTTTCAGGCTTTGTAATTTATTTCAACTGCTTCATTTTTAGAGCTGAATGAGTATGCTGAAAGGAAGAGAAAGGAAAGATTTACAGAAGAAAAGGAGTAGGAAAGATGATAAACCATTTTCATAAAACCTGTTCAGCAAAATCTTTAAAAAGAGAGAAAAAGCATGGAAAGTGTTCAAATACGGAAAGAAAGAACTGAATGTGTGTATTGACTTTTTTTTGTGTGTGTGGTTGTTAAAATAATAGCCTTAAGCTTTTCTGGAAGCATTTCAAATAAATTACTTTAAAGCATTTTGATTTTTATTTTGTTTGGTTGTTTTTGCAAGGAGACGACAACAAGATTTCAACAGTAAGCACAGTGAGTATTAACATATGTGACCAAGGCTTGCATTTGTTTCTGGTGGAAGTGTTATATATTTGAATTTTATTTGCTAGATGCAAAATTGTAATAACTAAATAGTCACTGCACTCAATAATCCAGCACATCCCCCAAAGTTTTGTATTATTTAATCAAATTAGTAAGTAGGTGGAGCAAAAAGTTAATAGTCCACAATAAGTTTTTCTCTCTTGATTCCTTTTGGATCACATGTTTACTAAATGCATATTCTTTCAAAACATTGAGATGATGCATTTCGGGGCATGTAAAAAGCTAACAACCAGCCAGTGAATCTCAAAATATTTATTTGCATTTGTGTACTGACTATCGTTTAGCAACCCACTGAGCATCGTGTTCAACACTGTATTGCAGATGGTTCAGTTTTGCTTTATAGATACTGATTTGATCTAATAAAGTTTAATGAAAGCTTTTTCCAAATTACTGTGAGGAATAAGCTTCTCAGTTTAAGATTACCAGTATCATTCTAGATTTAGTTAGATTTGTGTTTCTTTTTTTTGTTCTAGTACTTCTAAAAGGCCACTACTTTTGAAGGAATGACAGGACTGTGGCATGGGATGGACAATAAAAATACTAAAAAGGATGCATAAAATATAAAATGCTCAATGTAAAGTATGTGTGTGTATTAGTAAAGGCATCAAGATTGTCAGTACTCACCATCATTAGTAACCCTGCTTATCAGCACCATGGGGTCTGAGAAGTTGCAGTGGTAAGCCAGCATGCGTGCTGCAGTCTTGCAGTAAGCACAGGCCTCTGCTTGATTCTTGTGAAGAGAACTGCTGATGATTTCTCAAGACACCCACCGCTGCATGTGCAATGCTTCTGCTAACGAGGTAGTTCAAAGCTGTGTCAATTTTAACATGAGATCTCTTCAGGTCACTTGCTTCTCAGATGGAAGAATGTTACGAAGGTGAGAAGGTGAAAAAGAAAAGTGGAGTGTGTAAAAAAGGCAAGAGTCAGTGAAGAACCAGAGGGGTCTAGGGCTTCTGAGATCACTGTGAGGAGATGGCAAAATAAGGAGATGAATGTGGATGCTGGATGAGTTGCAACTCCTCTACATCTGAGGTATTAATACTCTGGATCTTACAGTCTGAGAGAATAATGAGTGACAAGTCATCTTGCTCTCAAAAGCAAAGGAAAAGCATAGATTGCCCTAACTGAGAAAGAAAGGTGAGCAAAGAGTATCTTTGCAGTTCTTTGATATGTAAGGACTTTCTGAGACTACAAAAGAAAATGTAACTCTGGTGTTCCGTAGATGTGGTCTACAGCAATGAAAAGAGCAATGGAAGGATGAAGATAACCTGTGTCCTGGAACACAAAGTTCTGCAGCAAGACAACAGGAGCAGTTAGTTTCAAGTCAGTGAAACCTAGTACCAGGGAACCAATTGCCAGAGTCTGTGTAAATGATGGGCCCAAAGCTGAGCTCCAAGGTAGAGGTGTTTCTCAGAGGCAATTCCTATTCAGTATGACCTACTTGAACCACGGATGCTGCCTGAAAGAATGCTCTGAAATAGTTGGAACCAGGTCTCTTGAGGCTTCACAGGAATTTCTAGTGTTTGAAAGATTGATATCAGAGCTCTTTGATGTTAATTTAATAGATTGACCTTATTTGAAAGTTGGTAATTTACTGTGATGGTGTCTGGGACTTAGTAGGCAGTCTTGATTCCTAGGATCTATAACAGAGATGGGAAGAGAGTTCTGTGTATATGAAAAGTTGCTCCATTTAAATATGGGGGTTCCAGTTCTTCCATATTTAATACTACTAATGAATACTCATTTTAAAATATTGTAATCAGTTCTACAGGTTGATGCTGCCACCTACTGTAAATAATTTTTTTAGATCTGATTTGATTATAACATTAAAATAATTGAAATTTTAAACACATTAAATGCATAAAAGGAAAGCCAGTAGATCTTTTCAGAATACCAGGATCACAAACTTGTTAGAAAAAAAGTACTAGCTGGGTTTCCTCTACCAATCCCTGACTTTAAGGAGACAAGCACAGACTACTCCCCCAATTTGTCTCATCCTTTACTATCGTAGGCATGTCTTTTTCCCACAACTGGAAAATTATACTATGGCTCTTTCCAAATGTGTAGATTAGGTTTTATCTTTGAATTTTATGAAGGTGTTTGACTCTGCATAGTCTATGAAGGAAATTTAATGATGCCATTCTCCTACCTTTAATCACCTGGCAACTAAAATTAGTCAGCAGGAATACTGTTGCTCAAAATCAGCACATAACCTTTTGAAGAAGTTAGACATATTTTGCATCATCAGAGACATTTCTGAAAAGTAAAATAATTTATTTAAAATTGTTTAAGTTAAATTAGACAATATTTTGCATTTCTGAATATGCTTTCATAAAAGAATACAGAGGTAACTTCTGGAGCAAGCACCATGAGCATCCCCTATAAAAATTTTGTATTTTATGGCTATTAATCTGATTTGAGTCTGTGTTACTACTGTACGACATATGATCTGATTTCAGAATCAAAGGGATCTGCAGCTGCTTTGTACTTGTGTGGGAAACCACTTGGTATGAGCCAGGGAGTCATGGCTTGAATGCTTGGCAAATACCAGAAACCACAGAAACCAGAAAATAGAAAAATTCTTAAGGTGACAGATTTTATAACTTTAGTGGGGTGTTTTCTGTGTGGTTTTCTTTTTGGTTTGTTTTTGAGTTTAAATGTCAGTGTTCAACCGATCTCTTCCTATGGTAATTTATCACTGCAACTTTGTGAATTGGGATGCTTACTGCCTATTTTATATCAGACTTTAATACTCATAGCAGTACAGTGATCTAGAATTGTTACATCATTTGTTAAGTAGTACTTAGAGTTTTGTGATAATGTCTCAGTTAAATCCCCAGGGTTATGTTAATACATAAATAATTTGAACATCTGTAAAGAAGTAAGAAGTATCTTTTTTAAAGCAAGTGGTAAATACAGGAACTTTGCATGTTGTTGTTCGGTAAATGAGGAAAAATTCTTCATACATTTGGCTTTACTATGATACACCCTTATAACGTTTATTTTCTACTTGTTGAACGTGTATTGAACATTGAAAACATGCTTTAGGTCATTTTCTGGTATTTGTTGTGAGAGAAAGCAATAGTAAGCATACTTTCAGTTACAAGGCAATTTTAGTTGACAGTAGTTTCCTACCCTGTTGCCTTTTTTTTTTTTTTGTAGTAGTTTAATTCTCGTCAAAGTTATTGAATTGGATCTATAGTTGATCCATACAAAATAGATACATTCCTGAATTACTGGAATACAGCAAAATATGTGATTTAGACTCAATGTTTGTTCTAAAGTCTTTGAAATCTTACTGTCCATATGTTTTTTTCATTGTCTATGGGTAGGTCTTTATCTGATGTAAACAGTATTATCAATTGAGCTATAGTAATTCAAAAAAGCAGGGAAATAAATGTCATATTATGGCATTTTAAATGCCAGAAAATTATGGTTTCCTAAAGAAAAAAAATACTACTTCTACACATATTAACTTAATGGCTACTAGAATACCTCATTTTCTTTTGAAAATTCTTTCACCTTCTCCAGAGCATAGATATGTGTTCCAGGATTTCTTTTGGAAATAGAATAAACAGTATAGTTGGAAGGACTATTAAATAAATAATATAGTTGGAAGGACTATTAAATAAATGTGAATCCATCACTGTCTTACCTAACTTTAAAACACCAATTAAAGAAATCCTGCAGTGTCCCCAAAGAATTTCTTGTTGTATATAACTTCTGTTGGTGGACAGCTTTTCCAGAATTTCCTTTGATAGTCTCAATAACACTAGATAGCACTAGATTTGTATTTATTTATTTATTTATTCTTTTGTTTTTCTTTCTTGTGTATGGAATTTTCATTTGAACTAGGTAAAATACAGGAAAATTACTCTGATACTACAATTGATTTATAATATGCTCTGCACCTCCATTAAATCCTTACAGAGACAGGACGTTGAATTCTCAGGGGGACCTTCTTAATTTACCTATGGGTTAAACCCGCAGATACAGTGCACGTCACCTCTGGATAATTGAACAGCATGTTTCTGCAATTTGATTAATGTTTGGTGTTATGTTTGTGTAACTTATGTAAATTATAGCTATAGACTGTAATTACCCTGTTTAAACTTGGCTGGCTCTCCAAAGACTTCTAAGAAGAAACTAATAATTATTAGCTTATCTTCTTGTAACACCCTGAAGGATACTATCAGCACTAGATCATTTGTGAGTTGTGAAGTTACTTCTATTTTCTAACTTAGAGGTGATCTAAATAGAGATCAATAAAATCTAGGGCTAGGTCAAAATAGAAAAAAAACTTTGCATTTAACTTTTGACAGCTTCTTTTGAATATATACAGCCACAGTTAGCAGGATTTAAGATAATTGGTATGAAGAATTAATATATACAACTACAAAACCAGTATACTTTTAGCAAAGAAAATAAAACATGGAGTTCTAATATTTTTGCTAATTATTTGTAAAACTAAACGTTAGGTATTGCATCCTATGCACTGCAAGAATGGTTTATTTTCAGTAGATGATTTTCAATTCAGTGCATTCCTCAGAGCTGCCAAAGAAAGATCTTTGCTATCCTTAGTAAAAGAATTTGTGCTTGCTGATAATTTACACAGCAAAGAGTTCGTTCTCACATGTTAGGTAACTAACAGCAATAAATCTAAACTCAAATCTAAGAAAGTGCACAGAATATTCAAAAAACTTTGTATGTTTTCCTTAGACTAGATTGTTTGCAATTTCTATATTTGAAATAAAAGTTATGTGATTTTAAATCCATGAATTACTTCACAAATTTAGGGAAGCACTAGACTGAGTGTGCACAGTAGATGCTATGATGATTAGAGAAGGTGTAACATTGAGCTCTCTCCAGTCATAGCAAGAAGGTATGTGACATGCTGAGCTCTGAAGTGCTAGGCACTATGGTTTTTTTAAATTAGACAATTAATCATTTCAATGCTCTGGCATGATTTTAGCAGAAATGTGTACCGAATATAAACTCAGGGTTTCAGATCATGTCTTCCAAATTGCAAGTCTCACTCTTCACACACAAATTAAGACATCGCCATTGAAAGATGGTATATGAATAAAACAAAACTCATCTGGTTGGAATTACATAGAAAATTTTATTATATGAGATTAACAGAACTACTGCAACTTGGTTCAAAATCCACATTTAACATCACTATTACTGTGAAAAAAAATGAAGTTGTATGCCTGCTTTAGAGAGTCCAACCTTCAAGTTCTTCTGTTATTATGTATTTTTGTTATCATTATACCCAGATACAATTGACTCCTAAAACAGATTGCCCTATATTTACTAAAGCTCCAAACCAAACCTTCATAGTAGGTGTAACATCATGTATCAGCTAGTTTGTGAGATAACAGGATTCAGCTGTTCTGAATAGAGCAGGATCGTCTAACAGATATGTTCATAACTAAAACCCCCAGATAAACTGCATATTTTGAATGGAGTAAAGATAGTAATGTTTTATTTAGATGTCTATTTTAGAATTTTATGCTCTTACCACGTTTAATTCTGCTTCCCATCAATAATGATATCAAATTGTTCAGCTGTTTTGGGTTTCACATATTCATATCTTTCTTTTATGTGAAGTTACAAGCATTGCAGCAGGAGTGACAGTGGTGAGTAAATATTAGCTTTATGATTCAATACTGTCCTTCAAACAGGTGTAGGACAAATGACATGAGCTAGCGAAGTCTTACAATACTGCAAAGGAATCTAGGAAAGCTCATCTCTAGCAGTGGAAAAGCTAACTGTATATGTGATGGTGTTACATTATTTATTGCTTTGAAATACCAGTTACCAGCATTATAAAGTCTTGAGTTTCCATATTTAAGTTGGCACCTTTCCATGTTTTGCTACAGCACACTCAGGTCTGTAGCTATAGTATTGTTTTCTTTGTAGGTAAACAAAACTTTCCTTGTAACAGTTTCATTTTATTATTCAGCTGTCAGTGAATGAAAAAAATGTTGTGCATAACCAGCCCACCACAGTACCTCTTTAGTTTCCTGCCTAGCAGCAAACACAAAAAGTTTCTGACCTAGCTTTGATAGTACCAAGTAGTACCAAAACCAAAACCTGGTTTCACTGCATTTGAAAAAAAAAAAATGGAACTCTTTGGTATATGAATAATTATGTTTCCTTTGATTAATCTGTAGTTCTTTATGTTACTGATGTTACAGACATTATATGTGGTTTACTTTTGAGAAAAGATTGCATAGTTCATTACTTGCACATGCAGTTTTTTTTCTTGTTGAAGGTTGTTTGCAATTTTACAAGCCATGGAACACAAATAGGTATTCTCACTTAACCATCCTTACTGTAGAATCTCTTCTGTCATAAGCTTAGAAGGCCGTGTACATATATTTAATTAAACACAAAATAGGATTAAGGCTAGTGAAGTGTCATGGTTGAACGCACAAAGCTCTACACAATAACGCATTTCCTTTGCAGTTAACTCTGCCCCCAAAAAGCATTAATGGATTGTATTATTTGCACTTTTAACTGAGTCAATAAGAATTTTATCGCTGATACTGTTTGTCCTTGTACAAATCTGTCATTGCTGTTTTAATTGGTACTACTTTAGGCAGATGCCCTATTAGCCCAAAGGCATAAAAAAAAGTGTTTGTAGTTCCTCTTTGTAATTAAGACAGGAAGAGGTGAATTGCATGAAGGACCTGGAAGCCATTTTGTCTATTAAGAATAGTGTAGAGGGGGTGAGTCAGTGAAGGCCATCTTAAATGCCATGCAGCCAAATGCTTTGGCTGCTGTCCGGGATCCAACACGAGTGTTCATCCCTGTGAGGCCAGATGAGTACCTGTGGAGTTACCCTCCTGCAAGAGGTGGATGGTCAGAAGTAACTAGCATGGAGTCCAGCATCAGGCCAGCACCACTTCCAGTAATGTACTGGTGTGCCTCCAGTACTAACTGGCCTAGCCTAGCGCGCACATAGCTGCCTCCCACGGATCACGTGTGGGTTTGACCACCTGGCCATGTCTCCAAGGGCTCTGTCCCCGGCCTTGTGTCCTTGTTGTTAGGGGTTCTGTCCCCTCAGCCCCATGGGCGCTATGGCCGGCCCCACGCCCTCGCATTCACCCGCCTACAGCCTGCGGTAGCAGCCGCCGCTCCCCCCGCAGGCACGGATGGAGCGGCCCAGGGCCCCCTCATTGGCACCTCCGGGGTCTCGGGCCCGGGGGGGGGCACCCCCGCTGTTACATGGGCCCGGGGCCAGAGTCCCCGAGGCAGCAGCAGCGCCGCCTGGCAGCCTCCGCCACCAGGGCTGGCGAAGAAGCGGCGGCGGCGCCCCCGCCGTAGGCGGCCCGGCTCCTGCCCTTTCTTTATAACGTTCGCCGCCAGCGGATTGGCGGAGCCGGGCCGGGCTCTGGCCCCGCCCACCCCGTGCAGTCTCGGCCGCCATGTTAGAGAGCAGGGAGGGGGCGCTGGGGCTGCCATAAAGCGAGAGGGCGCGGGGGGAGCGCTGGCGGCGGGTGGCGCATGGCGTTGGGTAGGGGCGGGCGAGGAAGAGACGGCGCGGCTTGTCGCGCTGGCTTGTCGGCGATAGGAGCGAATGGCGGATGCCGCGATCCCAGGCGGTGGCGAGATGGAGCTGGAGCAGCAACAGCGGCCGGAGAAGAGCGGCGCGGGCCTCCTCGGGGCGGAGAGTAACAGAGTAGGAGCCGCCGAGGACGCCACACAAAATGGCGGACACTCTGAGGGCAGTGGCATCGGGGAGGCGCTGCTGGTGGCTGCTGTCGCTGCAGAGGACAAGGGCCCCCCAAACCTCAGCATCACTAGCAGCAGCCAGCGCAGGAGCAGCGTCTTGGCGGCACCCGAGCACCAGCAGCCACCGCCCAGCGATGCGTTGGGGGGGCCGCCCCCTCTTTCTAAGCCCCCAGAAGACGTGCCTGTTAGGAGGAACTTTCAGATCCCCAGGAAGAGCAGAGAAAAGAAAGGTTGTGCCTTCCCTTTCCCTCCCTTCTCTCTCTCTCTCTCTCTCCTCTCTTCATCATATTCATTAGGCAGGATCTTTATGCGCCTCACACAGCTGCATGCAAAATCCTGCGGGTGTGTAGGAGGCTGTGGCATGGCTCGGACTGGTGAGGCTGCTGGGGATACGATTTCTGGTATCAGAGAGGCTTCTACATTTTTCTTTCTCCCTACCCCTCCCTCCTTAACTCGGCTTGAATTTCAGACTGATACTTAAAAAAGGCAGAAAAGCTGGATGCGGTCCGGGTGGGCTTTGAGCGTTGAGCCTGGCTCTCCTGGTGATGCACATGGAGAAGATGGTTCTCTGGGCACAGACACGCAGAGAAGATGGTTCACTTTCTCTTCACCCTGCCCTTCCCACAGCAGGAGAGGGTTGTAACCCTTCTTAGGGTAGACTAGCAAACACTGAGCAGTTTCACTTCAGTGATGAGGCACAGAAGATGGTTCTTGTGTAGTGAGCGTTCCTCTCTTTGCAAGCAGGAAGCATCCCATGTTAATGTGCCTCCCGTTGGATGTTCCTCTTCCCAGCATCCTTGGTTTGTTTTTTTGCTTTTTGAGTAACTCTTCATCTAAAAGCCTGTGGTGTTTCGTGCATTTCTTGAGATGCCATTGGCCCCTGCTTGTCTTTGGTTTTGTTCAGTGGCACTGAAGACATGTCTTCCTGAAACCTATCGAAGTTCTTAACCCGTTGCATCTTGGAGTCAGTAACTTAGTATGTGAGTATTAAAAAATACCTGTTCGCATAGGCTTCTAGTTCCTCAGAGAAGAGTCTAACATCTATCTTCTTGAAATACTTTTTCTTCTGTAAGGAAGAGATGAAGGTAGGTTTGTTTCATTATCCAGTCTTCCTGTCCCTCCTTCCATTTTTGGCAATAACTTCCCCTTTCTCCTTTCCTCCTTTACCATCCCCATCTCTCAAGGGGGTATACCAGGCTGGCAGAGGTTAATTGTAAAAAGAATTGGGTTGATTTGGAGGTGGAAAAAAAAAAGCTGCTTCATCTGATAGGGAAATGTATGGAAAAAAACATGGTGCCTCTTACGCTTTGTTATCTCAAAACTAACTGTGATTACATTTGAATACTTCTAAATATAACTTAGAAGTTTTTATTACTTAGCCACAGCCATTTGAAGTTCTTGTCTAGCACTTGGTTCCAATGTGAATGAAAATCCATGAAATACGTTGTTACATCACATCATTTTGCCTCTGCAGAGGTATCTCTGAAGTTTTCAAGCATCAGACTCCTTGTTAGGGTAGAAGAGGAAACCATTCTTACTCTAATTCTAAATACGCTTGCAGATACCAAGGTGGTTTGACCTGTTTTTAGGAGTTTACTTTTTAGTAGACTGGAGTCCTCTTTCTTTCCAGCATACTGAAGATTCTTGGATATTTATTCTTAAGCCATATTGGTGACTTACAGCTTCTGAAATAGTCAAAACAGACTTGACATTTTGTCTACAGTGCTTGTGGGCTTGTAATTGTTTATGGTTGCTTATTTGGTCTTGCACCATGTCATACAATAATACAAAGTACTGTGAGAGCATGTCCTAGGCAAGACTATAAGAAGTGGGCAAGCATAAAAATTGAGCATTAAAAGTTCTTTGAGGAGAACTGAAGTGTTGTTGATACTGGCGTTTGAGAAATGATACAATTAAATCAGCTCTGGAACTAAATGAGAAGATTAACAACGCATGGATCATCTGAACTTTATATTGGCATACGCTTAAAAGGTACATGGTTCCAGTGTTCAAATACATCTTGTTAAATAAGAAGTACAGACGTAATATCTGTCCCTCTCAAGAGAGCTGCTTTGGTTAGATTCCTTCCAGCATGAAGCAGTTATGTAGAAGCTTCTTGTGTCCTTGTTTTTGGAATTGCCCTTGTTTTGCTTTCCAAAATTCAGTGTTTATTCCTGGACTTACCATACTGTTAGGTACCTGCTGTCTTGGTTATGAAGACTAACCTGTCTTGTACAAACTATAAATTCAATTCAGGAGAAAGTAACTTCCTTTCCCCCACCCCTTTTTCCAAAATGTACTTTTGGAACAATTTTTGATTGTGAAACAATGAAGTTCATAAAATCAAATCTGAAAAATGTAAAGGAAAAGCTGTAGAAAGCTTAGGATGCAGTTCCTTATTCAGCTCTTCTGGGATTTATCTAAACCTATTCGGAGACTAATTAGGGACCAAAAGTTGATGGAAAGAACTTTGCCATTGTGGGGGAAAGCATCTGGAGGTTGCATACTTTTTAGGACTAGCTTTGGTTAGCTGTCACAGAATCTTCTGACTTCATTTTTTCCAGTGGAAGAATTCTGGCAGCCTAACCTTATGGAAGGTTGGCTTTGAGGTGGTGGAGGTTTTTTTGTATGGTTGGTTCGTTATTTTTTTTTTTTTTTTTTTTGCATGTGTGCATGCATTTTTTGCCTACTTAAAAGCCAGTTGTCTTGAAGTTGTTTTCTGTTCTTCATGGTTCTGTTCTACATGGTTTAATAACAGGTTGTTACACTTTTCTGAGTTGTTTGGCTCTTTTTCATGTTAGTACTGTAGCCTATTGCCATGGCTTCTTCTGATTTTATTGTCAGATTTCAGATGTCCAAATCTGCATGAGACTTCAAAGATCCTGTTTGAATAAGATGAGGAAGAATTATTCTTGAGATAAATCACTGGAAGCGTGATTTTGCTTACTGAACTAACTTCCACATAGTGGTGCTTTTACCAGAAGGCAGTTCCAAAAGACATGCTTTGCTCTTTCAGCTGCCATTGACTGAAGGGATTGCTTGCTGGTAAATGTTGAGCTCTTGCTTCCATGGCTGACAAAGTTAACAAATTAATGCAGTTTCTCAGTCATAGTGGGGAGAGAAAGATCTTACGTCTTTGAAAGTCTTAACAAGTACTTGCTTGGAAGATTTGGTAACTTCAAAGCATTTGATGTTTCATTTTTCTTTGTTTTCTGTCTTCTAACCTTCTGTGTCTTTAGTTGGATTGTGTATTTGCTATTTGCTACCTTATGTTTCTACCTAAGGATTTTTTTAAGCCATCCTTGTGATAACTACTTTTGAGAGCAAAAAACATTGTGGGCTGAGAAAGATCATGCATCTCCGTCCTTATGCTTCATTCACAGCACTGATTCTAGATCTTAGTCTTAAAAAAAAAAAAAAAAAGAGAGGAAAAAATGACATTAAAAATGCTCTTTTTATAGCAGGAGCAGTTGTTCATGAAGAGGTTAACATTCTGCCAATTTATCTGATAATAAAATAAGTAATTTGCATTTCTTCAATTAAAGGGTAGTTCAGGATTCCTTAAAGAGAATGCATCTCTCATCCTTTTCTTCGTATTCAACTTAAAACCTGTTAGCTCCAAATTCTGTTTACTCAAGTCGAATCAGCAAACAATTGGGACTGTGAAACTTAGAGCAGCTAGGGAGCTCCATGCATCCGAACACACAGCCTTGTGTTGGTCTGAAGACTAGGGACTGTATTAGTTAATCTTATTTTCTACCTAAAAAATACATACCTATTTGCCAGTATGCTAGGTAGAAACTAAGTAGCAGTACTATTTATTCTTACTTCCACAGGACAAACTGGCACAACCCCCAGTAACTGAATGTGTTGCAAGGACTAGCATGCAATATCCTTACATAAGTTACTGCCTGATTAACATGGGTCAATAAAGGTGCATCAAATACATGCTAGGTTTGTACAGGGAAAAATAACACACTCCTTTCAAGTGATGTAGGACTGGAGATGACCATGACAATCTTATCCTTTATAAGCACAGGATTTGGTGACTACTATAGATGGACTGATTTAGGACTTCATTTCTTGTTTCTGAACTCTTCTGTGTGGTATAGGCCCACACACAGTGACTGTAACCCTTTAGGTAATAGCTAGCTGCCACGTAGCGTCAATGCACAGACAGCAGATCACGAAGCACTGCCTTGCTTCTTACCTCAGTAGGTCATGTTTCAGGTTTTTCTGTCCTTGTGTTTTGGCATGCACAACATTTTTTAAAGAGGGTACAGAGTGCATTGTCTTCATTTGGTTAGTGTCTTACCAAGTCCGAATGCCGCAGTGCCACCAGTTCTGGAAGGATAGATGAAGTAGATTTGAGTCGTCCATGAAGCATATGATGAGTGTGCTTGAAGAATTGTACTTGGATGAGGATGAAGAATTGTACTTGGATGAGGAAAAGCAACTTCATACCATTCACTAGCTTTTGTTTGACTGCTATGTATGGTAGTTTATCTGAAATTCAAACCTAAGTCACCTATTTTTTTGTTGTTTTGTGATTACAGTAGTGTCCAGTGTTCAGTATACTAGATTTTCCATTCTCTGTCCATCATTTGGCACCTCAGAAGACAATAGAAACAAAATTAATAGGCTGCTCTTGAGAAAGAAATGCGTGGTTGGTGCAAAGTTCTCAAACTTAGTGTAGATTGGCTGCTTCTACTGTGTACGAAAAGAGCAAGCAGACAAGTTTTGGTAATAAAATCTGGTGTTTGTAAATATTCTGAAACACAAAAAGTAGCAGGTTAGTTCTGTAAGGATTTTACATACAAACGATTTCATTCGTGTTCCTTTTCTCTTGGTCAGTGGATGACATCTGATCATGAGGCCAGTCTGTCAAACTAATGCATGAAGTGACCCAAGGTTACCTATGGGATGATAACTGTTCTTGTTCACTTTGTGTTACCATGGGCAGTGAGCATCAGAGCAACAAATCCCCTTACTGTGCAAGTTTTGGGTTTATTAAGCATTTTCCTACTAAAAATCTGAGTTCTCATTCTTGTACTGGGATGAGATCATAGAGCGTGAACAAGCGCATTGTGGTTTTTCAGCAATAAGAGCTTATTGGACTTTTTAATTTATACAATACAATATTGAATTTATTCATATTTGGCATAATTATCATATGCAACAAAGAAAAAACTTAATAGTTCTAAAGAGATGTTGAGGTATGAAATTGTTGTTAATGTTTTTATTAGAACAATTTGTTCCTGGTTTTTAATTAAAAGAGCTAATTAATATAATTAAAATTTTATAAGTTTAATGACAGTGTTTTACAGTACTTACCAGATGTTTTCAAATGGTAAATTGAGACATACTGGGGTGCTTCCCTTATAAGCTTCTGAGAACTAGCTGTTTAAAAGGAATATTAAAAAAGCATAAAGTAACGTGACTTTTTTTTTTTGAAAATACTGTAATTATAGGAAACTGTCTTGCCTAAATTCCCCCTTAGAAAATAATTTAGAATAAAAAACTTCTAAAATTGATCATGAACATGTCTTTATGTATAATCTCTCAATAAGCTGGAAAAAATAGTTTTTTTTTTTTCAGATCAATGTTGGTTCTCATTATTGTATTACTTCTCTTTTATAGCACTCTTTCAGCCAGTAGCTGTGGGCTCTCGAGAGTTTGAGGATGTTGTAAAGATTCTACATTCATCTTACTTGGAACCCAGTTCAGTGTCGAATTTTAATTACAAGAGAGCCAGCTTAGTGCACAGTGAACTGTTGGAAAAGGAAGTGAGTATGTTTGTGGCTTCTTATGGATAAGGTACAGATCAAATCAAATGAACTTTAGTGTTTTTTTCAGAGTTTAGAGGCAACGGTCCAGAGAGTATTTTCTTCTACTTGTGTGCTTGATGATTAATTGCTAAACCACATTCCTGAGAATGTAAGCAACTATTTTTCAGGCAAGTTTGCTACTACATAGGTATAAAATAATACCTGAGATACTCGAAGACTAAAAGAAAGATGCTATTAGCTACCCTTTTGCTTTGTGTATTTTTTGTTTTCAGAAATGTTCTTGATGTATTTTATGCTCTATATATTTTTAATAACCTGTAAAGAGTAACCTAGGGTCTCCTTTGAATGGCCTCATGCTTCCTGTGAAATTTAAGATTAAAATACCTTTCTGATACTAAGTTTACATAATATCTGTAACGTCATTGTCCAGGAAGTAAACTTGTAGCACTTCTGTACCTTATCTCCTGTCTCTTAAATCCAGTCTTAGCTTTCTTTCACAACTGTGAAATGAGTTTCAAGTCCCGGTGCCAAAAAACTTCAAGTACAGAATGACAGTATATATAATTGGTAAACTCTGAAGCATATTTTTTTCTGGTAGTGTATGATTTGTGGTTTATGGTTGCAGCTTGGTTATATTGCAGCAACTGCAGCAATCTCAGCAGTGAGGTGTAACTGCTAAAGTACACGCACTGTGTAAAAGAGAAGTGAATGTATGGACAATTTTATGGAATTTCAAACGTGATATGGAAAGCATTGAGCTGGATGCTTCTTCTTGACAGGCATGCTACTAATAACACTAAAACATTACTGTACTTCCTTGTGCACGTTACTGGTTCAAAGAGTGTTTTCCTTTAGGCTAGTGATATTTTTCATGTGTATATGATTTTTTAAAAATTGAATTTTAGCATAATGTAATCTCATTCAAATTAGCTTTTGATTGTTTTCTGTAATTGGAACGGCTAACTTAGGAGGGGTCTTAAAGCATTGACTCTTGAATGTGACTGCAGTAATCTGTCTATACATGTTAAGAACTTATTGTAACAGTTCACAGAAAAACGCAGAGAGCTGAAGTTTGATGGTCGATTAGATAAAGAACTTTCTGAAACCTATGCGTTTCTAATGGTTGATCGACCTCAGGTAAGAAAACAAAACTGTGTATAAAATGCTTTTTCTGTTTAATTCACAAGTGTTTTCTTAAACTGAATGCTTTTGTTGACACACTTTACGTTTATTTTAATTGACATCTTTAAATAATTTCTGCAAAATTCAGCTATGGAAGGCTTAGAAGGATTGGAAAGTGTACTATGTATATATGTAAATACTATGTCACAGTTAAAATCCTTTATTCTCTGTGATTTAGGATGTACCATTTACATGTCTCTGTAAAAGTATATTTTCCGTTTTAGACTTTGACTTACAGATAGAAAGGTAGATTTCTCTGGACTGTGTGGGTTTCTGTTTTTTTTTATGTTTTCATTACAGTTCTTTTTTTGAGTAAAGAAGAGTAAAGTTACCTTAAAGAGAATTACTTAAAAGTTACTTGTATGATGAAATCAAGCATAGTTCTCTTCCTGCTTTTTTAAAACCTGGCTGAATGAAGATGCTTATGCTGTTTTTTTGTGTATGCATGTCAGATTTATTTTCTGTTTAGTAGGCAAGAAATATGACTTAGTGTATAGATAAGACTCTGACTCTAAGATATGTGTCACGTGTATAGATATGTGGATGCATTCTTAAGTGTATTTGTGTGCTCCAAATGTGCATTTGTCCTATATAACCTTCAGTAATAGTAGAAAATGCACCTTATCTTTTGGGTTTCCAATGATATTTTTTAAATGAAAGTGATAGAAAATAAAGTTCTTTGCTTTATCAACAATTAGAGAGCCAGAATTTCTTAAGTATTCAATCATATGGCAGGTCTACTTCTGTGTTGTGTTATAAAATGTATTAAAAGCAAGTAATGTTCATGAAGTGTGTGTAAAATTTAGGATACAGAGAAGCTGTTGCATTTGTTTGGGGGTGATTTTATTTTTTGTTGTTTTTTAGCCCAATCAGAATTATGTTTATTGCTGTTGTTTGCATTCTGGCTTTCCTGATAGACTTGTTTAAAAAAAATGCCTGTTTTCCACAGATCCAAAGCATATGTGAAAAGGGGCTGCAGGTGGGCCACTCCAAAATAACAATTCTTGGCAGCCCTTCCATGGGTAACTATCTTTTGATTGTATGTGCTGATATTAGTCAGTGTGACTTGGCAGAGAATGTGATGCAATTGTATAAACTTACAATGCCTTTCCTAGCACTTACCTGCAGGAACATCGCATCTAGGTATTTTTAGCAAAGTCAACTGACATCAAGGCTTTATTTCATAACTCTGTTTTTGACTAGATTATTTAAAATTCCCTTTTCAGAGTAATTTGAGACCTAATTCTAATTTTGTCTTAAGTCTAACCAATACAACGTGTATTTAAGTTCATTTGCAATTATTTAATCAGAGGCAGTCAGTTCCAGCAAGTGTTTGTCTGAGGCCTTAAAATCTATGAAATTATGTTTGAAGTCTTGAAATGCAAGAAATTACTTTGCCTTTCTTCTGCATTTAAGTGTCGCTTCACAATTCAAAACCGGTGTACTCCTGTCAACAGTGTAGGATGAAAGATTGCTGATGATGCTACTGCTTTCCTGACTTACTTGACAGTCATATCTTCCATTGCTTATACCCATGTTTTAAAATAGGACGCGGTACAGAAGGACTCCAGGAGTTTTGAAAAAAAGCAAAAACTGAAAGCAGTATCTGTATAGCATTTGGGCAGAGCTTGTGCTCTTGGTCACAACACTTTTAGTAATGTGGTTGTACTCCTTTCAAACTGAGTTAATGTAGATGTTCAACTACGATGTTTAATGCCTTGCTTGGTGTGAGTAGACATTTATTCTACTGTCTAGAATGTGGAAGTTGTGAACATGCCATTACTCTTTTCGCTGATGCAGTTATGAAAATTTTGATAAATCTTTATTGTTTGGAAGACATTGAGCTTTAGTCCTATGTAAAGCTTCTACTAATATGTTAATATTCAGCATAACATAGATTTTTTTCTGTTTTTAATATTCTTCTCAGGTGTGTATATCTCCAGGTATGCTGATTTATTGCAACCAAATCCTCTAGAAGCTGGAGCAACCGGAGATGTGATTGTTTTTAAAATAATAAAGGTAAATTCTTCTTGCTTTCTCTTGAAGGCTTATACTGTTTAGTGATACAATAAAAGTGGTTTTAACCTTACTTCTTAAACCTCCACTCATACAATTGTCTTCTTACAGAGAATCTAGAAACCTACTGGTTTTAAAATGCAATGTTGACATTGAGATTAAATACAGAATAAGAAATTTTTATAAAAGGCAAGAAATATGTTTTCTTGAGAAATGTTTTTTTCATATTTTCATAAAAAGTATTCCAAAACTTGTTTTCTTTTACTACTTTTATTTTTTACTTTTTACTACTTTTTACTTTTTACTGTTTACTACTTACTTCCTTTTGTACTTGATGCAGTTTGCCAGTTTTCAGGGAAAAGCTTGTTTACAATTCTTCCGCTTTATTACAGGGAAAAATGAAAAGCATATATGACCACATAGGTATGAAAGCAATGGAATCAACAGTGAAGAGTGCATTAGATCCAACACCTAAGCATGAGTGTCATGTTTCAAAGAATGCAAATAAAGTAACATCCTTGTTGGCTTATCGAGCATACGAACTTACTCAGGTAGTAGAAGGTTCAGTGCGTGTTAACTTAAATAAAAACCTTATTAAGCAAAACGAAAACAACAAATAAACAATCAACCAATTGATAACTGTGGAGGTAAATTGCCTGAAGATATAACTAATACTGAAGGTGTCCTGTAATGCTGCAGCTGTCTGGTGTACCTTAAGCAGTAGCTAACAGAAGCCTGTATTAGGAATTACAGAACAACATGTCAGACTCTCCTGTTTCCCCTAAATGTACACATGTGTACAAATGTACATGTGTACATGTACACCCTAAAGTAGTGCCTGTCCTGTCAGTGTTAGGTAAAGCAGGGAGAAGAATGTGGAAAAAATTACAGTAATTGGTCATATTGTAACATACATATGAGAATGGCATTTAAAACCTTATTTTGGGTATCAGCTATTGAAGAATTAGTTTATTAGTGGTAAGAGGACCATAAGTACGATTTATTATAGTAATTTATAACTTGATAGTACCTGTTAATATTTGGCATAATAAGTTTCGAACTATTAAACTCTTTTCCAATTGGTTTGCATAAGTAGTTAATCATGAGGTACATTTTGTAAGCTTTGGCTGTGAAACAGTGCACCTTTCTGGGGACAGAGGTCAGGGGCTGTTAATGTATTTGCAAAATATAGTTTACCAGTTTTAAATTTAATGCTATCTTCTTTTTCTAGTACTATTTCTATGAATATGGCTTTGATGAGATAAGACGAAGACCAAGGCATGTTTGTCCCTATGCTGTCGTTTCATTTACTTACAAAGATGAAATGGTGCAAACAACAAAATTCCTGCCCCCATCAAGGTAAGCTAGGAAGTGAATTTTGGCAAGACTGCATTCAACATGAATTCATAGCTCTTAGTAATAGCTTTGCATCAGTTTAGATGAACAGCACTGAAATGGATGGATGTGTCACAGGGACATAGTATAATAAATGTTTCTAATGTAAAGCAAGAGGTGACAGAATTGGTTTTATGCAGCAGCTATCTATGTTGATGACAGATACAATATGATACCTGTGCTGATAGGAAGGCATCCAAATGTGGGGACTGTACTAGTGCTAACAACAGTTACTGGATGTCAAAATCAGACAAGTTGCTGTAATGATAGCTTGAGGCTAGAGAGTGTAATCAGTTTTGCTATTACTAGATTGATAAAGTATCCTTAATACAAGATTTCAGTAGCCACGAGCTTCTGTCTCAAGCCAGTAATCGTCTCCTTTCTTTTTGTTAGAGCAAACAGCTTCAACACAGAGAGAAGTACAGGTAAGAATGAATTGAAATTTAGTACTTCATTGATTATAGGCTTGGAAGGTATTGGACATTTTTCCCCATGTAGTTTGATTTGTCTTTAACTAGAATGATAGCTTGATTATGTTGACTGTTTACCTAACTTTTATTCTGTACCATACTGATTGCAGTGATCTCTTCCTGATATTGGATAATCTAACAAACACCTTCAGGTGTATCTTCTTCCCTTATCAGAACAAACCAGAACTGAATGAAATCAAGTTGTCTTTTCCCGCCATTTCTATTTATAGCATAGTAGGAACGTACCTTCTGCTCGCAAATCTGCTGTTCAATGCCACTTCAAATAACATGATCCTCTCCCAGTTTTCTTTCGAACATCATTCAAGCAAAATACTCTTATGTATAAAAGTAGCTAGCAGTTACGTTTTGAGGCTGTCATTGCATTAGATGTTGGCAACAAGGACATGCTTATATAGATGTGTACAGGTAACATACCAAGTCCTTTGCTCAGAGAAGGTCAAAACAAGATAGGATTGCAAATACTCTTTTTGTTACCTTAAATAATAGGTGAAAAGGTATTATTGTCTAGTATGTTATTAATAGGAGACTTCCTCAAAATAGCTTTTGGAGGTTCAGCAATCTCTTTACTACCATTTTCTTTCAGTCCTTCCTAACAAGTGGTTTCATTCTATTTCTGTCTGCATCTTAATTTAGATAAATCTAACTATACATTATGGAGGGGACAGCTCTGGAATAAAGGAAAACTCCTGTGCCATGTTTCCTTGAAATCAGCAGCACGTCCTTTCCTTCCATGCAAGCTGTGAGTATTACTGTTTAAAGAAGTTGAAAATACTGCTATGTCAAAACTCTTTCTATTAGACTAGTGAATTTAAGACATATTCAGAGGAAAGTCTAAAATGTACATTGACCAGACACTTTAAATACCAAACTAGACTCTTAAACCATGAGTGTCTGAAGCTGCTTTTAGTTAATGCTCACAACTTGTCAGCCTTCGGTGGTGTTGGTGTTTTTTTTTTTTCCTGTTTTGTTTTTTATTTGTTCTTCTTAAGTGACACACACTCCTTTGGAGCAATAATCATTGTCTCACAGGATAGCTCAAGGAACTGATGTTTTATGAGAATGTATTTGATAGATCTTTTTTGGCTAATGAGGATCAGACAATGAAGGCCAAAGAAGAGGCTTTTTTTTTCTTTACCTCTCCCTCCTGCACCCTTTGTCTCTAGTCCTGAGAAGCTTGATGTTGAAAAAGTTGTGAGCTTTGACCAACTGAAGAAGAAAATTTCACCAGCGTTGTTGTATAAAGAAACTTACCTAGGAGCAAAAGAAGGTAAATGGTGCTACCTTATTTTTTTATTTTTTTTAAGACGGTTTAAAGTTTACTGAGTTACAATTTTATTTTTTTCTTCTAAACTTCTGTTTCTGCCCTTGTACCATGTCAGTGTTGAAGAATGGAATGTACTGCAGTCTTTATGAAGTTGTGGAGAAGTCCCGTTCTGGTAGTCACTTGGAGGGATTGCTTCAAAAGCTAGAGAAAGAGAAACTTGTGAGTGTTACAGATTTGACTATTCCCTTTTCAAAATAATTTTAGTAACTAGAAATGGAGACATGCAAAAAGATGCATGATCTCACTGGAATTACGAGGCTAGCATATTCCAAAATAGTGTATCATAGCACTTCCCTCACTTCCCTACCTTTACTGCAATTTAGCTTACAGGAAGTAAGAGTATTCATACTGACAAAATGTCTGTTTGAAGCAGTGTGCTTTTTTTCTTTTATTTTTTTTCCTCCTCTTTCAAAACAGGTTCTCGTTAAACCACTTCTGGACAGAGGATTTCTTTTTCTTCTTTCTCCTTGGCAAATGACATCCCCTTATGGTATGCATATTCTGTGTTTGGTACTGTAGTGGTGGTATTGTTTGGTTTATAGGGGTTGCATTTTGAAGCATAGGGGGTCTTCTCCTTTCCAACCATTTTTATTTTCTTGTAGATCACCAAACTGGACGGTCCCGCATATTAAATGCGTTATTTCTGTTTCCCGAACCTAGAGGTATAATGAGCTCAAGTAAGTTTTTTCACTTGCGTGTGTGTTATGTGGTCAGTTAAATAATGTTTATATTCTACTGAAGACAACAGTAGAACAGTGTTACAACCTGACACTGTAAACCAGGAATAATAGAGTTTGTTACAGCAATGGTGATAGTGTTCAAAAAGTGTTCACTTCTTCATGGAACTAAGGCATTTCTTCATGGCACCAAGTATTTTAGGCTCACTTGTTCCTATTTTTAAAACTAAAACAACTTCAAATTTCTTGGTTTTGCATAGTAGAAGAACTGAGCATCAGTGTTCCCAGAGATCTGTGTGTTGAGAATGTTACTGTACTTCTAGAGTGGGGGGGGGCTTTCTTTAACCATCACAATGTGAAGGACAAAACATGTGCAAGTTTTTGTTGTTGTTTTGATTTGGGATATGCACAAAAACCTGACCATATAATAAAGATGACTGAAAGGACTTGGCTTTAGTGTTGGGATGAGACAAATTAATTTTTGACACCTGAAATTTGCAATCAGTAGAATGCAGTTCTATTTTGGCCTGCTGTGAGTTAGTTAGAAGTGATGTTGTCAAAGTGTAGCTCTCATCAGGAAGTTCTTGTTTGATGTCTTGGCTGCTTCCTAGATACTTATCTCTATGTTTCTTATCTTAATTTTTCTAATGTAAGTGATGGTTGATAAAATCCAATCACTTGTATTTTGGGTAAGAGGAGATAAGACACAGGAAGACATTACAAGTGTATGTATGCCAATTCCTTAAAAATATTACAGCTTTTACTACCGTGACATGTCAAAGACTTGTGAGCTGTAGTTTCTGTCAAACACAAGGTTAATCACTGTTTTAAGGCCTCAGGAATCCTTTAAAAGGGTTGAATGGAGAAAATTGTGATGGCGGGGGAGACAATCACACAGGAGACAGAAATAAATGAATAAAAAGGAGATAACTTGGATCTTCCTTTAACTGCTATTTCAAGGATGCAGCAAGAGGTTCTAATAGCATCCCAAGACCGGGAAATCCTGCTCTTGTCAAATGTTCCTGTTGTATCTTGTCAAGTTGTATTGGTTTGCAAAGGAACAAAAAAACTGTATAGCTTTCTGCTGGGCTGCAAAGCCCAGAACTTATGAAGAACCTCTTTTTTTAGAGTTCCATGTCACAAGGATCCCAGTGAGCTTAGAATCAGTACAACGAATGGGGCAGGATTCCATGCGAAGGAGTAATGCTTCTCCCATTTATTGCAGTTTTTCAGTAAATCTAATGTCTTTGAAGTGATGTTCTAGGAGGGCCAGTAAGATGATTTGAATTGGAAATTATGTGTACATAGGATATGGGTTACCACAAAATGATGAAAGTGAGCAGTTCATTGTAACTATGGATAGGTTGACTTTTAAGTAGGCTTTAAAGCTGGTTACTTCACACGCACACAAAGAAAAAATCCCTGGCATTTGGGTTATTTCTCCAGTCATTCCAAACAGTGTTTCACCAAATATGTATAATACAGAATATTGCTAACTAATCATCACATATTTTTAGTGTTATGATTTTATTTTAATTGTGAATTCCCTTTTCTCCTATGGCAGCACAAAAAAGTGTTCCGTTTGGAACACAGAAAAATTCAACTACCATGGTGTTGCACGAAAATCAGGAGATCATTCCAGAATTCACAAAGTTTATTCAGTCTCTACATTTTGCTTTAATCCAGTCTCGTAAAGACGCTACTGCAGATTTCAATACCGTTGTGGAAAAGTATATAAATGAGTATTTGAAAAGAAGCTATAGTGGCTCTGGAAAATATAGAGAATTTGTATTATATCGGTATGAATCACGGTTGGATGACAAAAAATTTCTTTATTCTGCTCCAAAAAATAAATCTCATATTGACAGCTCCTTGCAAAACTATATTTTTGGTTGTGAGGCATATCAACTACCTGTTTCCAGAGCTAAGGAATTGATGGGGGGAAATCGGAAACTTCAACAGTTCAGTCCCATCTCAGATTATGAAGCTACAGAAGAAGACTTTGATTTTGCCAATGCAAAAAGTGGGAAAAGAATCTGTGCAAAATACGAAGCAACTGCTGCCAAGCGAAAATTCCCTCATCACGGAGATTATGATCCTGATAGACTGAAAGAACTTATTAACTTAATTCAGTGTAGGAAAAAAAATGTAGGTGGAGATTCTGATTCCGAAGACCTTAGAAATAAGAGTGGACTGAAAAGGAAGCTGGAAAAACAGTCTGAAAATCTGCGGAAACACTTAAAAATGAGTGAAGCCTCAGAGAATAGTTGTCAGTACGAAGGTAAGAACCTCTTTATTTAGAGTTCCTCTTTAAGTATTGCAATTCACAGCATACTTTAATTTTAACCTTGATTGAATATTTTTTTTGTGTGTTTTAATGCTTGGGGGCTCATTTAAAGATTGGCCTGTGATCTGTTAATAGAGATGTAGTTTATGTAGGTTGTCTCTTTCTAGAAGACAAGTTAACAGGGAAGGCTGACTTCCAGAGAGTTTGCTTAGCTGTAGAACTGTCCAAAAACTTTCTAGTATAGAGTACTAAGCAGATTGTGATACTGTAAAGTCTTTTGACTTCAGTGTTTGCTCTAATTTGTTATGGCTGCAATACCCTATATTAATAATCAGTAAATGTACATCGAAGATGAGAATTAAAATCTAAGTATGAGCAAAGTAAAGTCAGAGCAGCCAGTAATATGTGTAATGTGACAAAGGAAACAGCTTTACAGTTTAAAGACTGAATTTATTTTGTACATGAAATTATCTATATCCAAACCTTAGGTAATTACCTTGAATCTTATCTTAATATCTGCCAAAGAAACTCTTTGATTTCTGTTTCGCTGGCAGGGTAATGATATAGGTCTCATTCATTAGGGGAAAACGGGGAAGAACGGGGACAAGGATAGCACTTAGAAGAGTGGGGGGCATGTACATCATTCCAATGCATCAAATCAGTTTAGAAGATGAAAAGCCTAAGTTTAGAAACCAGTTTTCCTTTGGACAGGTTCAGCTGGCATGTGTGGATGGAGGAGACAAGAGGGTAGGTTCCATGATAAATCATGGGATTTCGACTTGGAAGTTTATGAACTTGAGAGTCTTTTTACATTGATTATTAACGTAAAATATGTGACTGTGTTTCCACCTGGCTGCAATCAGAACAGTATCTGTTTGAAACTAAATTTAGACTTAACACCATCAGGGGTTCCCAAACAGCAACATCTATTGGGGGTTTGAATTACATGTTTTTATATAACTTTAGAAACTGTACTGTTAGATTTAGAAACTTTAATCAACATCTTCCTGTTTAAAAATTTTTACTAAGAAAGTAAATGCATGTGTAATGTATGAATTGATTCTAAAGAGTGACACTGGGGGTATGTGGAAGGTGTTTAGTGTGTGTATGTGTCTGGTTTTGCTTTTGTTTTAAAACTTAGTAATGGATTACTTTTCCCCTTCTCCCCCTACCTGAAGGGGGCAGAACCTCGGACTCGCCACACTCAGTTTTCTCAATTATTACTGGTCTTGGTGGACATGATACTGACTTGAGGCAGCAAGATGTTTCCGACCCTGCTGTTACTGACACACATGGCCTCATTAAACTGCTTTTAGAAACACTAGCTAGTTCAGGACACTTGGATTCATCGTTGGCACGGTCTGTAAATCAAGCTTTAGGATTAAACACTGATGAATTTGAAGAGGATATGAGACAAAAATATGAATATGAATCCATTCCAGCACAGGACAGAGATGATCATGAGCTTCCTAATGCTGTTCAGGCTGAAAATGTTAACTTTAAGGACCCACAGAGTCCTGTGATGCTGGAAACTGACGCAGCTTGCTTACCCTACCCTATCGATGTTGACCTACGGCTTTCAGCCAATGAAGTAGGCCTTGAACACACGCTTCGTTTAAAAGTAAGTGAAACTGTCTGATAGGCTGGTGCTAGTAACAAAAGTACTATTTTTGTAAACATTATGAGAATTAATAAAAAGACCTTGTAATTTTTAAATAGGTAAGTACTAACATTTCTGTGAAGAAGACTTTGTTTTGTAGGATAGTATAGAGAAAATTCTAACTTCAGATGTTTGTTTCTCATTCTTTGTCTATTTCTGTAATAAAATTGTAATTAAGAATATCTGGAAGATGGAAAGCAACCATGGGCAATCAGTCTTCCTCACTCCAGCTTTCCAGTAAGCGTAATATGCTGCTGCTCCACAAATAGGCAGTGAAACTTCTGTCATTCTTTTGCTGACTGCCATATACCTGAGTGCTTTTTCATGTTTTTTGAAACAGAAGCCTTGCAATTGTTTTCTGTATCTTGTAGAAAACAGATTATTCTATTCTGTTTCTCATCTTGATTATGGTGGTGGTTTTTAGCAAGCTGAAGTTGCATGGAACAGGTGTATAGTGTTAGTGTAACAGAGCATGCATACTGCCTTCCACCTTCCCCCTCCTCTGAGGGGTGAGTCTTGATCTGGCTGGGGTATTGGTATTTTCTGAACCCGTAACAAAGTAAGGAGACATTTGAGAGTTCTTCACAGTTAACTGCCTAGCTGTTACTCTTCCTGAAGACAAGTAATGATGCAGAAGTAGTTACTGTTACATACGGACTCCCTGCAGCAATGGTAGCAGGGCAGGCTGTTAGTGACTGTACTGTCTGGTTGTGGGGCACTCTGGGATGGTTCAGTTTTCTTTGCTGTCCTCTGCTTTTACTATTTTACTGTATTTTCCTTAACCTTACAGACCTGATAGGTGGTTTGGATGTGACAACTTGTCATGACTATGAAGTCCAATATCAGGCACAAAGAAGCTTTTTTTCTGGCCAGGCTTCTCCCAGAGATAAGCTCTTTCAAACCTTGTCCTTTGAATTCTTTTGCCCATCTCCCCGCAAAAGCAAACCAAAAATAAATAGATTGGCATCAAGACTTTTTTCAGCTTCCTGCTTTCTTGTCATAGCCAAGAAACTCAAAGTTGAACTGCAACAACTGTGTCTGTGCTCTCTTGCTTTTAACCATTTGGAATGCCGGGTGAATTTGGTTTATGCAAGGGTTTAATACTAGTTGCAGGTGGTTCTTTAGCAATGCTAACATGTCATGTCTTTAGTTGGCTATCAAGACTACAGCCTAAAAATGGCTAAGGAGCAGACTTTTTTTTCTTTCTTCTCCACTTAACTCCCATAGTCTCCTTGCCCTTCTCCCCCCACTTTCTGTGCTCTAAGGCATGTGCTTAGGACTGCCTTATGTAGTGACAGACCATCAGCAAAGATGCCTATCGCAGAAGCAATCAGGTGAATGAAATGCAGAAGTACCTGATGTAAACTTTTCTAACTTTGACTTGACCAATTGGAAAGTTTCCCATCAGCTGGTGAACTTGGGGGCATTCTTACTGTAAGCTGTTCAGTATGTAGTTTAGTGAAACAGTTCCAAATTGAGAATTTTTATATTTTTTTTAGGAAGCAAGCACTGGAAGTGTAAGTAGCTTTGAAGACTACAGTCCCTGTCCTAGTACACCTATAGAACACATTTATCGCAGGCAACATTCCAACTCAAGTAACATAGGAGAAGTTGGAATGCACTGGAGACTGATTCCAATTACAGGTAAGATGGGTTTAACATATTTTACTGCAAATAGTGAATGAAGGCATATTCCAAAGGTTTGTATCTTTCATAGATTCCATTCTTGGGTCACATGTTGGTACACAAGTATGTGTATATCCATGCAGTTATTTCTCATTTTTGAACAATACACACACATCTGTTGGATGAAAACATGGGCGGAGAAGTACTGTTTTGGGTACAGAGTGATATAGATTAGAAATGCAAGTGCTTGAGTATTTACCTGGTGAAGTACATAACTGTTATGAATTCAGCATTTAAATTCACTAGGCTCTGCTGGATCGGTGGATAATTGCAGCTTCTAATTCAGAAAAGTCAAGAGAAATGTGTTAACCTCATAGAAAGGTCTCTACTTTTTATTGCATCAAGCTCTTCGACTAATAGTGCTTTGAAGTCTCTATATCTAAACATTTGAAACTTAGAAGCTTCTTCTGTAAGCTTATGTTGTTCTACTTATTGATGAGTCAACAGTGTCAAGTCTTGGGAGCACTTAAAAGCATGGATTTGAAGGATATGGAAGCCGAACTGAGGAGCAGTCATGAGGAGGTTTAAATTCAAGGCTGGGAATTGAGGCCTCTTATGAGTAAACCCACGTGGACTGTGTTAACTGCATTCTCTAAGTAAATACATACCGATTTCTGGTAGTCTTCTAACAATGTGGGAATCTCTCTCTGACACTTCTAATACTCATCCAGTTCTGTAGTACTGCATCCCTTCTGTTTGCTTGACCAAGAAGGGAGGAAGGCAGGGGAAAGGGATTCCTTCTGCATTATTGATAAGCCTTTCAAAAGATTGATAGGGTGATTCTAAATTAAGTTTTCTGTGCTTTCTTTAAGAGCCAAACATCAAAAATCTATTCTGGTATTTTGCCAAGTAACATCTCTCACTGTGTATAGGCAGATGTGGTTATGGTTGCTGAAATAACTAGCAAGTAGATGCAGGATAAGGGAGTTCATACAAAGGTTTTTCAGCTGACATGTTGTGCAGTCACCTGTGAGACTACAAATTTTGCTAGAAGAAATGTTCTTTGAGGTCTTCTGAGAGGGAAAAATGCTGTTCTCTAGAGATGAAAGAGGTTGTGTTGAGCATCACTGGATTTCTTGAGTTTCTTCAAATCAGCTCTTGCTGCAATAAGTGTTGACTAGCTCTGTAATGTGAGCTTGTAAAAGGTGCAACATATGTAGAAAGAAAACCCTATCAATTCTAACTGCTGCTCTCCTTCAGGAGGGACGGGAAGTGTTCAAGAGGATCATTCGGAAAGAATGTATGTTGGAAGGTTCCATGTGTCGTTATGGCCTGAGCACCTTTTATTGTTGCCTGGTATTGAGTTTTCATCAGAAAACAAGATCAATAATATGTTGTTCAACAAGTGGACTCATTCTATTGAAGCATATTAGGAAGACAGTAGGAGAGTCAAAAGAGCCTCAAATGTTTGGGGCTACAGGCATTCCTCATTGGACATATCTTTCTATTTAGCATCTTCTGGAGGGTTTTGAATTTTCATTCTAGGGAATTAAAATCAATTCAGTAGCATAATTTAGGAAATGTTGATCCTTTCTGAAACTGATGGCTTTCTAAATTCAGTGGCTTGTTCACATCTCCTTTTTTTTGGTGGTTTTTGTAGCAATGTAGCTGTAGAAAGGAATTCAGAGAACATCAGCCTTTCTTTTTCTTCTTTGCACGGTTGCAGAAAGGCAAATTAGAGATCTCTTGGTTTTCTCAATAACAGAGGTCATTGTTCAGCTGAACATATTCAAGAGCTCTCCATAGAGTGACTATGGAGTTTACGAGGAGTGGAGGTTTGTCTTACATCTGCCCTGACCAACATCAGTCTCAGAGGAGAGTTGTTCATAGGTTCCTAACTCATTGAAATACTTCTGTATCACGTTACTGTTATTTGTTTGTGATTACATAATCTAAACTTCTGATAATTGTAAGCAAACTTGCAAAATCCATCCTAACTTGATTTTGATTTGAATTCGGGACTGTTCTTTGGCTTTAGACATTCAGCTAAAAATGGTATTTGTTCTTGTTTATTCCTTCTCTTGTAAGAGAATACTAATGCACCAATAAACATTCTTAAAAGTGATGGCTTTTGACGACATTCATCTTAAATACAAAGAAGCAGAATGTTCGATGCTTTCTTTGTTGTTGGCGTTTGAATTTATGATTTCAAAATAAACCCGAGAACACTTTTGCTGGAGTCACTGTAGAAAAACCTCTCTTAAGGAGAATTTGATTCTTAATCTGCAATAATAACTTAGGCAGATCTTAAACAGCTCTTTGTTCTAAGATTGTTTTCTGGCAGTCACCGTGTTGTTTTTTTTTTTTTTTTTCTTTTAAGTTTCTTTGACCTAAGAAGTTATGAGGTATTACTAAGGAAGAGTACGTTTGAAATCATAAATCATTCTTCAATAGCTGTTGAATTCTGTATTCATGGTTTACTACTTGCTGATCCTTTTTATTTATTTTTTTTGCAAAGACTTGTGACCCAAAGGTGTAGATCTATGAAGGGATGCCACCTTCAGGGGTTTCTATTTCAATAAGGGGAACCCTAGTTTAAATTTTTTTATTTTATTTTATTTTTTTTTTTACATCTTTTGGATTCGTATCTGTATTCAGCAATACACATTTCTGTTTAAATTCCTTTACACTTCTTTACTACAGGCCTTAGTTGCTTGTCCTCTCTTTCCCTTCCACACTTCTTTTTTAAAGCACTGTTTGTTTCTTTCCGGAAAACTTTAAATAATAATCTTTGAAGAATAACCTAATCAGTCTATGTTCTTATTATGTATTTTGAAGTCTTTTTCCTAATCTAATTGTTACAGAAACTTTCTCATAAATCAGCACCTATGGATTGGGTATTACTTCTTTCATTGCTAAAATTGGTATGCAACAGGGTGTATTAAAATGTAAGAAGTTATTTAAAAATAGCCCTAAATTTCAAGCTATAGTATATTTTTCATTTTCCTGCTAAGAGTTCCTTGTAGTACAATATTTCTTTATTACAGTAATGTAGCTTAAGTGTTAAGCAGCTCTAGAAAAATGAGATATATAGCCTCAAGTACCTCACATCTCAAACAAGCTTGAAATGAGTTTATTCTGTTAACATCATGATTTGGTATTGAATTCTTCCAGGTCTTCTAAAACAAAATTAATGTGCTTAAGTATGCAAAAGGCGTACATCAATGCGGAAGGCACAGGGTAACAGAAAAAACAGGTTCAAATAAAATTGAATAAATCAGAATCACATGATTTATATCTGCTTGTAGTCCTTTTAAAGAAAGCAAGAAATTGGGTTTGACTAAATGGATGTGCTTTGAAAGATGAAGAACAAGCATCTAGTTTTATTAAGAAAATAAAATGGAACCACATGACTGATTCAGAGAAACCAGTGTAAGTGGTGTAAAGTACCTACAAGGTGATTACAACATGAAAAGGGGATCCTTTTAGTGGCAGATTTTTTCCTTTTAGTCCTTTTAGAAATGGGTGTTATCAAATAAAGGGATGGCACGTAACTTAAACTGATCACGAAAACAACTGCATTTCAAAAGAACACAGTTGTTTAAAGTTAGTCTGTGCTATTTTGGTTACTGCTTCTGTTGCAGAAATCTTCTGGTTTTCTGCTTACAAGTCTATTAGCTGTAACAATAACACATTTTTTTAAAAAAGCACCTTTGAAGTGTTGAAATGCTTATGGAACAGATACATACTGAAACACTTGTATGTATTTAGATATCTTAAATATCTGTGTTAAATTTTGGTTTAAAGCTAACAAAAGCAGTTTTGAATGTGGATAATGAATAAATCTGACAGTTGCAGAAATTATTTGTGAGGTTAGGGTTTGGGAGGCTTTCAGCACTCCTTACAGCATAACTGATTCTGTGGATCAATAATTACCATAAAACTGATGTTCTACCCTTTTAACAAAAAACAACCAAACAAACAAAAAACAAACAATTGGGAGATCAGATATACAGCTTGCAATTTGCAGTTTAACTCCACAAGGTGGTATGTGACTAAAATATGCATTGTGAAAGTCTGGAGAATATAACCCAGTAGTGAAAAAATTGGTCACCCTGCTCAATTTTCTAATTTGGATGTGTTTTGTAATTAAGACAGATACTGTTGTGTTTAATTAGATGTTATCTATGGGAAAATTACTTGGGTTCTGGCTTTCCAAGCGAACTTTGTTGTACAGTCTTAGGAACGATTAAATTTTCTGTGCTTCTGTACATCAGTTACACTACATTCTGGATTTAAGGTGATTGGGGGGAGGCACAACAGTAATACTTTCTTGAAACTGCATTTTGAAGGTTTTACTGTATCAGTTCTGTATCACTTTAAAACATAAGATGATGATGATTAACTCTTCCTATATAGGTCTGAAATCACCAGAAGAACCACTGGTGTTTTTACCACCAAAGGATGCCTTCCCTAATGACCCCCGGGTAATAAATAGGCAGAGAAGTTCTGATTATCAGTTTCCATACTCTCCATTTTCAGACACACAAAAGGGGACAGCAGAAGATGGACTTTATGCAAGACAAGTGGAGAAACTTGAAGATCATTGTGGGCTAGCAGATCAACCTTTTACAACTAAGCATTCCATAAGTGCAATAATAGAGACTACACTATTAGAAGAATATAATCTTTTTGCAAAAAAGATTCAGGAAATTTTGCAGCAAAAGAATATCGCTTATGTTAGTGGTATGTCCACACCAGTCTTCTCAGCCCGAGAGAGGATAATGAGACTTTCTGAATACATTTGTTTACAGGCATCGGAGATTTCTGTGCAAGAATATATAGAGACACTGAGTGAAAAACTGAATAGTGTTATTTTGTCCTCTTCAAGCACTAGGCATACTCCACCAATTTATTCTAGTCCTGAATCAGCAGAAATAGTTCGTAACGCTGTGCTGAATCCTTCACCTGAGGTGTTACCTGCTTGCAGGGACTCTGACCCAGCATTGCTATCAGAGTCATTGTGTAATAATGTAATGGAAGATCTTGAACCTAAGGAGCAGCATTCAGCAAGCTTGCCCTTAGTGAAGGAGGAAATGGATCATGTGAATGCTAAAACACAAGATATACTGACATCTGATCAGACATCTTCCAGTGGTGATCTGATGGAGCAGCCAGAAAAGACACAGAAATCCCCAGAAATCTTAAATATTTCAAGCCAACCAGCTCTTTCTGATTTTATAAGCCAGTTAAAACCTGAAGTATTTAACAGTTTGGTCAAAATTATTAAAGATGTACAGAAAAACACCGTGAAATTTTATATTCACGAAGAAGAAGAAAGCATTCTCTGCAAAGAAATCAAGGTAAATATGTTTCATTTCAACCTCTTTTTCATGGTAAAGTAGATTGGTGTGCATTTCAAACCAGAATGTATAAAAATGGGACTTGCAAACATAAGGTAGACTAAAACTTCCTTCACAAAAGTTTGCATTGTGACAGTGAATGGTGAAAACAGGCTGTCTTGCCACATTCCTTGTTTGAGGTTGTCTTACATTTAGCTTTTACATAAGTCTCTTAGTTGGAAAGCAAAACTGGCTGTTGTTTGGGTCCTTCTGAAAGTACTGCCAGAGCGGTTAGCTTTATGGAAGGTTTTTTGGGAAAAACAGATAACAAGGGCAAACGTGTGATAGCATTTTAGCAAGTACACATGAAAAGTTTGTGTGGTGATGTGTTTTTTGTTGTTTGAGGTTGTCCTATTTTTTTTCCTCTGTTTAATAGTACAGGTAACTTTAGAGGCTGCTGTCCTTCTGCATTTAAGTGTGTAAGATGAAATTTGAAAGTGAAATAATAAAGCTTCTGTTTTCTTGAAAAGTCATGCAGTTAATAGTCTGCCATTTGTCCATTTATGTGCTATTCTGTAAGAATGACTGACTTGCTAAAATAGCCTATTTCTGTATTGCCACATCCTTCTGGTATTGGAAAGAAAAAAAAAAAGGGCAGTTCCACACTCTGAGATTCATTTGAATGGAAAACTTACTTAAATGTGGTCATGTTCTTGGGATTGTTTTGGCCTAACTACCTTTTTGCTTTTTCTTTACCATCTTTTCTTTCTGTGGTGTTAGGAATATCTTACAAAGTTAGGTAATACAGAGTGCCATCCAGAACAGTTCCTTAAAAGAAGAGCTGATTTAGATAAACTGTTGATAATTATTCAAAATGAAGACATCGCCAACCTCATCCATAAGGTACTTCGCATAAGTAAATGCATACTACAGAAAACTACTGTTAAAGCATAGTGAGAAGAGCTCCTTTCAATTAAGGTTACTCTCGTAACATTTAAATGATGACCTGGGTTTAGGTGCCTCCTGAAGAAATAAAAATGGCTGTGGTAATACCTAGGGTTGTTGCGTCATACACCTCTAATAACTTCTACCTGCACGTACTTGCTAATGTTGTTTAGTAGTTGTAAAGCTCTGCTGAGGCCTGAGTAGTTCAGCTTTCAGTTCTGTGATGCTCTAACAGCAAGCAAAGGCAGCTGTCAGATTACCGTAGATGTTCCTGATGGCTATGGCTTATGAGCCTGTAGTGGACAGAAAATAAAATCATTCTAAGTACTTGGTTTCTACTGTCTCACTCCTGTAATGGTTTTGAGAGAGCACCTCCCAAAGCAAGAGGAAAAAAGTAGTTGTTTTACACTGTGTTTTCAAGTTTGATTTTTGGTATTAATAGGTAGGTGAAAGAAGTTCTGTAGCGCCTTTTTTAACTGTGATCTTTTATTTTCCCTCATATACATCTCTGATTTTTAAACAGATACCTGGCTTAGTAACTTTGAAGAGGCTTTCTTGTGTCAGCTTTGCGGGTGTCGATAGTTTGGATGATGTGAAAAATCACACTTACAATGAACTCTTTGTGTCTGGTGGTTTTGTTGTGTCAGATGAATCTGTCCTTAATCCAGAGAGCATCACAATGGGTAAGTGTGATGCTTTCTGAAGTTTTAAAACAGTCAAAAAAGCCTAACGTTTTAGGGTAAAAGATAAGTGCCATACGCAAGAGCAGTGATGAATCAAGTCTCCTAATTTACAGAGATGATATTGTGAGATTTTTTTTTTTTGAGAACTTCAGCTAATTCAGTAGCCTGTCTGGAGAATGTAAACATGGATATTTTGTCTTTAAATTTGTCTTCTGTACGCATAACTACACAATACAGACTTATTCCTTACTTCTCAATCTACAAAAATGTAGTAAAAATACTTGAAAAACTACGTTCTTTCATTTTTGCTCTATTTGAAATTGAATAGTTATCTAAGTTACCAGTTCTCAGAGATATTTTAGCAAGGCAGATCATGCTGACTGAATACCACTGTTAGGTATCTGGTTGTTTTATCTATTCCATTGTTTACCTTTACTTTAAAAAACAAAACAACACAAAACCCCCTTGGTTTTGGACTATTGTTGTTGGCTAATCTGCTAGAACTAAACATAAAGTACTAGCTAGGGTAAAGTTGCTTAAATACTTTGAAGACCGGAAAAAAAAAAAAACCAACACACTTCTATATATATATATATATATTGAAGCCGTGTTTTTAGTTTGCATACCACAGAATTTAACTTCTGTTCAATATCTCCAAAACAGATAAACTAAAACAGTTCTTAAAATTTTTGGAGGATCTCAATACACCAGATGGGAAATGGCAGTGTAAAGTCCACTGCAAAATACAAAAAAAACTTAAAGAGCTGGGGAGGTAAGCAGTCATCACTTATATACCAGTTGTTACCATGTTTCAGCTTTAAGTTATGTTCTCAAAAACCAAATTAAGTACAACTTAGTGTTATGTTCATTTTTTGACTTAATATTTTAGATGGACCTTAACTGTCTTTCTAATAGTGTGTTGTTGTTGTTTTGTTTTGTTTTTTCCCATCACAGACTGAATACTAATGCCTTGAGTCTGCTGACCCTGTTGAATACCTACCAAAAGAAGCACTTGGTTGAAATTCTGTCCTACCACCATTGTGATTCTCAAACTCGAAATGCACCAGAATTAGACTGTCTCATCAGGCTTCAGGCTCAAAACATACAACAGAGGCATGTTATCTTCTTAACAGGTAAAACCAAAATATTAGATTACCTCTCTTCCTCTTTTGATAACAAGTGCTGTATCTTAATACAAAATCTCTTTTTATGTATTTAGAAAAGAATCTCAAAACGCTTTCAAATTATGCTGAAAATGGAATACTGGTTGCTACTGTTGATGACTTTATGCAAAATTTTAAAAGTCTTGTTGGGTATCACAACTCTGTTATTGAAGAAAACAGTCTGTCTCCCTCTGATGCTCAGAAAAGACAATCAGGTAACATATTACACATATGTATAGTTTTTTCAGCTAATTAGACATGGGGTGGAGGTTCTTGAAATAGTGTCTTGTTACTTTTCATGTAAATGAATGCTACAGATGGCAAGGAAAACCCAACTCTCAAGCTACTTTATTTTAAGTGATGGGGAAAAAGCAGCTGGGATGGAGTACCAAGAAGATGTTAAATACAGAATTATAGGCTGACATGGTATCCAAGAAAGCAGATGTATGCTAAAAAACTATAACCATCTGTTTCCAGGAGAAGTATAACAATAGCTTTTAGAAATTGTAAACAAAGGATTAAGATGTCAGTAATTGTACTCCTTTAATTGTCTGATCAAATACTGACCTACTGTATAACTTTAGATGCTGTTTTGACATTAACCCCTTTGGAGCTGGGAGTTGGGATTTCCCAACACTAAACATGAACACAATGCGCAGAAGCTTTTAGCATCGGAGTAACTGGACATTCACACAGAGGGTTAAGTGTGTATGTTGAGTAAGTGAACAAGAGTGGCAGAAGACCAAGACTTAAGTGATAATGGACTTACAGACCTGAAGCATAACACTCTGTGAGTAGTGTATAGCTTTTCTAACAAAAGTTTGTATTTCAATAGAATAGGACTTTTTTTTTTTTAATGTAGTTCTTGTAGAAAACGATGAAAAGGATGAGGAGGACATGTCTCTGGATTCAGAGGATGAAGCATCACAAATAGAAATCTGCAATGATGCCTCTAAGTATGATACATGTCGCTTGGAAGCTTTGCAGACACATGCAAAGGGCTCACATGGAGTAGATACAAAAGCAAGTTGTGTATCAGCTACAGAGTTATCTCCTGAAGCACAAATTGGTTTGATGGAAAAGACTTCTAAAATCGACTTGGAAGAGATACAGCCAATTACTCCAGTTTCTACAACATGTTCTGCTGAAGAAGAAAAACAGAACTCAGTTGAACAAGCTCCTTTTAATAACTTCCAAGTTTACAGCAGACAATTAAACATGTCCCATCAGTTCAGTCACTTTAATGTACTCACTCATCAGACTTTTCTGGGAACAACATACCCGATTTCTGCAAATCAAAACCAAGAAGGGGGCAATTATTTTCTACCTGCTTACAGTCAGAGCATGGACAGAGAAAAGAAATCATCACCTGGTGGCTGGGATATAAATTGTGATTCTTCCAGGCCATATTCAAAACAGAAATAAACTCATAAGTCTTTTTTATAAGTTGCTGTGGACTTTTCTGTTTCTAGAATGGTGGATTAACAATTTATATTTTATTCTGGAACAAAATGTTTCTTGTCCTTTATCTCAAATGTTTTCTTGTCTTATTTAAACCATGATGGCCTGTACTTGTTGGAAGCATCTGAAAATTGAAATAAATATATATTTTTTAACATTTATTGTATTTGAATTATCTTGTTTGTTGGCACTTTTAAGTTTCTACATTTGTATTTGACCTGTACATAGGCTTCAGTTTGAAGTCTGTTTTAATGTAAAACTGAATGTTTGCCTAAAATATGTGAAACGGCACGTTTTTTTTAACTGTAAGAGTATCCAAATCACTTTTCTTTACATAAATATCAAAACTTATGTATTTATTTGACACAATTTTGTACAAATGTTTTTACATAGCTGTAAGGCAGTGTAGTTATTTTAATGACTGGATTTTGGCAAAATACCTCAATTAGATTAATGGTGCATTTCCATTACAAAATAAAATAAACTCTTAATGCACAAGGGCCTTGCTAATACATTGCCTTGTCTGTGGTTTTTATACTGTTTTCGAAGTACACAAAAAAGTACCCAAATTTTATTTCATAACTAGCAATTATCTGTGTCTAATTTTGATGCTGCATGCTTATTAGAACAACATCAGAGTGATCTTACAACTTTTATTTCCCGTTGTGGTATTAGAGTAATGAGAAGGACAAAGCTAGTCTTAATGACGGTGGCAGTTCAGCTTAGCACTAGAAAATCCTCACTCCTCTCGCTCCTCTTCTACTTCAGCATAGTGATCGCTATGCTTTTCCACTTTTTAAAACTAATATTGTCATAAACACAAGAGTTCTGTTTCTTAATGCTGTAATTTTTGGTTTCCCATGTGCTAAGTTAACCTTGCATTTTCTATAGCAATTCTGTAATTGACTCATGTCGTGCAGCATTTTCTGACTCAAAGGCTTCTGGAGAACAGTAGCTGATAGAAAATAAGCTGTGGTGTCTCAGAATTACCTGTTCAGTTACATTGATGTCTTTACATACTCTGTTACATGTACTGTTCTTGTTTTCAAGTTGTCCAAAGTTTTTTTTTTTTTCCTGTTTGTAATTTCGTATTAGTGCTTTTATATAGGATGTGTGGTTTGGTACTGGATTATTAGTGTTTGAAACTACATAATTGTAAACTCACAAAGTTAGCTGGGACAATTACAATTGGTTAAAAATGGTAGATTAACCAAAAAAAAGGACATTTTTCCCTGAAGTTGAGTATCTTCTGTTCTGTTAATTGTTTGATTAACTTATTTACATTAGGAACAAACCATGACCAAAGTAGTTTAGCAGTTACCTTACCAGGGAAGTAATCTAGCAAAAAAAACCTCCCTTGTACCAATAAACTGGTAATGAATTTTGTGGAAAAACTGTTCTACCATGTATAATGTCAACTGTAGATTCTCACCTATTGCATGACTTGGCATACTAAGGGAGAGGAAAGGGTGCACATTTATTCTTTAAATGCATTTGCTCCTATTCTGGCTGGAAGCACTGAATGCTGACCTGTTCAGTCTTATGTTGTAAGTTGACTTAAACGGAATTGTTATTTTGGACTCAACCATTACAATATGAAGTGCTGCTATCCTGTTTTAATAGGGGGTATGTGTGCATGTTACAGTCAGCATTGCTGTGGTGTTAAAATCTGAGATTAAGTTAATACACAATTAATTTGTCTAAGCCTAAAACCTGTCTGAGTAAGTACAAGCAGTTTTATGTAGTTAAAAATACCTACCCACTCCCAAAGCCATTCAGAAGGATTCTTTAATCTTTTTATTTCTCAAAAAAAAAGCATAAACACAGTACCATACACATCCATTTTTGTACAATGTCTTGGTGGTTTATATTAAGTGGACGTGTCTTCATGTAGTATGAGGACCATTCTAAACAACATCATTAGTTGTTTAGAATTAGTTTAATGCTTCTTCAATCTGAAAAGCAATGTAACCCTGTAATCCTATCAAAATTTGCTTAATAAAATGGTTCACAATTAATTACATTAGCAACGTGCTCTGCATTTACATTTTTAAGAACTCAGTACAGTTACATGTCCCTTTCAAAAGGGTGAAATAAAATTATCTTCCTGAGTTATGGTAGGAATTAGTCCAGACTCCAACTCCTTTTGCTTCTGTAGGAGGCCCTGAAATAAATGGAATATAAACGTGAATGCTCTGCCTGCCTTAAGTAGCCTGAACTAATAAATGTGCCAGTGAGGTGCAATGCTTTTAAAATACACAACTTAAAGCAGTACAACATAACACATTCTTAAGGGAGGGAACTCAGGCTTTCCTGATTCGTGCAAAAGACTTGCTGAAGTGTGACTGAAATGGTAGCCCATCCTAATGTTTCCAGGAATGCTTATGCAGCAGAGACGTGGCAGTTTCATTATATTAATGTACTGTCTTGTGCGCCATCACTACATTTGTAGTATTGCAGCATGTTCTTTTATGAAGCCAAACCCCAAAACTTGATGGGTACTAGCTTGTAGTATTAGCATTAATTAGTCTCTGAGACAAAGGAGAGTGTTACCTTTTGACCCACAACAGTGACAGAAGTATGAGGATGTGCATGCATATTTATGCTCAAACATAAAAGGTTCCTGCGCCATTACTAGAAAAGGGAGAAAACCTTTAACAAAAACCCTTAGGATTGTATCCTTGGCTCTGTGCTTACGTAATACATGACAGCTGTGTCAGGTACATTCATGAATTTGAAATAATAGTCATTTTACTGTGATTAACAGCATCATATATGTAGCTGCATATGACCCCTTGCTTGCTATCTGTTTTAGCTCTGTCTGAAGTATGGCACCAAGATAGAATTAAGAGAAAAGCTGCAATAGTAACAAGGTAAGATGATTGCAAGACTTTTTTCAAAGATAAGGGTTGTTGGCTGATGTTACAACTCAGCATGAACCTAATGCAAGCCAGCATGTACTTCAACAACTGGTCATCCTAGTGACACTGAAGGGGAGACAGATCACACAGAACGGCTTAAGTTAGCATAGAAGCCTGTTAGACTTCACTTTGTGTTATTTCAAAAGCAGCAGCTGCCTACTTTCAATAAATGACTTGATAAATGACTTTTTTTAAACTCATCAACATAACAGTAACTGCTATTTATGGGTCAGTGGCGTTATTTAGTCCCTTTGCAATAATTAGGCTTATAGAGTGTTAGTGCAATTAGTAGTAAGTTACAAAACAAAAGCAATAAATTTTGCCTTAAAATGGCCCGAGGAAAAAAAAACAAAGGGCCTTAGAGGACAGTAAGGTGAAATACATACATAGGGACAAGTAACAAGGTCTTGCTTTCTTGCTTTGCCTGGCCTTAGCCAGCCTGCTGGTAGCCAGCACGCTCAGGTAGTTACAGGCAACAACCTGCTGGCAAGTGTTTTTATTGCCCTAGTAAAATAAGATGCTCTGGTATGTACTGACTGTAACTGTGTTGTTGTGTCTTTTGAAAAAAAGAACACAGTGTTGACTCTTCTTTTTCACAAATACTTAGTCCACTTTGCTGGATGAAGAAACTCAAGCTTATTCCACTGACTACCTTGATTTATGCAAGAAAACTAAAGTCTGCTGATAATTCTTATTACTGCCATCACCTGAACTACAGAAGAAGACGTCACTGAGCAACTAAGACAAAGGCAGATTTGCTGAGTTGTAACAAATGCAATTACAGACTCACCCTCTCCTGGGCAGAGGAGGGCCCTCGTGGCCCTTCATTTTTCACTGGTGCCCCGTGAGTTCAGCTACACTGTTACTGAAACAGCCTGATCATATTTTTCTATATACTCTATATGGGTTTTAAAGGCTAAAGACTGGCCAAATATGTTGCAAATATAGATACATACATGCATATAAATATATATGTATGCTGAACTATTAATTGGATATATATATATAAAATCGTATATATTATTGTTTAAAGAAACAAGACTAGATTAGCTCCTGAAACAGAAAAACTAAACTTTGCTCTTTGTCTTACTTATATTTCATACAAAATACTGCACTATTCAGTCTTTCACAATGAAATAACCAACACAAAACAGATGGAACACCTCAGTTCAACAGGTAATGTCCTAAATGCATTCTGTGGCTGCTAGGGTATTTTAAAAAGAACTTTAAAAACTTGAAGTTAACTCTTTTTTGAGAGCCAAGCTTCACTGAAAGACTACCCTTTTAATGTTACTTTTTAGAGAGTGTTAGGGCCTGAATACTCACTGTGCAGCAAAAATGTTCCCAAGCTTGTGTCTCCTACATTTGCCAACACTGTTATTACCACTTTAAACCTTGTTAAATATTAATGGCTTTTGTTCACCTCAGCAAGCATGAAGTTCAAATTGTGCTTTGAAGACGCTGGCTTCATTCTTAACTGAAAAACCATTGGCAAATGAAGCCTGAATACAAAATACTTGGAAGTTGTGGATATTTAACAAAAATATTAATGGGCATTGGGAAAGACCCATTCTAGTCATGAAGAAAGTCATCTATCTAGGCCCATCTACCTGGAAGTCATGAGAAACTGACAACCTTTCAGTGTTCTTGTCACATATTTTCTAAAATTACAGGTTAAATATGCCATGGCTGACCTCTCATTCGTGCAAGGGATTTGCTTGCTACTGAAGCACTAGGTATGCATGTGTGTTTCTCTAAAGCAGACCAGGAGATAACTAATGGTACTCCATTGTACTTAAGTCTGTCAGAGTTTCCTTCTTTCATTTGGATCGTTTACACAATTTTCTGCTTTTTACTTACTTTATTATATGTTTTCTTATACATTTATTTACTTTTTAGCTAAATGTAATTATTCTAAAAGTACTTTATCTAATAATAAAGTCACTAATATCACTATGGAGTCATTCAAAAAAAAAAAAGATGATACCAATACACACATATCTTCAACAGTCCTCAAGGAAGAATTGTAAAACCTAAAGGAAAATTTTCTTTTTTTTGTCTTGCAGTCCTCTATCAGGCCATTTAGAAGCATGAAAGAAAACTGTTCCTGTGATTGTCCAGGCCTGCGGTTTGAACCTACTGTGGACCACAGTTCATTGCCAGTAGGTGGAGTATCAAATTCACTCATGTTTTAAATAACTTAAAGCTTGACAGTATCTTTTTTCGGTAGTCTGACTCCAAACAGAAAAATACGTATCTTCACAGTTACCAGTTACAACTTTTGTGCTTCTTTAATTTACTGCAATGTGTGCATCCTTAGAGACAGTCTTGCCTTGTTCAAAATCCCTTGGGCAATCCTGAAGACCTAATTGTTACCAACGACTTACTACAAATTGAACACTGTATACAAAAATAGACAGGCTTTTGTCTCTGGTAGCTCTTGTGTGTGTTACTCCACCAACTTACGTTTTCTTTTTACTCACAACACCTGGCTGATTGACAAATCCTGAATTTTACACATTAGCAAAAGAATAGCTATCTTGGAAAGATTTTTTAAGGATTTTCACACATCGAATCTACAGATTGGAATATTTTTCTAGACCTGATACTTGATTACCACCCCTCTAACTTTCTGTGTCATCTACATAGCTCTGGCATGACTGGCTTACCAGTCATATAACAAAGGTTCAGGTGTTCTGTTAAAATACTGTTAATTTTTCCCCTTGATATTGCAACATTCTTACTATTGATATAGGATCACTGTATCAATACTTGGACAGTAATAAAGTCATTCCTCTTGTTTTCAAGTTTTCTCAGGTATTTTACCTTATCATAGTAAATCTAAGGACTTCATAGTTTGTAGTCCTTAAGAAGAGTCCAAGGATGGAAGTAATACATTTATGAAAGCAAAATTAATGAGGAAAGGTAGAGGTCGAGGCCCAAAACTTATACGATGGAAAAAAATGAATTAAAGACTAACACTTATGACTATGTAATAGTTTGCAATGTTCATTTTGACTTCAGTATGTAGACATACATGTTTACCCAGTGACTTTTTGCTTACCTGGCGTAATTCTGACAGTCCCTTGAGAATTGCTTGTTGTCTCTCTCTGGTTTTAACTACATCAGGATTTAGAAGAGGATCTCTCGTGTGATCAGAGCTAAAAATCTGTCGTGGTGTTTGGTAAGAATCTAAAAATAAATACATATCAAATCAGTTAACAATACTCCTATAAGTTTTGTTCTAATTTTGCAGTAGATTTTCACAGCTTGAGAAAATCAGGTTTTGGTTGCTATTAGATTGTGATCACTTTAAGTCAAATACAACCTAGGTTCCTAAGACTAAAATGTGTATGTAATAATGCCAGAGAAGTGCAATTGTCATTCAGTAAAGATAAACAAACAAACAAACAAAAAAGGACAGATAAAAGATTTTTTTTTTAAATACAGAGTATATATTTGGTTGCATAGACTTTCTGTACAGTGCTCTGACAAACATGGGTTACAGCAGAATTCAGTAAAAAACAGGTATCAAATTGAACTAAATGTAGCACTTTGAACTAAATCACTGCAACATCTTTTCTACATGAATCAGATCATAATACATTTCAATACCATTAAACTGTCGATATTGTGGGTCATGTGTTGAAGGTCTAGTCACTGGTACTTCTGGATCAAGATAATACACTTCATTTGTTCGAACATACGGAATAAACTGTGAAGACGGAGGTCTTCCAGCTTCTGTAACTAGGGGAGGGGAGCTCCTCTGCTGTGCATCTGTCTTGATATTTTTCTCTCTTCTACTATCGTTGTGCACCAGGAAATTAGAAGTATGTGTCTGTTTTTGTTGTACTTGGTGTAACCTGTTCTTAACTGCTGGAACAGGTGGTGAGTCAGACCTGTATGAAACAATTTCAGTTAACATATAAAAAACACAAAAGTAACATGATTAAGTTTTTTAAACAGTAGAGATAAAAATGCTCAGAGAACTGTACTTTTGATCCATTACTCTGCCTTTATACCAGCTATTTATTATTTAAGACTAGCTTGTTTTGTCTTCTGTATTTTTAATAGCATAAAACTAGATGCATGTAAACTATTTAAAATAGTTAAAAATCAGGAAAGAAAAGCATGCATATTTTACTATTTATATATTTATACTTTGCATTAATGCAGAATATTGACATACCTTTCTTCATTCAAATTATTCTTATGTAATTGTTCTTCCTAGGAGAAAACCAAGAAAGTCAAAAGTAAAATAAAAACCTCCATATTTTTATATTAAACACTTTTATTTCTCAAAACAAATTTGCTCTGAAATTCCAAAAGAACTAGATGATCTTAATTCAGGAAAAGGGTATCATCAAAGACTTCTATTAAGGAAAATCGAAGTATCTATGAACTCTAATTAATCTGACGCTAATTAAACTAATTCTAGAAGGACTTATTCCAATTTTCTATGATAGCTTCAAGAGCAATAAAATACACTACGTACACATTCTCTTGGAAAGCTTATAAACCTGAAACGTTTAGCCCAAGGCAATGATTATTAAAGGAAAGGTCCTATTGTTATATACACTCAGTAGAAGTTTTCTAGTTACATTAAAACATATTAACATATTCCATTCTTCTTAATGGTATCACACACCGCTTCATTATCTTAAAAATCTGCTTCAAATACATTACCCCTTTTTTTCAGGAAAACAATTTTTGAAAATTTAGGTTTCAATAACATACATGCAAAACTTATTTATCATGAATCAAAAGATTTACTATTGATCTGATAAAAAACAGCAAACTGAATTTAACAGATCAATAAATCTTCAAAGGCACCTATGCGAACAGCTATCTAGCTATGTAATTCCACAAACTTTTTTTTTTTTTTTTTTTTTTTTAATACCAACAGCTTCTAAAATATGTGCATGTAGCCATAATAAGCAAATGGCTAAACAGACTTAAGGTGGCCACCTTTTCAACACCAGCATTTTTTCTACTGGCAGGTGAGAGAAATATAGGTGTTTATGTATAGACATACATACAGAGAGAGAGAGAGAGAGAGAGAGAGAGCAAGTAGGAATATATTTAATAGTATTTTCTTTATATGAGAATTGTTTTTATATGAGAATTGTTTTTTCCCAGCCACATGCTGCATGTGCTTACTGCAAATGGAGAAGAAAAAAACCCAACACCACTAAGAAGCATACATTTTTATGACATTTGAGTACATCCTCAGTAGCACAGATTCTTTGCACAAATAAGAACTAGACAGGTCCTCCTACTCTATTAACTGGCACCACTACACAATGGACAGAAATGCGTAAGTCAGTGATACCATTTTGTCCCCCATGAAACTTCCAGTCCAGCTCCCTTTTTACATAATGAAACTGTATCAAATTTGATAATAAACTGTATCAAATACATGCTTTGGCAAACTGAAATAACAGTAAATGACAAAAATCAAGATGTTCTGATCATAACAAACAAAAACACTGCTGTAGTACCGTTCTTTACGCAAAGTGTAGGTGAAAATTCTGAGAGCTTGAGTTACATCCAGGCAGAACTGAGTGAAATAAGTCTTAAAAAAATACTTACCATTCGTGCTAGAGAAAATGTAGTTACCTTTCTGATCCCAAGTCCCTTATTCTTCATGTTCATTTCTTCATGAGGTGAACGAGACCTGTTTTTTGGGCAGAGATTCCCAGGGGTATTTCTTTCTACCAACTGAAGCAGCTCCATTTGCCGTCTTACTTTGTTTTCTTCCCTTTGTTTTTGTAGCTGTTTAGGGTATCTTTCTGATGCTGGAATATATCTTTTCCCAGGCTTGTTTATGTTCCAGTCAGGTCTTTTAGTATGTTTTTCTGAAGGTTTAACTTGTCTTTCTTTTCTTGCATATTGTTCATATAGCTCACTGTAGATGCCACCATTTTCTTGTCCTGAAACTTCATTTTTATCTGTATACTGCATTTCTTTCTGATATTTTTTGCTGTTGGAGGTTTCCTTATATTCTATGGAAATATCAGGTGATCCACAACACATAGTTCTTCCCTCAGCTGAATCAATACAAGCTGAAGTATTACAGTCATCTAAAAAAAAAAAGTATTTTAACTTCAAGTGTAAGCTATTCAAATAACTTGTTTGAATGTTGTCTGCACATCAATCTACCATTGCTGATTTTATTCAAAAAACATTTGCTATAGTTTTATGATGATTTTTATCCTTTTTGATGTGGAAAAAATATAAGACCAATATAAGCAATTTCAGTAAGGAAAAAAAAAAGATTAGAGAAGGAAATCAAGTCACTGCAAAATTAAAATGTAAGTAAAATGAAACTACGTTACCTTAAAATGCCAAATTCAGTTTTAATCCTGGTACCGACTGGTAAAGAGCAAAATACAGCTCCTGTTTAGTATTTTAGAATGCTGAAGGTTTGGTCATAATCACAGTGCTACTATCAAAAACTTACTTTCTTAATCTTTGTCTTCCAATGGAAATATTTTGTTCAATTTTTAAATTACAAAAAATCCAGCCTCTTTCTTTACTAATTGGCATATACAAAAATATTATTTTGTAAATGCTCTGAATTTCTAGTAAAATATCTACCAGCATTATCAAAACCAAAATTATTAATTTTTGCTTATGCAAGTACAAATAAATTAAAGCTTTCTCTTCTCAAGTGTTAAGAAGCTAATAATTTTCTAAATATAACATATAAAGCAACTATGTTTCCACTCAATCTGCTCATTGAGGCCTCACCTACAATATGAATAAATGTAGACTAAGTTCATAGAATCATAGACTTAGAATCATAGTTATTTTTTGGTTTGTTTGTTTGTTTTAATAGTGTGATACATAATCAAGATAAAGACCAGCAGGTATTCCATCTACATAGACCCACAATTTTGTCTGGATATTTAGCAAGAATTATAAAAAGCTTTTCTAAATGGTTGAATATAACCTTTCATTTTCCAATTAGTCTAGTTTTCTAATTCCAGGATTATTGACAGTATTTCTGTTAGCATCTTCAGGGATTCATTAAGGACCCATCCCAGCTTGACACCAAACCACGTTATATAGTCACACTGAAGAGTACTAAAATATATGCCTAAATGCCTTAATAAATTTAGTCCTGCAGGGCATGTGAATATGACTCTAAGCCAACACCATATTTCAGACTGGCTGATTTGACTTTGTAATTGGCAGGTAACAACTATATAGGCATAATATTTATTTATTTAGAAGAATACAGTGATATATGGTAATATTCTAATATGCCTGTGTCTGTCCAAGTACTGCTTGCTAGCTTTATTCCATTCCGAATGACAGGGATTTGGCCCTATTGCTCAGTTACACCAATATGCTGTTCCACTGCCTGTATTTCAATACACCAGGGTAATTAAGTGGAAGGGCTGCATACCTGTCTGTACAGCGGTGTCTTTCCGAGGAGAAGTCTGCCGATGAATATTACTGCTAATGTCATCGGAAGAGTTACGACTTTGATAAGAAATGTCAGTATTATAATTTTCAAATTCAGCGTCACCTGAAAAGAATCAAAGCAATTTTTTTTTTTTAATGTAGCAACATATATTCCATTTAAACTATACTATCAAGTTATCAGACTATTGTGGCTTAGAACTCAAAGTAAAAGGTTGAGAACTATGATTCAGATCTGAATACTCAGCCTGTTTCACTGAAAATCAAGGTGACCATTTATAGGTCAGATTATTCCATATGCCTTCCTGGTGACAGCCTTGTATTTCTTCTTTTGTGCAATGTAGCATTTGAAGTTATATGATAATAGTAATATACTAAAATACATACTCACAGTATTAGTTAACAATACTTGTTTGGAAAGCTCTCTAAATAAACTGAAATGAAATTTGATTCCTGAGGCAAAGGAGCAATTTCTGACCTTATTACAAATGCAGACTGGAAAGAAAGGACACTAGCACCTCGCGTGCAAACACCACAGGAACAAGCAAACTGAATATGAAAAGATTGGTACTTGCCACCAAGATTCTTCTTAAGTTTTGAAATGTCATGTCCCTTCTGAGCCAAATCTCGAATACGCTGTTCTTGTTTTAATCTCTGTGCTAATTCTTGAGCTTTCTGCATTGTCTGGTAGGTCTCATTTGTTTTAAGAGTCACAAGTTCCTTTAGAAAAAAAAAAGTAAATATGTGATCATTTGAGAATAAAATAGAATTATTTAATCTCCATATAATCCCCAATGTTTCCAGAAATCGTATCAACATACATTCTTGTTTTGAGTAAAGCATTTAAAACAAAACCAAAAAAAAAAACAAAACTAGCAATACCTAACATTTAACTTTTTAATGGTAAATTAAAAAGCTCTGTGTTCTGCAGTGCTGATGAAACGTGTTCAATCCAAGCATTAAAAAGCCAGCATCTAGATCCTCAAACGTATTTGGATATTTAACTCCTTTCTGATAAATTCAGCCTTTCATAAATGTCATCTGATTTCAGCTATCTACCATCAATGTGGTTTAATGATATAAAAGAAGCCCAAATAAAAATAAGAATCCTTCCTCCTAGTTCCACAGAAAGTAGAAACCTCCCTAACAAAGGTAGAACATCCCTAAATCTAAGGCTTATATTTTTAGACCCAGTGGATTCAAGATGACTGGGCCAATGAACAACTCCTATCCAAACTGATACTCCCATCTCATACCCCCTTCCCACTGCATTTGCCAGTTAAAGCAAAACTGGTATCATGTTTGGAAGGAGCTGAGCTATTACACAGAAATATGACTTTTCCTAATTTTAGCAGTTTGTTCTAGCATCTACAGGCAGATCCTATACCTTTCCCTCCAAAAAATGCAGAGAAATCAGGCATCCATAGTTCTGCAGGTTCTCGAGGAGGCTATGCTTTTGAAAACAGTTTGTTTTATGACATCACAGAATTCTGCTAACACTTATAGCTGCTACAGTGCCAAAAGAAAAGAGTATGGCTTTAACTTTCTACAGATTCTTCTGTAAGAGGTTAAGAATATATAAAAATGTGAAATTTGTGTACACCAAAGATCAAAATGTTACTTTCTGTTTAATTTTTAAATGAAACAAGCTTGAAAGCTCAGCAATAGTTAGAGAGATGAAAGTTCTAGAACATCAACAACTTTTTAAATGACTTTTCCAAATTATATTCTGGAAGCTCTTTAATCCAGAGTAAAAGCACATCCAGTTAGATAAAGTTCACGTTACTGAAGCATCTTAAAAGCATCAACTTAACAACAACAATAATTGGATCACAGACTTTGAGGTATTTTTTTAAAAAATATATGTTTAAAACGTATTTTTCTACATTATTTAAAACTACAAGTGCATTTTTGCCAGTTATTATTCATTCATCTTTCTGAAAAGGCCCTTGCCCAAAAAACCAAACCTGCCTTAAACCTATATTGTACTATATTAATTAAAGAAACAGATTTCGGTTTCAAATTTAGAAATTTCAGATTGTTTTCATTTTCAAAATGAGGAGGCAGCACCATTTTGAAGGTAAGGAACTGTTTTCCTCAAAAAATAGTATTATTACAGACTCTGAATTTGGTAGGCAGAAGTCTGTTTACCATTTTGAAACTGAAGGAGTTTTGTTCATGCTTTAGAGCAGTCGTGGTTATGATAATGGAGATGTGGCAAAATCCCTTGCACAGTTTCAAAATATATCCTGTCATATCCTGTCCTGTTACTGTACTTAAAAATAGTATAACAAAGTAATATACTACAATAACATAGTCTTCCCTCTATTCATAGCATCTAAGTTTAGTACATATAGATAAATCAGTAAAAAAAATCCATTTATCTGCACTAAACAAAATACAGAAAACCACCTCTTTTTGTTTTTGTTTAAGCATATCTTCTTCGAACTGTTTCTGCATCAGTTCTTTTTCTCGTGCTAGGCACTGTTCTTCCTCTTGTTCTTCCCATTTTCTCTTCTCTTCCTCCAGTTGTTTCTTCTTCCTCTTTTCTTCTACCTGAGCCATTATTGCTTTCTGGATAATATTAAAAAAAGTAGAATTAAAATGTATAAAATTGAAGGTATTACGATCTATTTACTCATATACTTCCATGTATGTGTATAATATTTGGATTTGGAAGCATTAAAAAAGAGACAATTTATTCAAAACTATTTATTAGTTTATGTGACAATACTAGGGAAAATAGCTGTCTAACAGTTCATTCCTAACAAAGAAGTATTTCAAACACTTTTTTGGTTCTAATTTCTCAAAAGATATGTAGTTGCCTTCCCATTTTTTTTGAACTACCTGCCAAACAAGGCAGTTTGAAGACAAAATGCTCAAAGATAAACAAGTCTCTTTTTATATTTTCAAAAATGGTTTTGTACATTGCTTGTGAAGAAATACTGGTCTGATTTTTATCTAATATAATTTGATCTAGCAAGAATAACAGTTTTAGCAGACAGAATCATTACATTTACACTAGGATTTATTTACATTGTGCTATAGACATCTTTATGAAGATACGTGTCCAGTTAAGAGTGCAGCAGAAATAATAGGAATGGCGGCAGTAAAGTAGATAATATTTTAAAATTAATGGAAGGGGTATATGCAAGTATCAGTCCTCCTGATGACAGTGGAGACTAAAAAAAAGGTACGCCAAACCTATTTGAGCTGTAAAGTCTGTGTTGTGATTTTTGAGGTGAGAATTCTGTCACAGAAATGCAATCAACTCTGTACAAATATTAAAAAACTGTAGCCTCTGAGAGGAATAATGTTAAACAATTGTAAACGTGATCTGAAGCATAAGAGTCAACTGCCTCAGTATTATTAAATATCATGCTTAATACATATGACAAAACTACCTTTCATCCACTCATTAAAATGTCATTAAACTTTAAAACAGAAATCTACCTGATGTTCTAACTGCTTCTGCCGCCGTCTGTCTCTCTCTTCAATCTGTGCAGGATCCAGGAGAGCTGTCATTGAACGAAGGAAACTACAAACAAGGAAACGTGTTTATGTTTTTAATCATAAAAAGGAAATCTTAAAGCCTTTATTAATTAGAAGTCTAAGTGAGGTTTCAAGTAATATTTCCATATTGAGGCTATCACATTGCATTAATTAATACAATTCATTGTAATGTGTAAGGAAGAAAGTAAGCCTGCAGTAAATTTTATTAATGAACAGAGGCACTTGTGTCTTGCAAAGGTCAAACAACATGTAATTCTGAAAAAAAGCAAAAGCTAGATGAGATAGATCTAATGATCAGCTTTAAAGGATCTTACTCAAGTATATTTTTAATTTATGAGGAGGTGACAGAAGTGAATTAGCTGGGAAGATGATTACCCTTTCAAAGCTCACTCACCTGACTTTCTGACTATGATCCAAAGCACTGCTTTTAGCACCTTTTTCTGCATTTTCCTCCTTTGAGGGCATGAGGTTGCCTAAAGCTGCAGGTGAAAAAGGGTGAACAAAAGCAGTCAGCTCCTTAGGGTCAGGTGACAGGCAAAGACTTTCAGCCTGCTTTTTGTACATTCCATTTAAAGGGTGTTGTGCATTAGTATTAAGGTGGATCTTTAAAGAATCAAAATGCTTTGCCCATCTGTCATGCTCTTCAGCCTAAATAAATATGAAGCAACAAAAAATGGAAATTCACTCAATTACACTGTTTCTATAAAGTATGGTTAACAAAAGAGTTAGACAAGACATATTTTGTACAACAGGAACATCTGAAAATCTTTGTTATGGAGGTACAATACACAAAGTAGTTAATATCCTAGATGGAAAACAGAACTATTTCTGTTGCGAACAAGTCAGATCAGAAATTACACTGCTGATCAGCACTTGATTACACTTGGTCAGCACCAACATACTTCTTTTATATTGACAGCAAAGACAAACAAACGAACAAACCAGAAAGTTCAAGCCAAACAAACAAACAAAACGATATTAAAAGAAAAAGAAAAAAAAGTAAGCTAACATGAAATCAGGCTTTGTGGTACAGCTTTTTCAATTTATATTACTATTCCATCCCATATTTTTTCAAATAGTACTGCAAAACTGCTTGATGTCTGTGCACTCTGCCATACTTTTCTCCTTTTGTGTATATATTCTCTCCCTGATAACATGAACAAGTGGCATGTTTTACACTGGCCCACATTTACCGCCTCTGCTTTAATGCTGGACACTAGCAGAATCTGTGCATTGGGCCAAGATTTTACTCTGTAACTTCCTATTTTCACCTTGACAGGCCATTGTAAAATAAGCCTTCTTTTCCACCCACACCATCCATCGTTTTCAGTTAAACACAAGAATCCTAGCAAAGTACCTGAAACTTCTTTAGAGATGATATATTGGCTTTTTAAGTCTCCATTCTATACCACTTGAGCTTATTTTTTTTAGTGCCGTGTTGGGAACTGAATATTTTAATAATCCATTAAAAGAAGATTTTTACCTAAGGGACCTTTGTTTTTGCTGTAGGTACTGAAATTGTTTTTTTCTTCTCAATAAAAGAAGATTTGTTTCTGGAAGGACTGAAGAACGGCTCCCTCAATTTTTGCATTCTGCAGAAAAGAAACTAATGTAATCCACTTAAAGCTTTCTGGGAGTCACTTCCTTGAACAAAAAGCCACCTTCTTTAAGAAAAGTTTTATACCTATTTAAAAAGACACAAGAAACTCTTAGTCTAAATAATAATAAGAATCCAAATTATTCTTTCTCCTGTTTCCTAAGTTTTGCCTTTCCTTTGACGTAGAACCACACAAGAGCAGTTAAAAGATGTATTTTATTCTTATGGAAGTCTGTAGTGAAATATGTAGAAAGGTTGAGCAAGTAACACAAGACATGAAAAATAAGATGTTGAAGAAAAAAAGATTAAGTTCACGTAGCTTTCTTTCAAAAGGGGCTGTAAGTGAGATTACTGTAAGGTGGGTAACTACATCTATCTCCCCAGGGCACAGCTATCAAATTAAAAAAATGAGGCAGCTAATGCTGGGACCTTTCACAATATAAAGCTCAGTTTGCAAAGGAAATTCAATTCCTTCAACAGCTCAGGAAATGAAAAAAAATTGTGTCACACAGCAATTTGCTACTCACAGCAATTTGGAAATCTGGATTCTAGCTATAGTACAATGTTTCCTCATTTCAAAAGACAAGAGGCTTTAGAAGAACATGTCAATATTGGTCTGTATAAGAATAGAGAATGTTTCACTGAACTTAAAATCAGTAGTAAGATAGAAATAATAACATAGTAAAGGAAATAAGTCTTCTTCCATATAAAGAACCTGCAGGGGTGTAAGACATCTTGCTCAAACCAGCCAATAGTATTAAGTCTCCACACATCTGACCTGCAAAGCAGTTATATTGGCCAGTTTCCTTTGAGATCCAGTGTAAGAGACATATGTTCAACAGCCTGAAAAAAACCTGAAGGATAAAAAAGGTAGGGCTACTTTCTTCAATCCTTTTTGGAGTAGAAATGTTTAAAAAGCTTCATTAATGTGTACGTGTGTGCATATATATGTCTTAAAGTAGTATTTCCAGAAATAAGATCTGAACACCACTGTGACACATTGCAATTGTCTTTAACTTTCCTTCTTTTTTTCTCATCTTCTTTGGTAGTCTACTGGAAGTTTCTTTTTGCACAGTGTCTGGCTATTGTCTCTACAAAACCTTCCAGCCCCTGGTGTTTCAAACTATGATGGGGGGGAGGGGGGAAGACTTGGGAGGTAATACCACTGTTCTCATCAAACTAGACACACTGTTTTCTGCCACCAAAATACTGGAACACCTACTGGCTAAGTGGGTAGTTCTTGAGTTTTTTGATTGAAAGACTGGATGTGCTGCCTTCAATTACATCTTTGTCACTAGTTCATTAGGTCTAAGATTTTATCTCTTATTAGAACAAAAGTTAAAATAAAAGCTTTTCTTATTCCAAAAAGTACCTCTAAACCACAGATACCTTTGATAAATTCAGTTTTTCTTCTATTTTTTGTAGCTTAATTTCTTCCTTCTGTTTGTCCAGCTCTTCAAGCCACTTCTTCTGTTGCTCGTGCTTTGAAGGTTGTTCCTGTGGCACAGCTTCCTGAAATAAGATAAATGCCAATCTATTACTTGTAGCAACTACTAACATGTATTGAGTACCTAAGTGTGTTTGTATATGTTATGTACAAGCTGTTATGTGGGCAAGGTGATAACCCTTTCTAGGAATGCTGAGTATGCCACAAAAAAGACATTTGCTTTTACTGTAATAACTGACAGCAGATAAAAACCTATCCTGTTTGAAAACAATCAATTTCACTGTAGAGGCAGTCTCTCCTAAGAATGTGTTTATCTGACAGCATTCTCAGAGTGACAGTTGACTTCTGAAAGGCAGGTTAGAGTAAAAGTCAAAAGGCTATGCTTAATATTCTGTAAGCAGAGCTAATGAACAATGCAAATAATTATATAACCATTGAGATTATTCCTCAAAACAGAGCTGGAAAAGATTCATACCTTTTAGTTAATAATCAACATGGAAAGACAGAAACAGGTTGTTCATTATATATTAATTTGTAAAACTACAAATTGGAGCAACAGGTAAGTTCGATATAGGGAGTTGGCAGCACTTCAGAGAGCTTAAACTAATCACTGAGATTTGATTCTACTTCCAGTTAATGCTGGATCCGTACAAAAAAGAAAATCTTGTATGAATTAAAAATTGAACAGTTCTGGAACAGTATAGTGGAAACTGTGCTCTTCAGTGTTTTTACTGATAGCTTTACCTTATCTGGGTTAGCTGTTTCCATTTTCTCTGTATGTGTTTTTTCATTGCCAGATTTTGCCCAGAAACAACCCACCTCTCCTTCCAAAGTTTCTTTCAGCTTCTTCTTCAGTGCTACCTGTTCATCTTCAGGAGGAAGGGTGGGGAGGGAAGTGCACAAAACTTTGGTGAGAAATATGGGCAGGTAGATGCATTTATTAAAATAAATAGTTAAAAAGCCACACCGGCTCTACAAGCTCTACAGTTTTGATTGTAAAAAGGGCTACAAGATGAAGTCACTGAGCTATCAGTTTAAATATGATTTTGCTCTTAAAGAGGATGGCTGCTGAGTCTCTGCTCAGAGATGTGGAGGTAACAGGAATCTCTGAGAAGACTACAAAACAGTGAAGGCTTAAGAATAACTGAGAAGGAGAGGGAAAACTACGAGAAATAATAAAAAAAAATCAATTATCTCAATTTTTATTAATACTAATGATATAAGATTATAGCTGCACTGGATTAATAATATTAAATGCAAGCTACTGACAGTGCAGAATCAAACTGAAACTAGATAGTCTACATCCAAGTTGAAAACAAAACAAAACACTCCTGTATACCAATCATGTAAAGTTTGACAAATTAAGCTTTTTTCATTGTGTTAAACACTCTCAATTTTCTGCAGGTTCCCCTTGGTTAGGGATAAGGCAAGGCTGCAAACTATTTCAAAGTCAAATTGCAACTTGTATTCAGTCACAATGGTAGATAAGGCAACACTTCCCTGAAGAGAAACAAACTCATTTGTTAATGATAATGGCTATCACAGAGTGAAAGAATGTGACCAAATCAGTAGCCAGTAACTCCTACAATATGAAGTATAAACAAATGTACTTGTTTGCAAGAATATTTTGTTCAGAAGCATGCAATGTTACAGATTTTTCTTTACACAGATTTTTTTGAAACTCATAAATGTCAATCTTTCCTAGAGACAAATGAAAGTACATAACTTCCAAATTTGTAGCAATGGCTGATACAAGTAATTCTATAAAAGCATAAGGAATGCAAGGTTTCTTGGCACCTTGAGCATAATAAACTGATAAAATATTATTATATTATAATTACCTAATTCTTTCTTCCATTGTGTCTTTTTAAATTCTAATAAGGCTTTCTTCCCTTCTCTTTCACCCAAGGTAGTAAACATGTCAGGTGGTTTCCATGACTCCTTTCTAGAAGACGATAGAAGAAAAATAATATCAAAAAAGCTTATCTGTTGTTTTTAAATACTAATTTAGAAGTTACCTTTAGATATATTCTTACTGTGATTAAGAATATTAACTATTACTGTAATAAGAAGATTAGCAATATTAATCATTAATGGAGACACTTTTATTGTAGACATTAACACAGATTTACATACATAACTTTCTGTCCTTGTTGCTGATATGACTCTCTTTGCCTTCTTGAGTTAGAATTAGCTTCATCTGGAACAGATGAACCTTCATTGTAGCATTTCTCCAAAAAGCTTGCATTCTCCTCTGATGACTCATTAGTGGCTGTAGTAGAATACAAACACATGTATATGTAAATATATATATATCCACACGTAAGTAAATAAAGCATGTGTGCCTGCTAAATACTTCTCAACATTTACTACTTTAAAAACAATAAACTTGCAAACTTCACATTCCTTAATAGAACTGTTTTTAGCTCTGCTTGTACGTCTAAGGCATGTAAGTTTAAACTTCACAGGGTATTTTTAGAATGCTAGACTTATAATAAATGCTTATACCTGACAAACAGCTCAGACTTTTGTACTTAGTATAATTAATTTCTTTTTTGTAATTACTTAATTTCAATGAGTCTTGTTTGTGGTGACAAAGAGCTGACCTTTCATAGGTCTACAAACAGGTGTAAAGATGTAATACAAGAACATACACAATAGTTCTCACACGTGGCAGTATAAGGACTGCAAAACAAATAACTCAACAGTAATATTACAGCTAGGCAAAAAGATGCATGTATATCTTGGGGCCAGAGGAAAATGTCACTGCTGCTCTTGAGATGTACAGCAATACTTCATACAACCAGAAAGTCCTAACTTTTTGTGTTTTTTTTTTTTTTTTTCAAACTTATAATGGTAATAGTACAGTGCCATTCTACTATGTATCTTTTTCCTCAGTGTAAAATACTTAATTTCAGCACAAAATGTTGGCAGTTGCTTGCTTTCTTACTCTGAGAAGTATTAGAATACTATCAAGCAATTCCTAATTTTTACTGTTAGCAATAACATCTTTGGTTCCTAAACAGTAACAGACAATTTCATATCTATAGTAGCAAACAGTATTTTGTCAGAGACCATTGGAGTAACATCTCTGCAGCATGCAAATAAACTTAAATTATGAATTCAAGGTTAAACTTTCACATTTAGCTCCATTTCCATGAAACAGACTTCAACTATCTCTATGGAAACTGTACTTTTGCAGCAGGATGCATCTTACCCATTTCCTCTGGCTTTTCATTATGAGTCTCAAAGATGCTTCTAGTTCCTTCTTTTACAGTCATCAGAATCTGTTGAAGCTGTTCTTGTGTAAAACACACCAAATTTCCTAAGTCTTTAGCACATACATGTGGATTTTGAGGTCTCTGTTTACTTTTTTTAACATCAAGATTCTCAGGCTTCCTGTTTGTGTTATCTCTTTGAAAAATCAAAGAGTGACCTTTAGCCGTGGCTTCATTTGAGGAAGGTTTAGTTACTTGCATTTTTTCACCTTTTGTCATTGATACGCTTGATTCACTCCTTGGTTTTGCTAAGTTTTCCTGCTTGATACAGGCATTCTGCATTGACCTCAGAATATGTCCAGTATGCCTTATTCTCAATGCCTGTTTAGGGACTCTGGCTTTATTGCCCATCTGTTTAAAAAAAAAAAAAAAAAAAAAAAAGGTAAGATTTCACCAGATACTAAATGGGCTAAGAAAATAAATTCTCATAAGTAACAAAAAAAAAGATTTAAGCAACAGGTGAAAGCGTCACTTTTCCAATCTGTTCCATCAATAGAAACTATGTATCAACTAGTGACATATATTTGAGTGCCAGGAATACCTTAAATGAGGATTTAGCTCCTAAATTTGAATATTTAAAGATGACAGGAAAAATTACTTCATACACCATAACATTTTAAAGAATCCATAAATATTCCTTCATTTTTCTTTGGTATTTCTGATGCATGGCTTCAAACAGGTATATGTCTTCATGAAACAGCCATTACTACTTTGGTCTTGACTCTTCCATTCTGTAATAACAATACCATTTCCAGGCTTCCTGCTATACACCTATCTCACAGGTACAGGCTTGCTCTGGTTCCCCTGCTCACTGCATTCCAGTTCACTAAGACAGGGACAACCTATACAACTACACTGGGACTAAAACACATTTCAGATCATATTTACCAGAATTTCTGTTTGGCAAACTAAAGCATTTTGCAAAGGTAAAAGTAGTCATATAACTTAAAATTCAACCTTGTGTTGATGTTGTTGTTGTTGTTGTTGTTGCTGAACTCTTTTTAAATTCAGATTGGATATAGTTCTATACTGAGAGTGTGGTCAGGCACTGAACAGGCTCCCCAGGGCAGTGGTTACAGCACCACTGCTGGAGTTCAAAAACTGTCTGGACAACGCTCCCAGCCATAGGGTCTAATTTTTAGGTGGCTCAGTGTGGAGCTAGGAGTTGGGCTCAATGATCTCTGTGGGCCCATTTCAACTTGGGATATTGTATGATTCTTTTTTACAGCTATGACAAACCTGAGAAATCCATTTTCATAAACGTAACTGATTATAAACACTGAGACACTTCAAATGTGTTTTCAAATGCCTGTTAACAAACTTAGGAGTATAATGTATGAAGTAATTGAAAAGTAATTTCTTCACTTACCTTCACTGAAAGCCTTGATTTATCTTTTGGGAAATAAACACAAACATGAGAGCAGTATTTAATAGCAACTTCCTCCTGAAAAACAGATCTTAAGAAATTCATGAACTATTATAGTCATCTGATGTTTTGTAAGGTGGGGCGAGTACTTTCCCTGTAACATCTGCCTCTATTATTTTACTCTTTTTTAAAAAAAAAAAAATCAGAATATACACTTCAAAAGTATGCTGGGGAAAAAAATACATCTAGATATATTTCAGTATCTATTTTCAGTTGTCTATAGAACTACTGTACCAGTCTGATCTTCCCCTGCTACTCGTTCTGTTTCTCAGAGAGCCCAGAGATAATGGCGTATTTTTAATTGTTTATTTATTGTGCTTTTTTGGTTTGCTTTCTGTGTCACATTCTTCCAGGACGGTCCATGCATCCAACCCCATACATGATGTTATGTCTCCATCACTTACTGCCAAAAGAAACAACGCTTTCATAATCACACCACCCTTTACTGTTCCCCCTACCGCTGCCCTGAAGTATATATACTCTTCAGTATTTTAAGCCAAATTCTGCACAGAGCTGGTGGTTGCAAAAATATTATGTTTAATATAATACTTAATAATAAAGAATATTATAATATTGATAGAGAGAACGAGATACTCAACACGAAAAATCTTGCACACATGGGTAAGGGTGAGAAAACAGTTGGGATGAACAGTTTAGTGGAACAAATCTGTGAAGATAAGGCTGCTTCAGCTGCACTATGCTATCATTGCTATGACAGTGGTTGTCATACATTCTGCACCGGTAGCTCCTGTATTTTTTTTTGTGTTGGAGAATACTAACCGTTCAGACTGTCTGCAGAACACCCTATTAATAGTCTTCCATTTAGATGAACTTGGGAATATGCTAAATCTCTCCTGGAGAGCCATGCATTAAATTGTGAACTATCTTGCAGTTTCCACAGTAAGAGTGCTTTGGGACTGTTTCCTCTTTAGGTTCATTCACCCAGTTTGAATATTGAAACAATTTAATTTAAGGAAGTGCTGTGTAAAGGTAACTTGTTAATTCCTGGAGAAGACTGTTTCTTTGAGGCTAGTTCAGAGTCCAAGGCAAGGCTTTATCTCAGAGATAGAGACCTCTGAATAGGGTCAGTGAATGTTCCATAAATGATGTGAGCTATGTCTGAGGTATGTGAGATCTGCAGCGCTGCTGTTTCAGAGGTGTTGTGAGGTTTTGTCTCCACTAGATGTATTCCTTGTTGACTCTCATAATGTCTCATTCGACAGCAAAAAGTGGAATGTAATTTGGAGATTGGGCATTAAATGGAGAATTCCTGTACCCTGAATGCCGACAGTTAGAGGAAGTGGTTTTATGCATGTATATATTTGATAAGTGTTTATGTTTGATAAATCAAAAACCTAGATTTTAATAAAATTTAATTATTAACATATGAGATGTTTTTTTTTCTAGTGTGATAGCAACGAGATCTGGCCTAAACAAATAACTTATTGAAAATGATAAACCTCAACTGCCAGATACTAAAACTACTTTAAATTCAGAAGCGTGGTATGATGGAATTCTAAATTAAGCAGAGTTACTAAGCTGCTTTTCCTTGTTAATAAGGTGCTACTAAGTTGCAGGCATTCTCTAGTTATGACAGTCAATATATAACAGTACTTAACATTTTGGGAAGGCAGACAAGCTGTAAACTGTCAAGACAATTTGCCAGCTGTTCACCTGTGGACAGACTACTCAGATGTTCAGTATCAACCTAGACCAGCGGCAAGTTGGTTAAGGGGGTTAAGTAATAGCACTGTACAAATATTCTTCCTAATCTGAATATTTCAATACGGCTGTGGTTCATATTGCTTGGAGGTTAAACTTTAAGAAGCTTTAAAAATTACTTCAGATAAATGACTGAAAAAATACCAGAAGAAGCTAAAATTAGCCTAGGCTTTCCATCCAACACTTCAGTTTCAAGCTTCAGTCCATCTCTGCAAAAGGAGAGAGAGAGAGATCTGAACTATTAAGTAATATGGTAATAGTTAAGATCTTTACATTAAAAACAAAGACAACTATCCTCCATTATTACATGGCATTTACTGTAAGGTCAAGGTGGACTTTCATTCTCCAACTTTATATGTTTGTGAAAAGTTCTTCAATACAAAGAAAACAGGTCACAAAAATGATACATTTTTATTAATGATACTGGAAAGTTTGAATTAGCCCGTTACAAGGTATGTCTCTAGAGTGAAGGTGCCACTGTATATATGCTGTATTCTACAAAAAATACTAACCAATCTATGTGAATTCCTGCACTGTTCATTACAAAGTGTTGTATTCTAAAGTCTTGAATTATGCATCCATGCAAAATAGTACAATTTGTTTTAAGTAGAACAAATGTGACCATAAAGGTTTATAAAAACAAACTAACAAACAAACAAAAACCCCGGGAAGACCTCACTATGAGCACAACGTGCCCAACGCCTTCTCTTCTTCCACGTAATTAAGAAAGTCTGCCTGATTCATTCTCGAGGTGCTCAAAATAAGACTTATGCTCAAGCTGCCTTTCATTGAAAAGCCCAACGCTCGTAGCTTTCTAATGAGCACCGTTCTAATTAACATGGCGAAGGGGCCCGAGGATGCCAGCGGGATGCGGCAGCCCCTCGGGGCTCCTGGCCGGCCGAGGGCCCTAAGGGACCAGGCCAGGCCTGGGCTCCTCCCAGGGCCCTAAAGGACGGGATGGGGCGAGGCTCGGGGCCTCCCGAGGCTGGCCAGCAGCGCCCCAAGCGGGGACGGTCCCCACAGGCGGCCGTGGGGAAAGCCCCGCTCCTTACCCCAGGTTCATGGCGCGGCCGGACCGGGGGTCCTGAGGGGTGCCTGGGGCCGCCTCGGGCGCCCACGCTCTGTGTACAGCCGTTGGCAGCCCTACGCAAGGAGGCGGGAGGCGATAGGTTGCCCGTGGAGCCAATGGGCTCCTCGCACACTTCGGGGGCCGGCGGAGCGTGGGCTTGTGGGGAATGGAGTCCTGCTGACGGGGTGGGGAGGGTTCGGCTTGGCATCTTCCGGGACTGGCGGGAGTGCCCCCTGGGGCGCTGCAGTGATGCCCTGTGAGAGTTGAGGCTGCCCTTTGCAGGGATGGGCGGCTGCCTGAGTATTTTTTTTCAAATATTACTTCCTAGCTCTTCAGAGGCCATTTATTGATTGGTAATGTTAGCGAGTGAGTCTCTGGGACTTTGATTTCGGGCCTAGAGGAAAGGCAGAGATAAGAGAGGCCGACATTTTTCTGTGAAGTCCTGAGAAGCTAGGGATATACAGAATGCTGTGGTGGTAAAAGTGCTGCTGGTCTGGGCTTTCTTGCACCAGTCTCTCTGAGATGCTATCAAGAATAACTATTGAACATTAATTTATCTAGCTGATAATTTTTTTGGATCATCAAGTCCAGGATAGAAAACTGGATAGAAATGAGACAAATGAGACAACAGGCGATGGTTGGACCAGATGATCTTGAAGGTCTTCTCCAACCTTTAAGATTCTATGAAAACCAAAGCAAAGAAATCATGCTTCTGATTAAAGCCCACTGAACAATGCTCCCCCACAGCATTGCAATAGGATTTGTACATCAAGAAGGACAATGCCTGCTTCATTTGGATTGAAAATATTTCAAACAGGCACTGTGTCTGTTTGTGTGCTGTTTAAAGAATAGCAATTTTAGTAGTGCTCCACATAGCGCCTTTAATTTTCTTTTATTTCTAATCATGGCATCATGACCCATAAATACTGCTTTAAGCTGTACTCTTTTAATTAATTCTCTTAATATTTTCATTCTCTTATTTAAAGAACTACGAGTGGTTTGTTTGCCTTTTTTTGGGGGGTGGGGGGGCATCTCTTTTGATATTCACAGTCCCTTCTAATTAATTTAACAGTGTTTATATACCTTATGTTCTGTTTAGCTTTCTCAAAATGCTCAAAATAAGGTGTTAAATAAAACTTAATCTTACTCCTCTTCTTGCACCATCCTATTCCTCCCAAAACCTAATTCACTGAAGTATAGCATCACTGGAGACATGAAATCCTAGCTTTCTGTAGACAACCACCTCTTTGCTAAAGGAGAAAAAGAAGACCAAATTATTGTCTTCTTCCTAGTCAGTTTTGAGATCCACAATCACGCATAAAACATTACATCTGTAATAAGTGTTTTTTCACTTTCATGACATGTATATCCCTGATTTCTTCCCAGCTGTGTGTCACCATGTGGTGAGAAATGTAAGAGAATGTTGTTTTCTGATGAGCAGGGCTGATAGCTGTGCAAACTTTGCTGGTAGCTATCTTGTTTCTCATCTAATTTTTTTCCTCGACCATTCATAGCCAAGTGAAAGAAAGGGAGACTACATTCTAAGTAATTCTTCATGATTTAAAAATTTATTTTTTCATCTACTTACGTGCTTTACACCCGATTTTCCACATTAATGGATTTCTATTCTACATGTAGCATTTTAAATAATACAGCCAAACAGAATTGCCTCCTAATTTCTGTTTGAGACAGCAGGTGGCGTTACAGTTTCAAGCTTCTCAGCAAAAGTTTAACTTTGTCATACAGAAAATCACCTTACAAGGACTCAAAACCACTTTTTTATTATTATTTTCTTTTCTTTTTTCTTTTTTCTTTTTTTTTTTCTGAAATAATAATGAGTTTCACAGTCCTTTAAGATTTTTTAAACATTTTATAATTAAAACAGTGTTTTGGTAGACAAGTGTGAAAACAGATTATTTCAAAAAGCTTGCAGTCCAAAGCTCTAAACATAGTTGATCTATGCTACTATTTGAAGCTGTACCTAAAATTAGTTTCTAAGTTATGTATCTACCAATCTACTTTATAATCAGCTCTTAAACCCACACTCTTGGCAGTAGCATTATGGGGGAAGGTAGTGCTTTCAAAGTAACAGAATAAACTTCTCTAAGTTCTTTATTTAATACTGTTTGTAAATGAATATACATGAACTATTACAAATAATTTGTACAGTATAGTAGATTATAGGAAGAGTATAATACAATATTATTATAGTACTACTATCTTACTATTCAGTTTTGATTGCTGAAGAAAACTGTAAACATCACCTTTTTGTTTAGGTCATGTCAGTTTTGCAGTAAATATACAGAATCAAGAGTTAATCAAATGCTGAACTTCAGCAAAACTGTGGTTTGGTAAAACTACATGTATTCATTTAAATAAAAAAGTGAATCAGGGGAGTTGGAACAAGGTCACCTCTAGCCTTGCCTGAATTCATCCTTCCTTCCCAATTACACTGACAGTAAGCCAAATTATTCCTTATTTTCAGAACTCTCACCTCCATGCATGGGAACATCTGCATTACTTGTATTCATTGAGATTATTGCTACCATTTCTGACACATGGAGAAATCAAAACTTTTGCTATGCTGTATCTGAAGGTCTGGCTAAAAGTTAATAAACTTCAAATTTTTAAACCATTTTCTTGTCCAAATATTATATTTATATATATATTTGCACAAAATTTATGTCTAAGGGCAGCAGAGGCTTGAGGCTGAAAAAAGTAAGGATTGGTTAGTCTAAGTGAAGAAATTTAGTCATTCATTTACTTGCTTAAAAACAAAAATACCATATATTTGATCCTGTTTTAGGGAAAGGAATTTACCAAATGGCCTCTTGACACACCCAAATCATACCCTCAAGAAACATATTTGCATTCTGCCCTTGGGTACACATTTAATTCTGAAATAAATGCGCACCATGAGACAAAAATGGGGTTCCAATTTTTTTCCTCATTATAGAGAACTTGAACACATATATTGTTCTGTAAGACTCAAATGGGAAATAAATAAATAAATAAATAAGTAAAACAGTATGACTGACTTCTGTAATTTTATTTACTGTTTCTTATCTGCAAAATTTCAGGTGAATATTAGAATCCAGCATAATGTGCATGACAGGAGTTGATGTGAGATATCTGAAGAAATTTACAGTGTATGTTTCCTATTACTGCTTGTCCCCAAATATTTAAAGTGTATATGTTTTTAGGAAGGAGAATAGAGGAGATAACACGAGTTCCTATAATGCAAGGACTGTTGGAATGCGTGTGGGAAAAGAGTTACCAGACTCTATTTCATTGCCTGATAAACTAATCATCAGCATTCCCAAGTCCTTGATTTACCATTCAGGAGGTCTGGATGAAAATGCTTTTGGGCTACATGCAACTTTCTGAAGGCTCATGGAACACTACACAAAGCACTTCAATCACTCATTAATTAAACTTTCTAATAGCCCATCTAAACAAGGTAAGAAGATGAGATTTCAGTAGGAGGTAGGTGTTGTCAGAGTCCCATCAGATGTCTGTCTTGATCTCCAGGCACATAAATACCATTAATATCTGGTCTTAAAGGACTTAAGAGAACAAGCCCAATTTATTTATTTATTTATTTTTCAATCACATACTCTTGTAAACCCCACTCAGAATTGTTGTTCTTGCTTTCTAGGTGGATAAATGGATTGGCACAATGATTAAATTCAGCATTGTTAGTGGTAGCTTTTTGAAGCTAGAAATAAAGGATTTTGGCATGGGATTAGGGCTAGTGAATGCAATTACAGTACAAATACTGCTGAGAGAGTTCCCCAAGAATACATTTCCTTGAAGCTTGCATACAAAACATAGCCAGATTTGCATTTGTCATTGTTGCTACATGGGAGAATACTTTTAAAATAGTTGAATTTAAGTACAAGTATTTAAGTATATGCATGGCTTGAATCATTAGTCTGTGTTTCGTTTAACTCCAGGGGGAAGGGATTCTCAAACCTTTTCAGAATAGGAGCTGTAATATTCATACGAAGTTGGTCACGTGGGGCTACAGTGACCAACAGGGATCACTCTCCTTCTTCCTAATACTTGTATGTATTTTCTCTGGTGTATCCAGCCATTGCTAATTCAACAAAGTAAATTTGGAAAGTCTTTAAGGTGTATTTAATTATTCTTAATGACATTCAGCAGCTTGAACTACAGAAAAGCTGTGTGCACATATGAGCAACAAATCCTCATCAAGTACTCTGCAGATTAGTATTGAAACTAAGATCGCTGCTGAAGAACAGCAGCTCTAAAGGTATAAAGATGTTTTACATGCTACTGGACAGGTTCAAATTCATATTTAGTCTTCAGAAGTTAAATAGAAAATACAAACAGTTTTGACCTTGCTTCCACTACACTGTTGGGAACATAAATGCAAATTTTTAGACTTGTTTCCTTATTTGCTTCTTGAAAAAAAAAAAAAAAAAAAAAAAAAAAAAAAAAAAGTAAGTAACTATCAACTTTCTGCAATCAAATGCCAGCATGAGATGGTATTAGTTTTTAGCTAGCATACTTGACAATTAATGAAGTGCATGTAAGAACTGTATGCCAAATAAACTGGCTGCTGAAATCAAACAAAATCTTTCAAGAAAATCAGTTACTTCCTGATGCTGCAATTGGTAGCGGGGCTCCATGTTCTGATTTTAAAATAGTATTCTAAACAGGAGCTAACGTAATGTCCATAAATTAGATATTTGATGTAATCAGCTACTACACACTAACAAGTTTTTGAAACCTTTTTTCAATGTTTATGTGACTAAAAGGGGCCTATGTGTAGTGTGAAAACTCATCACAGAATTGGTACAAAGTGTAGAAATGGAAAATTTCTACAGGTAAGGCAAAAGATTATCAAACATTAAGAATGGATTACAATCACAGTTAAGTACTTGAGTGGCTGCTGATTTTACCAATTTTACTAATATAGTGGGTTTATGTGGCAAGGTTTTGGTAGCAGGGGGCCATTGGGGTGGCTACTGTGAGAAGGATCTAGAAGCTGTCCCGTGTTTGTTAAGGGCCCCACTGCTGACCCGAGCTGAGACAGTAAGTGATGTTGTTTTGTGCCTCTGTGAGAGCATATTTAAGACAGGGAAACAAACAAACAAACAAACAAACTGCTGTGCTACACAGCAGCTGGGAGAGTGAGAGGAGTGAGAAACAGCCTTGCAGGTTGCAAGGTCAGTGAAGAATGAGGGGGAGAGGTGCTCCAGGTGCTGGAGCAGAATTCCCGGCGGCCTGTGGTGAGGACCATGGTGAAGCAGGTTGTCCCCCTGCAGCCCATGGAGTACTGCCGTTCCACGCTGCAGCCTGTGGAGGAGACCACAGGGGAGCAGGTAGACCTGTACCAATGGAGGCTGCAGCCTGTGGAAGACCCCTGCTGGAGCAGATTCCAGGCTGGGCCTGTAGCCTGTGGAGAGGAGACCAAGCAGGAGAAGGTGACCTGGCAGGAGCTGTTGCCTGTGGGGGACCAAGGTTGGAGCAGTTTGCTCCTGAGGGATGGACCCTGTGGTACGGACTCATAGCTGGAGCAGTTCTTGAAGAGCAGCTGCCTGTGGCAAGCCCACATCAGATCAGTTCAGCAAGGACTGCATCCCATGGGAGGGACCCCACAGCACAGGGTACGAGAGTGACTGAGAAGGAGCAGCAGAGAAGAAACACTACCAGCTGACCATAACCCCTATTCTCCCCTTCCACTGCACCACTCGGGGGAAGAAGGTGGAAGAGGGCGGATGGGGGGGAAGGTGCTTCTGTTTTCTTTCCTTTGTTTCTCACTTCTCTAGCTTGTTAGTAATAGGTAATAAATCTTACTATCTCCATATGCTGAGACTGTTTTGCCTGTCATGATAACTACTGTGCAATCTCCCTGTCCTTACCTCAACCCTTGAGCCCTTTTCATCGTATTTTCTCCCCATTCCTCTTTGAGGAGGGGGAGTGAGAGAGTGGTTGTGGTGGAGCTCAGCCGCCCACCTGAGTAAAACCACCACAGTCCTTTTTGGCGCCCAACGTGGGGCTCAAGGAATTTGAGATAAGGATGATAGTTGAGAGAAGTAATGGGCAAAACATGGACTGGAAGATTGTTATGAATGTAATAGCTGTGAAGAATTTAAGAAAGCAGTAACTGTATTTCTTACTAGAAAAGAAGCAAAACCTAAGCATTCCCTATGTAATACACAGTGATTTTCAAAACATAAAAAAGAGTTGAGAGTTGTATTTCTCATATATATATTCCCCATCAGCTGTTAGGGAAGAATAAAGCTTGCATCAAAACCGCAGTATTTTCTAGTAATGACATTAGAATGTTAATTATATAATACTAATATTTAGCATCAAATTTGGATTTTTTCTTATAAATGAAATTACTAATGATCAGCATATTAAGTGACGATGGGCCAGTGTTCCTTTTGAAAGATGTAGCATCTTTTTTTCCTAAAAGTATGTTTTGATATAGTTTATAGTAAAACAGAGTAAAAGCAAAGATTACCACTTAACATTTCATGCTTGCAGGGAAATAATTTCCTGCAAAATGCTTACAAATGAGCCTCTTATTTGTCAAGTCTTGACTGAAATGCATTATGCAGAAATCTGACAACTGCTCAGTACAATTTGCAAGCTGCAGAAAATTCAAAATAGTCTTACATGCCTAGGCAGAAATTCACTTACAGCAGGGAGGTTAGGTAGATTTTTTGTATTGTATCAGCCCATGTTGTGTTTCATTAATATATGGTGAGCATCAAGGGATCAAGGTATTATTCTTTGACAGCTAAGACTTTTTGCTCCAGGTCTAACATATTTGCAGTTAATGAGCTCGATTTTTTTTTTTTTTTTAACTCTCCCTTTGTTGCCTTTCATGCTGTCAAATATTTTATTACTTTTTGTGAAGGAGCCTTGTCTTGGACAGATATAATCTTGATATTGACACATTCATCAACTTCATGCATAGTAACTCACCCAGGTAAACTGAGTAGGTTCTACTACATAGCAGAAGAACTTAATGTAATAAAATTAATCTCATAGCAGATATAAAATTAATATCTGATGTGACAACAGCAGAAAATGTTCTCACAAAAAATTGATCAACAAGTATTTGAACAGACAGAAATGAAACCTAAATTAAAACAGCCAAGACCTTAACAAGAAAAAGCACCAAAAAAAGTGAAATGGTAATGATGTTTATTTGTACTTGCTACTAAATATGAATGATTTTCATAAACTAAGGAAAAGCTGTAGTAAATCAAATACTAATAAAGTAAAGCTATATTGTGTAACAAAAATTAAAAACATCATCTTAAACTCACTGTGAAGTGGCCAAAAGAAACAGTGGAGAAAAAGGGGAGAAAGTAAAATGCTGCACTCGCTATATCAAAAATAGATCAAGTCACTGTCTGAGTTTTCAATGCAAGCGTTTGATTAGGTGCTGTTCAGATACCTTTCTCTCCTCCTTTAGTTTTCTTCTATACACTTTTTTTAAAGTGCAATTTCTCTCAAGACAAAAATGTCCGCAAATTATTAAAAAAAAAAAAAAAAAAAAAAACCACCTATATTGATTATAAATGTTCAACAGAGCTTGGATGAATCATCAAATCATCATGCAGGGGATATACTAGAAAGCACTGAAGCAATCAGATTTAAACCAGCTGCATAAATACAAAAGAAAATGATAGCTTTAGCAAATGAATGCTAGTGGTTGTATTTCCATCACTCTGTGTTATATTGTTTGTCTTATCAGGACAAGATTGAATTTATTCAGAATCTTAACCATTCTGATTTCTAGGTACTATTCAGGGACTTCTTGGAAGAATCTTCTTGGAAGAATCTTCTTGGAAGAATCCCTGAGGGAAAGAAAAAGCATATGTTCATGTTGTAATGGATGATATCTGAAAAGTGAGAGGTACATTCTGAGCTCCTGGGGCTTCTGTCCAATATTTAAAACCAGATCTTCGGGGATTTTAGAATAAACTGAGTTGCAAAGCTTCCTCACTTGGGAAGGAAAGGAAAAGGAAGAGAGTTGTAAGGTGCTTCTTTCTTTACAGGAAATAAACAGAGATCTGTAGTATCAAAAAATAGTAGACGTAATAATAAATACAACAAATCCCAAATAGCAGAAATTAGTTAGAAATCAGCTATGAGTTGATTTTTACTGTAAAATGAAATAGTGGAAGCAGAAACAGGAGAGGAGATGACTATCATTTACCTTGCTTTAAGATAAATATACTCATTTATGTAGGTGGATACCCTATACTTCAATTTATTATTAAGTGTTAGTAAAGGAGACCTTGCCTTTCTTTGTGACATGACTATTTCAGTATGAGAGCAAGATATTTTTTTTATTTTTTTTTATTTTATTTTATTTTATTTTTTTTTTTTTCCCAGAGCTGTTAATGTTTTCTACAGATTTTCCAATTCTTTCTGATTGGACAGAGTGAACGGTAGAAATGTTACATGTGTTAACATAGTCAGTGAGAATATAGTAAATGTAAGTGTTAAAATTTAATGTAGCATGGCTTAGAAAAAATAATTAGATCTTAGAAGTTTAGTAAGATGAACAATCTAGATCATATCATTTCTGTGTGAAAAGGGAAGAGAAGCACATTTCCTGGCCAGAGGCAGATACAAACAAGCAGAATAAACAACATCTCTGCATCCATTTTCAAGATGCTTTTGTATTTCTGCTAATCTGATTAGGAAAAATCTGAGTAGATCAGCAGACTGAATATAAACATATTTGTGCTGAGGGATAAAAGAGTAGGATTTTCTGATTCCCTCATCTGCCCTTTTCCGTCCACAATGCCATTTCCCTAGACATTTCCATAGTCTCTTGTCCTTCCCTTCATCAGTATCTGCTTTCTTCCCAAAACTTCAGTGCATTCTCTTTTCCTTCACCCTTGAGCTGTAACAGTGTTTGGATTCAGGTTTCTGTTCGGGGAAAGGTTAAATTGCTGCAAACTTCACTTTCTGTACTACCTACAGCAAGGAGAACATGAAGTAAAAACTTAAATGGTTAGAAATGGTTAGTACCATTTTCTGTTTAGGCCCATGGATTTTCATTTGGTTGATCATTCATTTCTTTATAGCCATTGATAAAAAAAAAAAAAAAAAAAAAGTCTTTTTCCTTGACATTTTTTGTTGTCCCTGTAACATTTTTGGTTGTTCCTGTAACTGTATGAAGAATTCTATTGGACAACTAGAATTTTATATGCATTTTCCAAAGATATTGTTAATATTACAGGTAATATATGATGGTGAATCTCACTCCCTCAATTCATACAATATCATAAATGCTCCCAAATAGAAAGTTTTATTATAATTTTGACTTCCCACATTCAGAAGCCCACAGTTGTAATTGAGGTTGACAATAAGTGAAACTTCATAGATTTCATTGGATTTCTAAACCTCGCCTTAACAGTTTCATCTTCCAGAAATTCCTAGAATTTCTTTCATATTGTGTGCAGTACCTTGTAAATCTTTGACTGACTGAATGGTGTGTAGAAAAGTTAAAGCAGTAATAGCAGATGCAGTTTTGACTAAAATAATCACAGATAATGATTTGGCTTAAAAACTTTCAATTAAAAAATTTTTCCTCCCTAGAAATTTAACAGTAAAGAGGCTTTTTGAATTGAAAATGTTTTACTTTTATCTTTGTCTTGTTTTTAACCTTTCCAGACCTGGGATATAGCTGAAGCATAAATTTCAGCATTATGGCCAAAGCTTTAACAAACAAGAGAATGATGGGCTATGCTGATGCAATGCATTCTCCCATCTTTGTTCTGAGTCTCTCTTTTTGTTGAGTTTTCTGAGCAAAGCTCTTTAATCATGACTTGGTTGTTTGGGTTGAACTTCATTATATTTCAAAATAATTTTAACAGATCTCAACAAATGCTACTTGCTGCATGCTACCATTTTGCTTTAGAATTTTTGAAGATGTAAATTCACTTGGAAGTAATCCTTACCATCTTTGAAGAGAGTGTTTAATTTAGCAATAATTGTTTTGCAGAACATTAGGAAACCAGCCTGAATCTCTTGAATGAGTTATGATTCAATCCCACTTCATGAGTAAGCTTTGCCAGTTGTTTTGTTTCTACCATGAAAGCTTTATATATATGTGTGTGTGTGTATACATACACCCACCTATTATATATATATGGGATTTTGCTTCTAAGTGTACATACACAAAAACATATGTAAGTATATGTGGTATTTCTTTCCAGTTGGTTCTGAAAGCTTTGTTCTGTTGAATTAGATAAACTTGAATAGAAGCACAATGGGACACTGGCTATTCAGGATATTCCCTTTTTGAACAGCCAAAGGAGCTTTATTAATAAAAGGAGATAAATATGTTGTGTCAGAGCTTTCAGAAATGTTGTTCTATGGTTCAGAGGACAATACGCTTATCTGACTACTACAAGACGAGACTGAACATGTGATGACAAGCATGACAACAAATCATCATGTTGCTTGCTGTGGCTCAAGTCAGTCTAGTCTTCATTCTGCAATGATTTTTCTATAGTACTGCAATGCAAATATACATCTGATAGTGTTATTGTATTATACTCTGGAACAAATGAAATCAGCCAGCAATTATTCTGCCAGTATTTACAAGAAATTGCTCCATACTTGTGTAAATTTTTACAGGTTACCAAAAATTATCAGTTTTTGAAAAGGAGTTTATAATATTTGAATAAATATGCTTTTACAATACAAATAATAACATTTGTGATAAGTAAGAAATATATATTATTAGATCACAGTAGAATGAGCCAAGTTCTGTCACTCTTCTTCACACTAGATAGAAAATAACTTGTTTCTAACAGAATTTCCAGAGCAATGGAAGTTTCTAAGGAGTATTAGTGAAGCTGCAGAAGAAAAGGCTGCAACACCAACATGGTAATGACTGTGTTGGTTCCTAATAGCAATTAAAAATATATTTGCTGAATGCTTGTGTGATTCTTCTCAGTGAGTATATGTGTCAAAAGCCTTTTGACACATTTAGGGATTTAGGGTTTTAAAATACAGAGGTAGATAGATGGTGTGCTACTACTGTACTGCCAGAGATGTCCAGACAGTCTGTAAAACTGTCCAACTGTAAAAATATGGCCAGGAGCTGAAACACATTAATTGCTGTTCCAGAATAATAGGGGTGTAACCTTTTCCCTCTCTACTTGGTTTTGCAGAATAGGGCAGTATTACCACTTGATTGAATTTTTCTTCAAATATGTTAGATTTTGTTCTAACAAGCTTCTCACTTTCACAGCATGTACGTTGCTCTTTTTCCAGTAACAGAAAAATGCAGTGTCATCTCATCTCTATGGCTACATGGCTTTGTGCAACACAACTTCTGGAAAATTGTAAGAGTTTGTTGTTGTTGTTTTGTTTCTTTCATTCTATCAAGGTTAATAAATCTATTTCTTCAATATCAGAGGAAGCAAAATACCAAAACTAATGATATCAGAAAGGCTACATGGGTGTTTATGTTTAATATATAATATTTCATAAATTACTTATCTAACTGGCAACTTGGAAAGGGATTGCTTACCCAGGCTCTTCTATGCATTCATTACCCTTGATAGCTACTATATGGACAGAATTAACACCTATTATCTGTATATACTTTTTCACTTCCATTTCTCCTTTCCTAAAATAGAGAATTATCTACCTTATTCCTCACTGTTGTTTTCTTCTTACATGTTAATGAAATTAATAACTTACAGCAGTAAAGATCTTACTAAATGATCTTTGTATACTTGTGAAGTTTGAGTAAAGTAAATAATGTCACCGTGGAATTAAACTAAATTTTTAAGGCCACTTGAAAGGTTGTAGTGAACATAAAAGGCATACATATTTTAATCTTGGTTTAGTGAATAAAATCATAGAATCATAGGATATCCTGCGTTGGAAGGGACCCATAAGGCTCATCAAGTCCAACTCCTGGAACGGCACAGGTCTACCCAAAATTTTAGACCATGTGACTAAGTGCACAATCCAATTGCTTCTTAAATTCAGACAGGCTCGGTGCCTGGGAAGCCTGTTCCAGTATGCAACCACCCGCTTGGTGAAGAACCTCCTCCTGATGTCCAGCCTAAAATTCCCCTGCCTCAGCTTCCCGCGGGTCCTATCACTGGTGTTTATGGAGAATAGGTCACCCGCCTCTCCACTCCCTCTCGCAAGGAAGTTGTGGACCGTGATGAGGTCTCCCATCAGCTTCCTCTTCTCCAGGCTGAACGGGCCCAGTGACCTCAGCCACTCCTGATATGTTTTCCTCTCCAGGCCCTTCACCATCGTCGTTGCCCTCCTCTGGACACTCTCTAACAGTTTAACATCCTTGTACTGTGGTGCCCAGAACTGCACACAGTACTTGAGGTGAGGCTGCACCAGCGCAGAATAGAGCAGGACAATCACTTCCCTCACCCAAAGAGCAGTGCCGTGCTTGATGCACCCCAGGATATGGTTGGCCCTCCTGGCTGCCAGGGCACCCTTTTGGGTCATATTCAACTTGCAGTCAACCACGACCCCCAGATCCCTCTGTGCGGGGCTGCTCTCCAGTGTCTTGTCGCCCAGTCTGTATGTATAGCCAGGGTTTCCCTGTTGCAGGTGCAGGACCTGGCACTTTTGTTAAACTTCATGCAGTTGGTGATTGCCCAGCTCTACAATATGTCCAGATCTCTCTGCAGGGCCTTTAAGAAAATAAGATGATGTCCATGACTCTCAGAACTGATTGTCTTGGGTAATAAATAAAATCTCAAAAGGAGAAGAATAGGTGCAACTGGAAGGTTTGCTGCCTCAAGGGCAGAAGTTGCCAAGCAATAATTCAGCAACTTGTTTATGAGAGTTCCAAGCTCCAGAAATATTGTGTTTGGTGTTACATAAATTCATCTATTTTTAATTCATAACAAGTATGATATGGATTGTGACAATCAAAGCTTTCTGCTCCCTCCTTCCATCTGTGTTCTACATCCATCTGTCATATTTATCCCTGTTTAGATTGAAAATGTTCTGGATTTGTGGCAGTGTTTGTGTTTACAACACAACCAACCAATAGGCTGAATGTGACAAAAGCTGTGAGACCTACAGATATAATCACTTGCCAACAGAAGCTCAGCTACAGGTAGAAGCTCTGCTACAGGACATTTCTGTTATTGGAGTACCTAAATTCTGACATATGTTTATCATGTTACAGGTAAGGAAAAACACAGTTGCTTTCTACTGTCCTTAGGGCATACCACTTCTGAATAAGAACAGATCAGCCAAATGATGGCTGGAAACAACTGGTGTCTGAGTGAATGAAATGGTAATACTGCCTAAAATACAAAACTCAGGCTAATCAATAAATAGATTTTTTTTTTTTTCTCTCAGATGATGAAACCAAATGCATAATTGTTACTTTACGTACAAGATCTATAGATTTTGCTGAGTCTTTAATTTGTTACAAATAACATGTACAGAAGGAAGAAAAAAGAGGAAATGATTTTAAAACACCTAGTTAACTTTTTTTTAATTCAGTACCATCTTGAATATTATCACAGAGGTCAGGTAAGAACAATGGTTTTACTTTGGATTTTTTACTGAAATTACATAATTGTTTTTTAGATTTAAAAATGTTATTCCACAGTATACTGTTAATTTATCCATTTAACCATATGATAATACTTCCAAATTAGAATTGTTCCTTTTTCCAGAGAAAGCTGCATTTAATATGAACAGTAATTTGGATATATTCTTAACACGAATTATGACTTATGAACAGGTTAGTAGTGAAAATAAATTAGGAAATTTTAAAACAGCTCGGAAGTATTCTTTTGTGTTTGTGGAAAGACTATGATTATGTCGGTAGAGCAGCAGATGGTAACAAGCTTATTACATGAATTTGCACTCTGAAATGGCACTTAAAAAAAAAAAAAAAAGTTGTGGTTTCTAGTATTTCAACTAAAATGAGTGCACCCAGATACTATAGGACATAAGAAGCTTCCTCAAACAACTAAGCCCACGTTTTTCACCATGCTGAAGGAAAGAAGTTCCTTGGCTATGATAAAAGATTCAATGGAAGTCTTACTGCTTTATTCACTGCTATTCGATTCTGTATGGTGGTACAAGTGTTTTATGCAGTCACATGTTGAGCTGGACTGAGAAGTGATCTGACAAAATTTTTCATGAAGAGAAAAATGGAGGGGGAAATAGGGGCTAATTTTCATCGGATCATTTTCTTGATTTTCACCATGTAACCATACAAGTAGCCCTACTGTCATAATGGAGATAATTGTGGTGGAGCACCATATGTGAATTGGTAGGACACTGAGTAGATTGATAACAAGGAATGCTAAACCTGGCATCACTCCTAAAGTAATACATATCAGATTATGCCCTCATTTCTGTCATTGTGACAGAATTATTATTTAGTGTGATAAGATGAATTCTGCCAATGTCCCATAAAGCAGGATTTAAAATATAGACCAGGCAGAACAAATACCAGCTAATTATACTCCTTGGAGAGCAAGACAAGACAGCTTCAAATTTGATCTGCAGCATCACTGCACATTATATGAAAAAGCAGCTCCTCAAAAGGAATAGCTACTTTCCTGCTGATCCTATCATCTGATAACAGAAGAATAGTGTCTGAACATTAGGGAAAAAAAGGGAGTGAGAGTATAACTTAGGAAAAAGGTGAATACTTATCTATTTATTTAGAAATTAATGAAATTATTCCTGTTGAAACACATCACTTTTTAAAAAGAGCTCCACTTATTGAAAAAAAAGAGATCCACTTTTTAAAAATACACATTTTTTGCTTAGTAAATTATGTGTCAATGTACTTCTCAATTCAAAGAAATGTCACGCTAATTTCAGAACATAATCTTCATTCATTTATTTCAAAATTTATATTAATTTTATCATGGCAAAATAAGCAGTCTCCAGCCATGCTATTCATCCAATCTGAATGGCATGGAATTTAATTCCTAATGGGCTGTATGTGAAGCACATCCATCCTCCCTAACAATCTGCATCCTGCACTTTGACTCCACCAAAAGTAACACCTTTCAATAATTTAATGGCTGAGATTCACTTAATTTATATTTTTTATAATAAAAATGTACAACAGTATAAAAAATTGAAATAATGTTTTGGGCAATTTAGAATTTTATGATAGCTTATCTTTAAATTTAGAGCTTAAAAAGGATGTGTCCTATGGGAAAAAGAGAAAAGGAAAGTAGAGAAATTTGGAATTTTAAAGTAACTGAATCACCAGTTTGTTTCTGTAATAACAAATAGCACTGATAGTGCTAGAATAGATACAAACAGTTAATCTTGTTTTTGAGTACAGGAAATGTGCAGCCATGGGGATACTGCTCTGCCTTGAGTTCTACTGTAAGTAGTAAACAGCAATCTCAGGGATAATACCATACCCCAAATTCCATTAAAAGCTGAATGCCAGAGGTGATAGGTATAGGTATCGTCTCTGTACCATTGCTGGAATTGGACTAATGAGGAGTAGTAGTTCATCATTAACTCAGAAGTTTTTACTTGTTCTTCCAGCATCTATTTCATAACCAATACCATAATTCCATTGCAATTCCTTCTACAAATAAAAATTCTAATTATTGCAGTACTTTATCCTTGTCTTTTCCTTACCTCTCTCATAGAATCATATGAATCACAGAATGTTTTGCATTGGAAGGAATCTTAAAGATCATCTATCATCTCTCATTTCTTCCTTACTTTATTTTGTTCTACTTACATGTATGCATCTTAGTTATTTCTATGTCTCTGAAAGTGTCCTGGCTTTCAAGGCGATCTCCAGAAAAGCACCTCTAAGATGCAAGCCAAATAATATGGGTGGATTTTGTGACCAGAGCTTAAATTTCAAATATCAACATGGAGGTCTTCACTATTTTCTGTTCTATAAAAGAACTATTTGATTTTGGAACATCTCAGTTTGAGCTTCAGTAGCATAAGTGATTTGTCTTTTAATAACTTAGTGTAGGAGAACTGCAGTACCCCATCCATCTGCTTTATGATGAACTCTTTGGAGCAGCCAATTTTGTCTTCCAGAACATGGCTATTGCGCATGCTGGGTGCTGACTGGAAATATTATCCTAAGAGAATCACTTCTCAATATTTAAGAAAATTACTCTTCTTTTAAAGGCATTCTTTTATGCTTTTATACTCTTGCTGGCTTCATCGCATCAGGAGGTAACTGACAAATAGCATCATTCAGTTCCATGGCTGCTGTTGCTGCTGCATTGTATTTATCAAACTAATTGGGAGAAGGAAGAAGACTATAAAAAATCAACAACCTGCAGCTTCTTGAGAGGAAAAAACCACCACCAACAAAACAAACAAACAAACAAAAACACCACCTCAAAAAATGTCTAAAGTAAAGAATGTAGCTTAACAACAAAAGGAAAATCTGTACTCTACTGCAATCAGAGTGGTTTATCTGTATAACAAGATAGCAGCAGTGTTTGAAAAGGACCTGAGAGAGATTCATAGCCCTTGGATACCCTGAAGTCCTGCTTTACAAAGAACTCGTAAAAGATCAAATATAGGTAGGAGCCCTGAAAGATAGAATAAAACAAGAATATCTGCCAATGAACATTTTTGCTCACCTTTTGTATTAGTAGGCTTATGGAAAGAAAGTTCAATAACGAGTGTGCTAAACAGTCAAAATTAGAGGTCTTGAAGATCTAGTGTTTTTAGGTGTAAACAACCTGAACTCTCCTTACATTCCTGAGTACCTGCTGTCATGCCAAACTAAATCCTTTTTAAGTCTGATCCTCTTTCTCCTCTTCTATTCCTTATGCTACAGTGGATCACTGCTCTGTAACAAAACCACAAAAGTAAAGAGCCATTTAACTCAACAGTTTGACATCTTTTCAATAATTGCTTTGTTTTCTGTGGAAAATAAAGTTGGGGAGAAGAAACAAACCTTTTCTTTCAATATGTTGCATCCTCCTGTAGCTTACCCCTATCTGGAATTACTATTTAGCATGAATACTTATCTAGGGATTAAGATCAAGTTTATAAATGCTACAGCTTTTCATTTAAAACTAGTTTTGCCAACATTTGGATCTAATGTAACACTGAATTTGAAGTGTTCTTATTTGAGTGTAATTTACGTAACAGTAACACTAAAGGCTGTATGTGTGACCTTCTGAAAGAGAATTTGGAAATGGAGTTGAAAAGCCTTATGTCTGATATACATCATCATCTTCTTTAGCCAAGTGCATTTGGATTAATTAAATAATTGGATTCAATTACAGTATTTCATCATTCCAGTGGTACTGAAAGAAATGTGTATAAAAAAATTGAAAATCTTTATGAAACTCCAAGGATTATAGAAGGTTTAATTTTCTTTGTCTATATAGCCAAATTCTGGTATTAAATTTCACTAAGTGCACAGTGTGTTACCTGAATGCAGCTTACAAAATCCTATCAAAAGGATCAGGTTTTCTACAACTAGAGCCATAAATTCAGAACAGTCAGTATCCTGCTAACCTCAAAACCCTTGTTCTTATTTGAGCATCTAAATGGAAGAACTCCTATAAATGTAGTACATGGTATTCAAAGCAGATTTGCTCTCCTGAAATGTCACTCCGAGTGCAGAGAAGAGAAATGAAAAGAAACAAAATCAAAAAAAAAAAAAAGTACCTCTTGCTAATAACTATTAATACAAAAAAGACTCTTTACCATGCAAAAAAATGGCCACGTTTTTGTTACACAAAAAAGAGCTACAAAGGAATCATCTTAACCTCTGAATCCACAAGTGCTGTCTGAAGAAACAGTTAAGCTTCTGACATGGGAGAAATGATACGGTATCACCAGGTAAGAATTTTCTTTTTTCCAGTGGGTCTGGAAAATAACATTTCAATTCAGATGCATAAAAAGTTAGCTGATTAAATACACTGTTATCTTTCAGTATCATTGAAAGATTGAAATATTTTACCAGCTTTTCTATCTTTCATAATCTAACAGAACTAGAGACATTTCAAAAATGCTGATACACTCAAGCAAGTTACACGGTTCTAAAACTACCACCTCTTTTGTATTTTTATATGACTGTATATATCTTTATGCGTGCTCATTTTAAAGGAGAAGAGAAATTACACAACTTTGGTTTCCAAGAAATTTTAGTCAAAGCCATTTTTAATGCTTTTCAAAAAAAAAAAAAAAAAAAAAAAAAAAAAAAAAAAAGAAAAGAGAGAGAGGGAAAAAACAAAAAGTGACCCCCTAAATATCTGTTAGCTGTAAAATGACCAATGGGGGGATGGCCATAATAAGCATTCTATTATGCTGTGTTAATATCACATATCAAAATTTCCTCAAACAAGCCTCACTAGACCATAGGTTCATTCATCAATAAATTCCACTGAATTTAGTACAGCTACGATAGATCATTTTCTGTTTGGCTTACTAATTTCAAAAGCCTTTTCTGTCTATTCATATCTACTTATTGCTAGTGTTTGAGTCTTTTTGGATAAAGTAGTCATGATAAATTATATAAATTTAGGAAAAAATAAGTATCTAGAATGAAGCACTTACTTTGTTTTATAGTTCTTTGCTTGCAAAAACATAGTGACACTGTTTTGAATTTTAGATACCAAGTATTTATGTTGCAAATATCATAAACTATTATAAATTAAATAATTGTCAACATTCCAGAATGATTTGTTTTCTGTGCATTCCTATCTTTTTCCCTCTTTACATACATCAAAGTAGGTTTGCTCAGATTCCTTTATTTTGAAATTAACCACTCCATCTGTCACGTACAGGCTGTAGAGCTATTTAGGTTCCTAAAACTGCAACTCCATTTAAATACCATAAACATGAATCCCATTAGCAGCATGAAAGAAAACAGGCATATATTTCCAGTGACATAAGGTTTGTGCAGAGAGGCATCCCTTTTCTTCGGCCAATTGCTGTAGCTCTAAAGCATTTCTGCTCATTTTCAGACATACTACTCTCCACAGCTGCCTGGTCAAGGTGTTAAAAAAAGGAAACAGGGAAGAAAAATATATTTTGGAAAATCCAAGGTACATTTAAATAAGGAGCAGGGAAATGTTATTAAAAAGACTGCTGTTTTTGCTACTGCCTCCTGTTTTATCCCAGTATTTCTCTGTTTCCTCCATTTATTTTAAGGATGGTCATATACTGTTGTCATACAAGACTAGTAGCACAGTCTATGCAGGGATCAAGAAGACATGCTCCGTATGGTAGCCTAACTTTTGGCTTATAAAAATCTTTTAAATTGAGCAATATTTCAGTGATTGAGCGGCGATTAATGCATATATCCTTTCCTTTATCGTAGCTGCTGCTGTAACATATGGTTTGCCTGTCTGCTTTTTGCTATACATATTTACTTTCCAATTGCCCTGAAGATTCCTGAATAAATTCAGTACTGCATGGCAAACTACTCCCTTGACCCAACATGAAAAAATCTTGTGATTTATAGTTTATAGTTTTATATCCTGAAGGATAAAGAAATTGTTTTAATACAATGGAATTAAGCTTTGTTTTTGAGGTTTTCTGTTTACCTCACTCAGTGGCTAATAAATTTACAGAATTTTTGCAAAGATATTTCTTCATCTAGCTAGTATTTTCATGAGAGAGTTTGTACCTGTACTTCTATTTGTTTCTATCAACCTGTTTTTTCTAGTTCTGAATCTATTCCTCGACATTTCTTTGTGGTTTCAGCATTGAAGATCTTACATCTGTAAGAATACGGTGCTATTCAATGCTGACAGATTGACAGGAACATATATGTGTCTTTCTTCTCAAAACTGGGAGAATGACAGCATAACAGGTGTTTGTAGGTTTCATTTTTTGCTCCCCATGTTTTGCGTTTTCTGCCATTTTTCAGCAGCTTCCGATAAGTTTTCTTCCTAAGAGTAAGTCTAAATAAAAAGAAGAAAAATAATATGGAAATTAAAGTTACTATGGTGTATTTCATACATAATGAGAATTGGTTAGAAGAATTAAAATTAGCGATTTCCACTAAGCTTTGAAGTCTGATTTTTTTTCCTTTTTTCTTGAGCTTTTTAATTGATTCTTCCCAGCAAGGTCAACTAAACAATGAATATGTCCACAAAGTGGGCAATGGAGATTAGGCATGTAGAGATTATTTTCCCCTCTGAACAATAATTTATCTAGTGACAACACCACTGACAAAAAAAGATTCCTTGAATTTGCAAGAACCCTCATTGCACAGTCACGCCTCTGATACATTCATGCTCACAAAATGCATGTGCTTAGATTTGCAATGCACTAGAAATAGATGTGCCAGACTGACTACAAGGAATTCCTGTACAGAAGCTGCCATTTTGTACCTGTTTGTAAGGGAATGTTATCTAATGTCAAGTTGACAATTAGAAAATATTTCTCCCTCTTTATCTTAATTTATGAATGCTTGTTGTCTTTTTTTTTTTTTCTTTTCAAACACAAATTGTGATTTTAATCTTTGTTAGCACTATGCTAACATGCACTGTAACTACATAAAAGGAGTTGCACTGAGCACTTAACCAAAGCAATACCATAGCACAGCTAGCTGGGCATTGGTTTACTTGAGTCTGTATGTAACCTAAGAAAGGCAGCGATTCTCTCCAGGCTGTGTTGTTGTGCGATCTTTATATTGGCATGTATGACAATAAACAGCTTTTTAAAACATCTCTATAATATTCTGTAATAATATGTAAACAAAGCATATCATGTTTTGTCACTTCAATATATAGCTTAGTAGAGAAATAAAAAAGTAATAATAAATTCAATTTAATGTAGACCTTCTTTATTGTTATATATACCAATTCTTCCATTGCAGAATTCACAAAATTGCTCTCAGTCAGAAAGACCAACAAACTAAATAAGTGGAATGGGATGTAAAAGTGAGATTGGAGCAATTAAGAAACCAGAAACTATTAGGGGAGGAATGCAAAACCACAGAAAACCGAGTAAATCCCTGGATCTAAATGCTTCCTTTAAACTAAGGAGATGCTTAATCTGAAATCATCAATATTAGTGTGTCTTTTTTTTTTTTTTTTTTTTTTTTTTTTTTTTTTAAAGCATGCTTCAAGTCCTAAGGAGGATTTATTAATTAGAAGCTTCTGAAGAAAGAGGAAAAGAATGCTTTTAGAATAAACTAGATTTCACTTACAGTTACACTAATAAATTAAACGGGCTCAGGAAGTACTTCTTGGCACTGGATCTTCCTTGTCTGTACTGTTAAACTGTAAAAACAGCACCTATCATGTTTTGGACATGCCCGTTCTCTCAGTTCTCAGGCATGTTTTGGAAGTTGGCACAGGTTAGAGTGTGTTCCCAATAGGCAATCTACATGGCAGTGCCCTATTTTGGGGAGCTAAGATAGTCTATCAACATGAATCCAAACCATTCTAAGACATTTACTCTGCCAGAGAGTGTCTCTAGATAAATTTAATTAAATGTTCTAGCACACATGTAGCTTACAGGGCTGGTTGTAAATTGTTTAAATGAGAAATAATAAATGAGAAAAAGACCATTATCTTTTTAGTTGAAGAATTTGTAGGATAAGTGTACATAATCACCTGAAATTAGATCCTCAAATAGTGGCCATATTTTAACCAAATGTGGGAGAAGTCCTGATACTTCATAAAGTCAGGGTAATAGATGATGGTCATAGAAATACAGATAGATATTTAATTATAGCAACACAAATAATACTTTTGATCCTATATTTAACTTCCTTTAATTTTTGAAAGACCAGAAAATAAATGAAATAGTCAGAATGGCATGGACCATTAGCTTTTCTATGTTACAGCACTGACAATAATCTCAATGGCAAAAGTGAAATCCAAAAGGTTACAGGATCCTTTTGTAAGTTATTACTAAAATAGTAAGAAAATTGGACAGTGAAGTTTAGACTTCAATGAAAACTAGAGTTTATCACAACTGTCCAGTTACTGAAATGGAGGACTGATAGAAATCTAACAATCTTGTGTTCTCTAGATGGTATCTTACAGAGTATAACTGTGTGTATTAAAAATAAAGATAAAAATAATTTTTAAAATATTGGGATGGCATAACATATTCCCTAACATGAAACATGAAAGCAGGAAAAGAAAAATGATACTTCAGCTAGAGTCAAGTGTTTTTTTTTTTTGTTGTTTTTTTTTTTTTTTTTTTTTTTTTTTTTTTTT
>CM021742.1:315516-346329 GCA_011075105.1 Heteronetta atricapilla
TTTTTTTTTTTTTTTTTTTTTTTTTTTTTTTTTTTTTTTTTTTTTTTCCTGCAGTGACTCAGGCTTCAGTACCCAGCTCTTTAAAACTGGTGAGGATAATCTTGCCATTAAAAGGTTCTCTTATTAAACAACAGTCCTGGTATATCTGCTGATAAAAGATGGTGTGCTGGGGGTAAACAGTCCTACAGTTCTGATTTTGTTTAGTACCTCCCAACTTCACTGTAGTGGTCAAGATCATATGTAGGGAAGAAGATCAATTGACTTCAGATAAGTGTGCTGATGCTTGTAAGTAAAATATCTAGGTTTATTTTTCAGGAATAAAGCAGACTTAAAACCTTGCTGAAAAATCAGTTGGACTTTAGATCTAAATAATCTAAACTGATAAAAAACAAAACAAACAAACAAACAAACAAACAAAAACCTTTGAGATTACCAGTTCTCACAGTTCTCACTTAGCAACAGCTCTAGTATATTCCCTGAGAACACCACATGTACAATAATGTTGTAATACTTTGTTTCATAAAACAGATCCACAGAGGTATATAAGGGCCTCTGTGTCCTGGTTTCAGTTAGGACAGAGTTATTTTTCCTCCTAGTAGCTGGTAGGGTGCTATGTTTTGGATTAGGATGAGAAGAGTGCTGATAACATGCTGATGTTTTAATTGCTGCAGAGCAATGCTTACACTGAACCAAGGACTTTTCAGCTCCTCGCTCTGTCCTGCCAGCAGGCAGGCTGGGGGTGCAGCAAGAGCTGGGAGGGGACAGACACAGGACAGTTGACCCAAACTGGCCAAAGGGGTATTCCATACCATCTGACGTCATGCTGAACAATATATAGGGGTGGCTAGCTGGGGTGGGGGGGCTGGCCCGCTGCTCAGGTTTGGGCTGGGCATCGGTCAGCAGGTGGTGAGCAATTGCATTGCGCATCACTTGTTTGTATATATTATTATTATTATTATTATCTTAATAAACTGTCTTTATCTCAACTCACAGGCTTCACTTTCCCGTTTCTTTCCCCCGTCCCAGAGAGGGAAGGGGGAGGGTGAGCGAACGGCTGTGTGGTGTTTGGCTGCCAGCCAGGTTAAACCACAACAGTCCTTTTTCGCGCCCAACGTGGGGCACGAAGAGTTGAGATAACAACAGATCTGACGAGAGTATGTTAAACTAAAATTGGTATAAGTATTAGAGCTGCTTAATAGTTGCTAATCAGAATGTTGATTGCTTTAATCTCAGGTGTGCTGTGGCTGTATTCCACACTGAATTTTATAGCACGTTACTTTCTGTATGTGATCCCTGTTGTGCTGTTTATCTTTTCCGGGCCCTGGTTTAAGATCATTATGATACTGTGCGGTGTAATAATAGCTTACAAGATGATGAAATATCTGGCCATGACTTTAACTTGGTATTTGTACTCAACACTGTTGTCGACTCTGTACTTTGGAAACTATATCTCGGAAACCATTAACAATTACACCTACTGCCTTTTTTCATCAGGGAGCCAGTCTGTGGAGGGGACAGGGGAATATATTTTTCCCTACTTGTTCACTCTCCCTCACTCCTTCAGCACCCTCTTATCCCCTGAGCTAGTTACGATAACTCTCCAAGATGTTGAATATCCTTGGGATACGCAGACCAGCATGTTGTTGTTGTTATGTCTCTTGAATGTGATTCAGGTTTTGTTTAAGATTAAACAACTACTTAGGCATCTCATCCAGAGATCTGCCTGAGATCTCTGCTAGAGCTCCTGCTCCAGCCCCTGCTCCTGCAGCCGCTCCAGCCCCTGCTCCTGCTGCTGCTCCAGCTCCAGCCCCTGCAGCCGCTCCAGCTCCTGTGGCTGGACCAGAGAAACAAACTGTTGCAGTGCAAGTTGGCCCTGCAGACTGTATTCCAACCCATGTGGCAAACCCTGTGGCTGGGCCAAAGAAATGAACTGTAGCAGTGCAAGTTGGCCCTGCAGAGTGTATTCCAACCCCTGTGGAAGACTCTGTGGTTGAGTCAGAGAAATGACCTGTAGCAGTACAAGTTGCTCCTGTAGACAAGGTGAAAAAATGGTATAGAGACTCATGTCGTTTAGAACGCAGAGAAAACGAGGCTGGGCCATCAGGGGTGCAGGACGATGAAGATAGGGATGTTGAAAAAACAACACTAGTTTCCCGAAGCCTATACCAGTGTGAGCTACGAGATATGCGAAAAGATTTTGGTCACTGCATAGGTGAGCAGCTTGTCACCTGGCTGCTCTGGTGCTGGGATACCGGAGCCAATTATGTGGATATAGACGGCAGGGAAGCCAGTCGGCTGGGATCCCTTGCATTGACAAAGCAATTGGAGAAGGAGTACGATCCTACAGCCTCTGGAGGCATATCCTGTACGCTGTAAGGGAAAGGTATCCCTACAAGGAAGAACTCGTATGTCTGCCAGGCAAGTGGACCGCTATGGAGAAGGGAATCCAGTACCTGAGGGAATTAGCTGTACGGGAGGTGATTTATGCCGACCCAGACAATGGACAAATACCCGTAGATCCAGATGAAGGCAAGTGTACACGACCCATGTGGCGGAAGTTTGTAAGGAGTGCACCATCATCATATGCCAGCTCACTGGCAATAATGGCCTGGAAAGAGGATGACGAACCCTCAGTGGGTGATGTGGTTAAACAACTCTGGCAGTACGAAGAAAGTCTCTCCTCTTCCCTACAGGCCTGCGTCTCGGCTGTGGAGAAACTTTCTGAAAGCATCCACCAACTAAAAGAGAATACTTTGGAGAAACTTTCTGAAGAGGTCAAGCAACTAAAAGAGAATACTTTGGAGAAACTTTCTGAAGAGGTCAAGCAACTAAAAGAGAATACTTTGGAGAAACTTTCTGAAGAGGTCCAGCAACTTAAAGAGTGTACTTTCCTCCACCCCTGTACAAACCAATGTCTCTGCTATTAGGGGTAAGCGCTCATCCATGCAAGGAAGTCGATATGGTGGATACACACCTTGTGCTATCCTGTGGTTTTACCTATGTGACCATGGAGAGGACATGAGAAAATGGGATGGAAAATCCACTGTGACCCTAGAGGCACAAGTACGTGAGTTGCAAAAGAAAACAAGCGGGAAAAAGAGGTTCTCTGAAAAGTTTGCCGCTCCAACTTCCAGCAGGCAGTCCCTTAAACACAGGAATGAAGATTCTGACCAGGATTAGAGGGGCCCTGCCTCCAGCCAGGGGGAGGAAAGGGACAATCGAGTTTATTGGACTGTGTGAATTTGATGGCCTGGCACGTTACACGCACAGAAGTATAAAGCTTTAGTAGACACCGGTGCACAATGTACTCTAATGCCATCAAACTATGAAGGGCCAGAGCCCATCAGTATTCATGGAGTGACAGGGGGATCCCAGCAGTTGACTGTATTAGAAGCTGAAGTGAGTCTAACTGGGAATGAGTGGCAAAAACACTGTATTGTGACTGGCCCAGATGCTCCGTGCATCCTTGGCATAGACTATCTTAGAAGAGGATATTTCAAGGACCCTAAAGGGTTCCGCTGGGCTTTTGGCATAGCTGCCTTAGAGACAGAGGGCATTAAACAGTTGCCTACCTTGCCTGGTCTCTCGGAGGACCCTTTTGTTGTGGGGTTGCTGAGGGTCGAAGAACAACAAGTGCCAATCGCTACTACAACTATGCACTGGTGGCAATATCGCACCAACCGAGACTCCCTGATTCCCATCCATGAGCTAATTTGTCAACTGGAGAGCCAAGGAGTGATCAGTAAGACTCATTCACCTTTTAATAGTCCCATATGTCCAGTGCGAAAATCTAATGGTGAGTGGAGACTAACGGTGGACTATCGTGGCCTGAATGAAGTCACATCCCCACTGAGCGCTGCAGTGCTGGACATGCTAGAACTCCAGTACGAACTGGAATCAAAGGCAGCCAAGTGGTACGCCACAATTGATATCGCTAATGCATTTTTCTCCATCCCTCTAGCAGCAGAGTGCAGGCCACAGTTTGCCTTTACTTGGAGGGGAGTCCAATATACGTGGAATCAGCTGCCCCAGGGGTGGAAACATAGCCCTACCATTTGCCATGGATTGATCCAGTCTGCGCTGGAGCAGGGGGAAGCTCCTGAACACCTGCAGTACATCGATGACATCATTGTGTGGGGTGGCACAGCAGAGGAAGTTTTTGAGAAAGGGAAGAAAATAATCCAAATCCTTCTGAAGGCCGGTTTTGCCATAAAACAAAATAAAGTTAAAGGACCTGCACGAGAGATCCAGTTTTTAGGAATAAAATGGCAAGATGGACGTCGTCAAATCCCAATGGATGCGATCAACAAAATAACAGCTATGTCTCCACCAACTAGCAAAAAGGAAACACAAACTTTCCTAGGTGTCATGGGGTTTTGGAGAATGAACATTCTAAATTACAATCTGATTGTAAACCCACTCTACCAAGTAACCCGTAAGAAGAATGATTTTGAATGGGGCCCTGAGCAACGACAAGCCTTTGAACAAATTAAGCAGGAAATAGTTCATGCAGTAGCCCTGGGGCCAGTCCGAACAGGACCAGATGTAAAGAATGTGCTCTACACCGCAGCCGGGGAGAATGGCCCCACCTGGAGCCTCTGGCAGAACGAACCTGGGGAAACTCAAGGTCGACCCCTAGGGTTTTGGAGTCAGGGATACAGAGGATCTGAGGCCCGCTACACTCCAACCAAAAAGTAGATGTTGGCAGCATATGAAGGAGTTGGATCTGCTTCAGAAGTGGTCAGTACTGAAGCACAGCTCCTCCTGGCACCTCGACTGCCAGTACTGGGCTGGATGTTCAAAGGAAGGGTCCCCTCTACACATCATGCAACCGATGCTACATGGAGCAAGTGGGTTGCACTGATTACCCAGCAGGCTCGAATAGGAAACCCCAGTCGTCCAGGAATCTTGGAAGTGATTATGGACTGGCCAGAAGGCAAATACTTTGGGATGTCATCAGAGGAGGAGGTGATCTGTGCTGAAGAAGCCCCACTGTACAACGAGCTACCAGAAAATGAGAGGAGATATGCCCTGTTCACCGATGGGTCCTGTCGCATTGTGGGAAAGCATCGGAGATGGAAAGCTGCTGTATGGAGTCCTACACGACAAGTTGCAGAAGCTGCTGAGGGAGAAGGTGAATCGAGTCAATTTGCAGAAGTGAAAGCCATCCAGCTGGCTTTAGATATTGCTGAATGAGAAAAGTGGCCAGTTCTCTACCTGTACACTGATTTGTGGATGGTAGCAAATGCCCTGTGGGGGTGGTTACAGCAATAGAAACAGAACAACTGGCAGCGCAGGGGCAAACCCATCTGGGCTGCTGCGTTGTGGCAAGATATTGCTGCCCAGGTTGAGAACCTGGTTGTAAAGGTACGCCACGTAGATGCTCATGTGCCCAAGAATCTGGCTACTGAAGAACATCAAAACAACCAGCAGGTGGATCAGGCTGCTAAGATTGAAGTGGCTCAGGTGGACCTGGACTGGCAACATAAGGGTGAATTATTTATAGCCTGATGGGCCCATGACACCTCAGGCCATCAAGGAAGAGATGCAACATACAGATGGGCTCGTGACCGAGGGGTGGACCTGACCATGGACACTATAGCACAGGTTATTCATGATTGTGAGACATGTGCTGTAATCAAGCAAGCCAAATGGTCAAAGCCTCTCTGGTATGGAGGACGATGGCTAAAATATAAATATGGAGAGGCCTGGCAGATTGATTACATCACACTCCCTCAAACCTGCAACGGCAAGAGCCACGTACTTACAATGGTGAAAGCAACCACCGGATGGCTGGAAACATATCCTGTGCCCCATGCTACTGCCCGAAACACTATCCTGGGCCTTGAAAAACAAGTTCTATGGCGTCATGGCACCCCAGAAAGAATTGAGTCAGACAACGGGACTCATTTCCGAAACAATCTTATAGACACTTGGGCCAAAGAACACGGTATTGAGTGGGTGTATCACATTCCCTATCATGCACCAGCCTCCGGTAAAGTTGAGCAATGGACTGTTAAAGACTACACTTGAAAGCAATGGGTGCTGGGACATTCAGAAATGGGGATACACATTTGGCAAAGGCCACCTGGTTAGTCAATACCAGGGGATCTGCCAACCGAGCTGGACCAGCCCAATCAAACCTGCTACGCACAGTAGAAGGCGATAAAGTTCCTGTAGTGCACTTAATAAACCTGCTGGGTAAAACAGTCTGGGCTACTCCTGCCCCAGGAAAAGGCAAACCCATCTGTGGGATTGTTTTTGCTCAAGGACCTGGATGCACTTAGTGGGTAATGCAAAAGAATGGGGAGGTCTGTTGTGTATCTCAAGGGGATTTAATACTGGGTGAGAATAGCCCATGAGTTGAGTTGTATTATGTTAATTATTATACAATACTGTGTGTCATTACTACTATAGATGAAAATAGTGATTAACTAGAATGTATTGAAAAGAGTGTAACCTGAGCATGACATAAATGGTATGGAATAAGGGGGGGATATATGTCCTGGTTTCAGTTAGGACAGAGTTATTTTTCCTCCTAGTAGCTGGTAGGGTGCTATGTTTTGGATTAGGATGAGAAGAGTGCTGATAACATGCTGATGTTTTAATTGCTGCAGAGCAATGCTTACACTGAACCAAGGACTTTTCAGCTCCTCACTCTGTCCTGCCAGCAGGCAGGCTGGGGGTGCAGCAAGAGCTGGGAGGGGACAGACACAGGACAGCTGACCCAAACTGGCCAAAGGGGTATTCCATACCATCTGACGTCATGCTGAACAATATATAGGGGTGGCTAGCTGGGGTGGGGGGGCCGGCTGCTCGGGGTTGGGCTGGGCATCGGTCAGCGGGTGGTGAGCAATTGCATTGTGCATCACTTGTTTGTACATATTATTATTATTATTATTATCTTAATAAACTGTCTTTATCTCAACCCACAGGCTTCACTTTCCCGTTTCTCTCCCCCGTCCCAGAGAGGGAAGGGGGAGGGTGAGCGAATGGCTGTGTGGTGTTTAGCTGCCGGCCGGGTTAAACCACAACACACTGATAAACTTTTTTCATTTTAAAATATTAAATCTAATTCAGGTGTTTGAAACTAGATTTACTAGGTACCTGTACATACCAGTAAAGATACCACCTGAGTCTGAATTTTTCTAAGAAACATTTTTAGGTCTCTGAAACGTACAGTACAATTGATGTAAAAGCCTATTAATATCCCTATTTTGAGATGCAGCAGCTGAAGGAATTGTCTTAATTGGGTATTTTTACAATAAAATAATTCTACTATTTTTGCTCTTTTGCAACAATGAAATTAACAGCACATGCTGGAGTGGATATATTTCTATACTGAATAGATTAGCAGTGCAATACATAATAAATTGCTTATATTATGCAATTGCCAAAAAGAATATACTTTCCTCGATTGGTTCTCATAATAATATATTGCAATGAATTCCACAATAATTTGTTATGCTTGCTTTCACGTACATCCAAGTAATTCTTCCATCCTCTCTAAAGTGTGTGTCACTGTTAGACAGAAATAAATTATACTACTGATTTAGAAAACCAAGACAGCAGACTTTGATTGGTGATCTGTCATGAGGAAAGTAAAGAAAGAAAATAACAATTGGTGGAAACTGTAAGTCAATTTGGCAGTCTGATCACCACATCAGGGTAAATACAGCATCTGTTCTGTAACCTTCGGTGTAAATAGAAGTGCAGATTTTATGTTTCTTTTCTTCTAGAGATATCAATATACTCCAAGTGAAAGTAGTTTTCTTGCACAGTTCTATTAATTTTCTTCTCTCATGATCTTACCAGTTGGGAAGTAGTTGCATTATGAGGGTAATTTTACAAAAGTAAAAATAAAAATGTGGGGAATCAGCTATTAAAATGAATAAAGAGGACCAACATCCCTCATGACTTATTTTCTTTTCATCAAAATAAATATATCCCTTAGATCCTTTTCAATGAATATTATTTGAAGAGCATATTTTGGTCATATGTTGCAATAACACTGTGATAACAGTACTATGCAGTTATAACTTTAATAGTTTCTCGTGAATACAATAAATAGTTAAATCTTATCAATAGATTATTTTCTCATTTATGTGCTCTGTAATGTGATATAGGATAAGCAGAATTACTGTTTTCACTTCTAGTCTAATGTAGTATTACCTTATGTATTTCTATTTTTTACCATCAAAACACAGGGGCTGACCCTTTGACATCTAGTATTTGTGCTTCAAAAGCTTGCATACTTTTAATCATTTTAATGTCTTTGTGTTGGTTTTACTCCTGCTGTATTTTTTTATGAAAATGTAATTCAGTTTTTCATACATTAATATAAAGTCAGAATTATTTTTCCAATTCTTTTCTAACTTTTAATTTTCAGTTACAGAACGAGAATGTTATATTATGCTCCTAATGTGGCTTTTGTAATATTAAATGAAAGCTGAAAGCAACTTTACCACTAGGGAAGCACAGATGAATACATCAGGGCCAGGTTCAATGGAATAAAGCTGAAATGCATTTTCCTCAATTTTTAAAGCACATGCCTGTTGTTACTTGCTGACAACTATGCAGCAGTAGTGACTGAGCTCCATTTCTGTTTGCATTTCTGTTTTTATAAAATGAAGCACTAAACAGCATACATTTTCACCAAAATATGAAAGGGAGATGTAGCTGCTGCTGAAGTGTTATAAACACAGGTAAGAAGAGAGGAGAGCTGGGAAGGATGAAGAGAGAGGCCCTGGAATGGAAGTCAATCTGTAACATTTATATGTTTTCTAATGTTATTTTGAGTTACTTGTATTTGGAGTAACTAAACAGATAAATTAGAATATTTTTACACTTTCCTGTTTCCCAAATTAGTATAGGCTCAGCATAGGCCAAGGAAAATAGCAAACTTCAAAATCCGTATTTCATATGTGCTTTATTTAAGGCCTAACTTACTCTTCTTTAAATAATTTTAAAAAATCATTAATTTCAGTGGGCTTTCCACATATCCTGATGTAAATAGCACAATGAGCTGTTTTTAAGACAGAAAAACTTTTCAGAAAAAAAAAAGCTAGCCAAAAATGTATCTGAAAGTAGAAACTGTTGAAAAGTATAAACCTTAGGTATAGCATCACATGACATTTATATATAAATATATAAAGTTTAGATATTAAACTTTACAAGAGTGCTTGTCTGTAACAGGTGGCTAAAAAGCATGTCTATTAGTCAGTGCATGAGAACCTGTTATAATAATAATAAAGTGCTCTTTAATTCACAAGATTTAGCTTTTTTCTTTTTATGCTCAATGGCACCCACCTGCCTGTGTTGACTCCAAAGACAACACAGATTTTCCTGTAATTAAATTGAAATGAGAACTTTCATCAGCTGCAAAGAAGTCTGTTTTAAGCGTATACTATTGTTATTACCCCGCTTTTTGGGTCAGGATTCCAGTATTGTCTGGAGTGTAAGGTATTAATATCATGGAAAGGTTGGGATTAAATGTGAAGTTGTTTGCCCATGTTCAGATTACTAATATAACAAATAGAACAGCTGTAAAATTCTGTTCTCCCCTCTTTTACTTGAACTGCACATTTTTCTATCAACTCTCTTCCAATACAGTTTGGCAAAATACATATATATATATATATATGTGATATATATATATATATATGTATATATATATTGCTAAGCTCTTCACCAAGAGGCCTTGTCTGTACTGGGTATATTCTGTTCTTTGGCATTAGTAATACTACCAGTCTCTCAGATGGTCTACTACTCCGAGACGGACTGTGATTAATTCCACTACTATCTTTATTGAATGATAGCCTAATGCATTGCAATATTTTTGTGACGTTATGGTAGCTCTGTGGTATCTTCCCACAATGATTAGTCCTTGGAAAGGGGAATCTTAGGCTACTAGTCTTTTGTTAGAATTATCCTGGCTCTCGCAGGCAATCACAAGGCCCATAGCCTTTGCTAGTTATGAGTCACAAAAAGATAAAGCAGAACGTGATGTTCTTGTCTTTTCATATACAGTGATGGGGTGATATATTGTTTAAAAAACTGTCAGCAGCTGACACTACTTCTAACAAAAGTCCTGTTATCATTACAGGACTGAGACAGAATTGGTATTAGCAATACAGAGACAGCTCTGTAAGATATTCTTATCACACACCAAATCCAAATTAAGCAATTGATTTTGAAAACAGATACTTGTCCTGTGAAGTGGTGCGGTGCAGTACGGTGGCCCATATTTTATAGGGTTTATCAATTTTCTTACAGCTGCAGACTTGCTAACTCTTCAAGAGCACAAAAGAGTACTTCCTGTTTGCTTTTTAAACCAAGTGAAATTATTTGTATACAGAACCATGTCCCTTCTTGTCAAATGTCTCCAGAACTGTTTCTCTCTGTCCATCACTTCTTTCCATGTTTTTGTAACTATTTTAACAGAAATTTCTTCAAGTAAATATGTGGCTTTGAAAAGCAACTGAAGTTTGTATTTTAGTTTGTCCCAGTACTTTGAGCTCACAAAAAATACATGCTTCATATTGTAATAAAATAAATTAAAAAGCTACTATTTTTTTACCGTGATTTGGATTCTAGCATTGATTTGAGCAGTTGCATCTTTGAATAAATATTCATGATGGCAAAGTATTTAAGCTAGTTTTGGATAATGCAAATACAGCAATGAGGTGATTCTTAGTTTGAAATACAATCAGTTGAAATCAACTGCATTTGTCATAGTTTTTAATTGAAATTCCACATAAGCTGTTCTTCTCACTAATGTTCTCATTAATGCGCCTATAGGTCCATATGTAGGCAAGAGGGTAAGATACAGATTACAATAAGACAACCATGGATTTGCAGTGCTCCTTAAAAAGTGTCACAGCAGCAAAGCTAAGAAAAGGCAGATAAAATATAATTGTGATAGTCTGTGTAGAGTAAGATATGAAGCTATATTGGAACTAAGGACTGAGGCTGATCAATCATAATGGTATCAAGAGCAATTAAACCCATAGAAAATACAATATGGAGAAAAAGGAAAAACAGAAGAGGGAAAAAAAAAAAAAGAATTTCTTACAGCAAAAAGACAGCGATAATTTCACAAAGGTTTCCCTCACTCCTCTTAATACAAAACTAAAAATGTCAGGAGTAATTTTAATGCAGTTTGCAGTTTTCTGATGAAAAAAACTTTCAAGTTTCATATAGTATCTAATCTGTGCTTATTTTTTTTTTTTAATGGGTTTTTAACACAAATTATTATGGATGTCTTAATTACTTTCAGACATAAGCCAAAATTCGGATTCAGGTTTTTCATATCTGTCTAGGTATAATGGATTTTAGATACCATGTTCTGAAGCACCTGGCTTTGAGTATTTCCAGCCTTCGGTGAACAAGAAAGCATTCTTTCCTCTGCAGCTTTACGCAGACACCGGTGTATTTTTAGGCTGTTTCACAATGAGTAACACACTTTCAGACATCTACAGGGTGCGGACTGGAACCCAAGGGTGTACAGTGAATGGTCAGGGACAAATCCTCGGAGAAACACATGGGCTTGCCGTACGTGAGCTGCCGCTGGCAGCGCCCCGGCTGCCGGCGGAACTTGCTGCTGCCCCCGGTGGCAGGCTGCTCCGCGAGGCTGAAGCCCCAGCTCCTCGGGAATGCTGGGAATGTTGAGGGCAAACCATGCAGCCAGGCTCGCAGCTGACAGGGAGCCTCGCTGAGGGACAGGAGCGCACAAGCCTTCCCCCGACTGCAGCAGGTTCCCTCTCTTCCTCGCCTCGTAGGTTTTCGGCTTCTCCGGCTCTACTGCTGCCTCCTTCCTCCCAGCAAACGAGATGTCAGCTCAACGTGATGTAAAATCCATGTGAGGATGAAAGACAGATGCAATAATTTGAAAGGTGAGAGGCTTAAACGAGAATATGGCTATCATGCACTGCTGTGAATCTGTTGCGATTACGGAATTTGCTATTTAATGCTTTCTACAACTGTTTGATGGTTGAAACTGGAAATGAAATCACAGAACAGGCTTTTTATATTGCCTTAGAAATACACTGTAATAAATGGGACCAAGTCCACATCTCCTGGTAACAGTGCCTCTCCCTACAGAATCGTCACCCAGAAACCTTTCTTGCAATTTCTCCTTAAAGCAGCCATAAGAGTCTCATTTTCTGTGCCCAGTGTTTAAAAATATTATTATCGTTGTTAAACTCTACTAGAATATGATTGATGAGCTTCAGAAATTCCTTGCTTTATACCTAGAAACCAGATAATGCTTGGTGCTTTAAAAATTGTGTTAGGAAAAAAGATATTTCTGTTCCCTTTTAGTGTCTCATGAAGGGAAACCTGAAATTAGCAGGGTAGTATTTTGTAGTTATATAATTAATGAATACTTATTGGGTTTGCTCATTTAGGATGTTGTGTAATTTTTATTTTTTAAGATCATTTTAGGTAGGACAAGAGCGATGCAAACGATAAAATCCATGCAATCCATTCATCAAGGACTACATACATATCTATATCTTCTATATATCTATATCATCTATATCTTGCTGAGAGCGCTATTTAGTAATATGGCCGGGAAATAATATATATTTTTATTAGTGTGTGATTGATTTCTAGGCAGCTACCTGCTAAGCCCCGTGATGATGGATCGGAATGTACTCCCTTAGCGGCGAACTGATCATTTCCCCGTTGATGGACACTGCAGCCGGCCACTTGCGTTGGCAGACGCAAGCTCGCTGCAAATAAGTATGGCCAATAAGTGCAGCGAAGAGGAGGGAAAAGCCCACTTGTCACGGTTGGTTTGCTGGTTGGCTTTTTAAATCAGGGGTTTCACTTAACTGTTTGTTTGGGATTTGGGTGGGTTTTTTCTCCCCCTCACATCCCCCGTGTGTATACGCAGGGAGATCGCCTCACACCTCGGCCCCTTCAGGCCCTTCTCCCGCTCCCTCCTTCCAAGGGCGGGGAAGGTTCCGTTCCGTGGCTTCTCCGCTGCCTTCCCTGTGGCGACATCGAGGACGGCAAATACCCTCTCCGCCTCGGCCCGGCCCCGCCGGCCTCCTGCCGCCCCGCCCTGAGGGCAGCGGCTGTGCCCGCCCTGTTTCCGCCTCGGGCTGGGGGTTGCCTCCATCCGCTGCCGAGGGGGTGCCCTCTCGGGAGCCCTCCCGCAGCCCGAGGGCAGGGGGACTCCGCTGGGGTCCCATCCTGTCAGGCAGGCAGGGTTGGAGGGAAGGAGCCCAGCCACCTTCCTGGCTGTGACAGCGCAGCGCCCCGCCCGCCCGCCTCTAACGCACCCCCGTGGCGATCTCGCTGCTGGGGTAGAGGCTCCCTCTGTCTACCTCAGTGCGGAACGCCCCTCACTGCCTTGCCAGCCGCCTGCTAGAAGAAGGAGGAAGAGGAGGAGGAGGAGGAGGAGAAGGGCGGGCCTGGCTCTCCCCAGCACCCCGATCGGGGCTGCAGGCATCACCCCTTCCAGAGGGCGGAGGCCGGGCGGTTGCCGCGCGCCTGCTCCCCTCACGCATCCCGCTCCCCTCACGCATCCCGCTCCCCTCACGCATCCCGCTCCCCTCACGCATCCCGCTCCCCTCACGCATCCCGCTCCCTTCAGCGCCCGACCGCTGCGGTCGTTTCGCGGGGCCGGTCAGCTCCCCTCGCGAGCTGGGGTTTTCTTCGCCTGCCCTGGGGAAGAATGAAGGCTTTTGTAGATCCCATCCCGTCACGGTCGCATCCACTTGAGCGGTGCTTGTCCTGATTTCTTAGTTCTCTGTGTCTGAAGGAGAAAAGAGGCTTTTTTAGCATCTATTTTTACACGCGGGGAGCGTGTAATGGTAAGTGCCTACGGTTGTCTTAATGAATACGTGTATGTAGTGAAAGGTTTGTTATTCTTGATGTGAGGAACTTTTAAACCTTGGCTTCCTGTGAAGTGACAGTACTAAGGTGTGTGTCGTCTTTCCAAATCTCTTCAGTGCTTTAGAGAAATCTGTTACTGTTTGTTTAATTTTGAAGACCTATATAAAACACTGTTCAGTGGTGTCAAGGTGAGGTAGCTATTCCTCTTTTAGAAGAAACTGAGGAAAACAGGAGTGACCTTCGGTCCTGTGAGCAAAGGGAACATCATTTCTTCTTCAGAAGGATTAGTGGGAGAAGCTGTGTGCTGCATCTCCAGCAAGAGCCCTCAGAGTGGGGAAGATATTCCAGTTAAGAACTGATGTTTATTTTTTGTACTCATTTAGTACTAAGTCTTCAGATAAACATCACGAGCTGAAACTTTAGTTGCAAGGGGAATGAGGTAATATTTTGCTATCGAGGGAAAGCGAGGCTGCAGGCTGTGCTGCTGTTGTCCTCTCCCAAATGCTTTTTGTTTTTCTGAGGGAGTGGGTGGTAAAAGTACTGACTACAAAAACAGTTGGAATAAATAACTTTGAAGGGTAGTGCTGAGGACAGAAAGGTAGGTTGTGTGTTGGGGAAAGTGTGACAGGTATGGAGGAGACTTGGCTGCAATTACCTTTGAGTAGGTGCTGTTTTAACTGTGCTCAGGTGGTTGGGTAACTGGGCTGGTAGGCTGCCTTCCTGACTGTGGACAATGATACTTTTATTTTCTTTCCTTACTCTAGCATTGAAATCAAGTGCTTTGGTTTTCTAATTGTCTTTGTTTTACTTTTTTTTTTTTTTTTTTTTTTTTTTTTGTGTGTGTGTGTGTAGCATAAAGATGGGTTTATGAATGGGAAGTGTATTTTGTCTTGAAATAAGATGCATTTATTATTTTTTGGTCCCAATAGATAGATGATTCAGCTACTGTAATGTTTTCCCTTCCTTCCAAGAATGAAGGACAAAGTTGGCATGCTGAGGCATCTTTTTTGTCTTTTCCGTTCCTACTGAGTTCCTTGCCTTAGAAATTGTTCCTCCCTTTGGTCTTCCTGAGCATAGGTCTTTTTTTTTATCTTCTGCTGGGTAGTGTTTGAACTCACTGTTAAGTTAACATATTGTCTCAGCTCCATTTGGAGGAGACCCATCTCACCACTTCTCTGTTCTATGGGCTCTTCTTCAGCTCTAACAGCCAAATGCTGGGTCAAATTCTGATGAATAGCACGAGGTATATTTACTCATGCCCATAGTCCCCCCATCTTCTGCATGCTCTGAGGGCTATAGAAAGGCGGCAAGGGAGGTGAACAGCCAATAATCTTAGTAGCAAAGTGAGTTCAATTGAACTCATTCAGCCATTTTAGAATGTGGAACATACCTGATTTTTAGAGAATGACATATTTGGCATGTGTGCTTTTGTAAGAGATTGCTCAGAATGATTTTCTTGCTTTAGGAAGATGGTCCTTGCAGACCTTAGAGGGATGACTAGCACTAAGGAGTGGGTTGTTTCACCCTCCAAGAGGGTGAGGCAACCAGGCAGTGTATGACTTCCAAAGACAATATATGCTCTCCCACCTGTATCTCTTATGGTGTTTACTATATTTTTATCCACTATGATGGATGAAAATATTTTCAGTTAAACATTTTCTGTTTTATTTTCAGTTAAATTTAGTTTGAAAGATACCAGGGGTGTAATATGGAGATGTTTATTCAGATTCACATTGGAAATACTACTATGGTACTGAAATACATTTTATAAAGTGACCGTTTATTTGCGACTTACTCAGGTTTGTGATTGCTTTAAAATATTTTTGCAATATAATTTGTAGATTTTGAGTAGTCTTAGCAATGATGAGGCTTTCTCAACTTATTTTGCAACAGCTATACTAGCTTATTTCATATGAAGTCCAGAAAAAAGGGCAAGAATTACTTTAAAACAAAATGAGGTTATATCTTCTTTTTTAAGGATCATAGTTGATCAAGGGAAAGCTGAGAAATGGAAAAATAAGCTGTAAACATAAGGAATTATCCAAATGAACTGGATTGTGCTTTTTCTTCTGTGTGAAACTGAGGAAAAAATGCAAATGCAGACCAGCAGAAGCACCAATTAAATCTTATTCCAGAACATTTTATTTTTTTGTGTAATTATTTTTATATAAAAATAATAATTTTGAAATAGAGATTTATGATGGTTTGTCACTTCTCATGTGCAAGCTGTGATATATTTTACCCTACCTGCCCCTCCCCCTCCCCCCCCCCCAAAAAAAAAAGTCAACCTTCCTTATTTTCTTGGTGTATGATTGTGGATTATTTGTGCGGGCCAAGAAAGCTTATGAGCATAAATATCCAGTGCTCATTTGTAAAGGAAAATGTAAATGTCTTTCATGAATTAATGTTGGTAGCATAGTATTCAGTTTTGATCTTGCTTTCTTACCTGTTACTCTCAGGGAATTGTAGTAATTTGTTTAGCGATAGCAATTTTAAAATGTTCTGATTTGGAATGTCTTAAATAGCCATCTTTTGTTTGGGAGTAGCTGTAACCATCAGGAAGACCAAACTCCTCTCCTTCCAGTCTGTTGGGTGCTGAGCTCTGGCCAAGAAGAGAACCATAGCAAAGGTGTCTTAGCACTTCCTCTGGATAATGTTCCATTACTGCCATACCACTTTTGGTATGGCAGTAATGGAACATTACCACAGGAACCTGGCATTCCTACATGTTATTAGAAGTGTAGGATTTGAGATGGACAGTTTACATGTTCAGAAAGCTGAATACCACTATGATCTCTTTAATTTACAATAGGAATAATGAGAGATCTGTGGTGTCCGGATTTCTTTTTTGAGAACTGCAGCTGCAAGTCATCTAAGAATTTGAGGTACACTTCAGAATGTCAAGTTGTGTTTGGATGTGAGGGAAACTTTGATAATTTGGATGTTCAGCAAGGCATACATTTTTCTGAGAAGTTTTAGGATCAAGCTTTTAAAAAGGTACATCAACTTGCTAGACTGTCATTAAATTAGCTTAGAAACTCATTTTACAGACTGGCCTTCAGTGGAAATAAAGCTTCAGACAAGTTAACATGGGGCTTCTTTAAAAAGCAAAGGATTTCAAATAAAATCCCGCTTTAAATAAACATTTTTTTAAGCTTCTCCTTGCATGTCATGTGTTAGCATGCATTATCCTATCCTTATAAAGTCACAGTGCAGAAGTAGCGTCTAGCAGCTAAATTCTACATAAATGGGAAATAAATGACTTTGGTAGGGAAAAGTATGAGAAACATCTAGAATTAAATCACTTAAAAATCACAAATTGTTTGAGAACTGCTGCGAGTGGAAACTTCAGAGAAAAATAAAGGATGCAGGTACACATGAAAATGATATGCTGTAGTTACTGGGATAATCGTGGACTTGAGGGAGGAAGTTACTGGAGAAAGCAACGTATACAAACTTGGACTAATGACTGCCTAGCTGGGTGTAATGTGCAATTTATTTCTAAGAATGTGAAAGAAGTATAAGAACAACACTTTCTGCTGTTCCTAAATTTAGTCCAACAGATCACACATTGTACAGATGATTGGTAAAATGTGGGACAATCTCCTACCAAGTAAATAGTTCGGGCCGCATGGAGTGAACGCTGTCTTATTGACCATACTATTCTACCAACTTTGAGAGGCCAAGAGAACACTCCAGTGATTTCATTCCAATTTCTAATGGAGGTTTATTGTGTCTAGACTCACAGCTACACTGTTTGGCATCTGTTTGGCTTGTCTCATGACAAAAATAGCAAATTAAATGAACTTGGAGACTATAGTACCCGAATTTCCAGAAACAGATTCCTGCTTGTCAAGCAAGGGTTGAATCCTGTTGGAGATTGTGTTGCTGCTGCTTCAGTTTTCAGTATCGTTAACTAAGCACTTCTCATGGTCAGTAAAATTAATTTACAGGTAAGCTGCTAAGAAAAATGTTTCATTACATCTGTATGTGCAGTGGCTGAATCCTTCATTTGTTTATAAAATGTTATAGTTTGTATTATTTCTGTGACAATGTGAACTTTTCCTTAACATTTTTTTTTTTTGTAATGCATTCTTTTCCTCAAAATATATTGCTGTTGAAATAGAGTTCTGTTCTTTGAACAACTCAGATTAGCAGACAAATACCATGTCCTTTACCATGTCCTTTTGTTGACCAGTGCCAAGTACTAGTGCAAGAAAATGTTACTTTCAGGGGCTTCTTTAGAAGGAAGGCTCTGCTTTGTAAAGCATGCTGATTTTTGGTGGCTAAATATTTGCAGTCACAGTACCTTGGCTTTCATTTATGTAACTTTTTCACAGGCCTCATTTAAAATCTTCCTAAACAATTTGTTTTTCCTTAAGAAAAACAGTTATGATAGCATCTGTTATGAATGTCAAATGTTCACATCAAAAGCCTGGAATGACTTCTACCTTGCACTTGTCAGTTGGCATGGTTATGCTCAACTGAGGTGGGTTCAGTGCCAGTGCAAAGGTGAAAGATAGGGTCATGCTCTGGAGTTGTTGATAAGCAGAATTGGTTGGTGAACTCCTTTTGGCCTTTTCTGGGAAAAAAAAAAGCGAGCTGCAGAAGTGGAATGTCTTCTAACAGTTTCAGGGTGCTGACTTTATGCTGAATGAAGGGTAACATACTAAATCACCTCTATCACCTGCAGAGCCTGCACTCCTTGGAGGACTTTGATCTGATGTGGCACAGCCACTTTTTTTTTTTTTTTTTTTTTTTTCTTCCCCCTTTTGGCACGATTCTCTTTTTGGCACGATTCTCAAATGCGTGAACCCTCATATCCTAGTGAGGAGAACAGAGGTGACAAGTTCAGCATGTTTTTGAATTCTGTTAACTTCAAAGCAAGCTGGATGTGTATGTATGCTTTTTAATTTATAGTTGAATTGCGTATATATGTTACTACTTTTGAATCCAAGAAATGTAAAATGCTGAGTGCATAATTAGCGTTGTGTGCTAAAGCTTATGTACCTCTCAATATTTAAGAATTGAGTTTTATTTAATCCAATTTTGTTGAAAATGCAGGAAGTTACACATAGCCATAGGAAGCTGATCTTACGGCTATTCATTTGTTTTTCTTTTTAAAAAGGCAATATTGTAGAAAAAAAAAATGTAGCTTTATCCTGTAAACATGTAAGCCTGTTTAATAACATTCAGGTATGTAGCCTTAGTGAATTCAATAGAAAATAATCAATTGTATAGAAGTACCTCTTATTTCTAAGACATGAGTTTGAAATACATCTTAAAATGAAAATTATTACATTATCATAAATGACAGAATATTAATAAACATATATAATATGAAAGTAGACAAACCTGCAAGTCTTATTATAAATTCAGTCAATTTTCTTGTAAATTATTTTTAGGTCTTAATTTGTTTTAGAAATAAAACCTAATTGCTGCCTTTAATGTGTTTAATATATGCATATGTTAACAGATAAATGGCCTTATGTTTCAAAGAGTATTGGTACGAGTGTTGACATATAATGTTGGCTGTTGCATGACCATGCTTAACAAGTTTTTTGGGTATTCTACCATTGTGGCTGTAGTTACTTTGCTTTTTCTTAAATGTGTATTTTGACATTATTAATATTCCTGATCCATCCCAAGTGACTTCCTGTTCCTTTTGTAAGGAATTTGTAAGGAAATACTTAATACCATGATACTGTTCTAGTGGTTCATTCTGTGTCTTTTGTTGTTAATTGCTTATAACCTCTTCTGCTCTCATGTATAGCAAAGGGAAAGATAATAGGCGATGCTTTATGTCTTAGCGTTTATAAAAGCTTTTGGCTTGAAGCAGTATCTTTTATATAAACACATTTGTTAAAAATATTAAGACTTTTTTTTTAAAGTGTAAGTTTAATGAAACTGTTATTTGTGCCACTTTTGAAGATGAAACAGAGACTTTTTATCATCTTATTTCTACAAGCTCTTGGAGCAAGGTCTAGAGCATCACAGCAGCTCTCTCTCCACACTGGTTCTTCCTTCCAAAAGCTTTGTAATGATCCTTAGCCTATCTTCCTTTCTTGTTTGATGACATAAGCTAATGTTGCACACATCTGCAATAATGCTTGTTTTCATAAGTAGGTGTTGTTTATGCTCCCGGTGGGCTCCAGTAGTCCAGAGTATGTGAATGAGAAAAATGAATGCACAAGACTATACAAAAAAATTAGAAGACTTCTGTCAGTATCACAACTTGGTGTCATCAGCATGCCAACAGTTTGAAGAGTTGACTTTGAAATTATACCCTTACCTCTGTCACATTTGATTGAACCCTTGACAAAGAAAAAAATATCCCAAACATTTCAAATTTCCTTGCTCACAAAGCAGAAATGTGGACTAGATAATAAGTTAGCAATATGAAGTTGCAATGTGAATTGACCTACTTGCTGCACTTTGGATGCTCCAAGGCAAATGAGACTTCAGCTGAGAAAAAGGTTGGCTGTTCAAGTAATAATATAAATACACTATTTCTGACTTAAAACTCTTTTTCCCTTACCCTACTATTTTCTTTACTTTTTTTTTAAACGTAATTATAAAAGTGGAAATTTGAGCTGAAATAAGTCTCAAATTGATTCTTTACCTGTGTTAATAATGAAAAATGTTGTATTGCTTTTAAAAAAAACAACAACTTTATCTGCATTTCTCATGTCCTTCTTGAAGTTACAGGTGCTCTGCTAAAGAGGCTTTAAAAATTAGTATTTTGTCCTTAATAAGTATAACTGCTAATGAATTGGTTAAAAGGAAGGGGAAAAAAAGGTGGATTTATTGCCATTCTCTATTTAGAAATAATAGAACAAGACTGTTCTTCTAGTTTTTGTTATAAAACTTTCAGGCTGTCTCAGATTGTTCTTATTTTTAAGCTCTAACTTCTCAATTGAAATAGATAATTAAATCTGTAACAAAGATAATATTTCTGTATAGTCACTCAAGCTGGGTAGACTTTGGCAAATGTAAAGCAAAATTGTGCTGGTCAGTAGGCCTGATTTTTAAGATACTCTGAAAAATGATGTCTTTTTTTATTTTCTTTCCAAAAGACTATTTTAGTTATTTTTTAAGACACCTAACTTTTACGTTAATTAGTAGACACTAAACTAAAAATACTGTTTGTCTGGATAACCAGGTGCCTTAGAATAATCCCACATAAAAGATCTGAGTTCGTAAATGTAGTCTTGCATTGATAAATGAGATTTGTTAGGGAGAAAGAAGTAAGAGTAGAGGTGAAGTAGAAGTAAGAGGCAAGTGACAAACACTTGCAGGAGCCTTTGGAAGGCACAGTGAATATGAGCTAGGATACAGAATCTAGCACAGAAGACACCTGCACACTAAAATGTTAAGAACTCTCTCTGAAAGACAAATGTTTGCTTAACCTTTAGAAGTATCTGTATATCCCGAGAACATGGTGCTAAAAGCTGAGAAGAATCAAACTGTAAAGATGCTTCCAGTGGTCTGGAACATATGTTTTTCTTTTAATAATTGTGATTTTTATTTTTTCCAACAAAAATAGGAGCTTAACAGTAGAAGCTGAAGAGAGAGCAGACAGGTAACAAATCATTGACACTGAAGTCAGGACTGTGCTTTGATAAACTAAATTAAGCATTTTTGCCTTTTATATTCAAAACTTTACTTTTAACAATGTCTTGTTAATTTCAGTGCTTACTATGCTAAAGGATGAGGCCAAACATTCTTTCTTCTTTTGAATAACCATTAAATTAGAATAAACTTGAATAGTGATATATCGTCTTAGCTGGGAGATAACTTGCTGTGCAAACTCTAGGAACTTCCATTGCCAAGAATTGGTGGATATGTATAGCCCTATAGCTTTTATAAGGATACAGTGTGTTCTCTGGCAAACCAATGAAAATTAGCCCTGACATTCTGACATTGCTTGGCTGAAGAAGCCTTTTTTTTTTTTTTTTTTTTTTTTTTTAATACTGTGATCTGTCTTCAGGTCTTTAGTATTTGACACAATTTAAAAAAGTCTTAAAATACTAGAACATTTATTAATAAAGAGCATTTTAGAAACTCTAGGGAGGCGGCGTTTTTGGCACATGCAGGAACACAGGAAAGATTTCTTTGAGTGGAAGCATTGGAGAGAAAATGTTAGGAATTAGTGTTCCAGTGAGGAGGCGGACTAACTTTAAAAGTTACAAAGTAATGCAGATGTGAGTTGAAGTTTAAATATTACTTATATTTAAAGCCCATTTCTAATTAATATTTAGCTTTCAATTTGATTGAAAACAGTTGCAATGTCTCTAACACTGTAATAGAGAGAAGCTGGTGCATTGCAAAGTGTTGTACCTCTAATGAACACTAGCCTTACTTTAAAATAGTGAAACTCCTATGAAAGGGAATTGAAAAGGTATTGTTGACTCTTCACTTAACTATACTCAAGAGTAATATAATTGACAATCCTGCTAATTAATTAATTAATTAATACTGCATTTTGATCAAATATTTCCATTGCTGCAGTTTCCATTTTCTGATTGCATGATGAGTGTTAATTGCTGTTGCTGCACCTGACAACTTTAGATTGCATGACAGTTTTTCCATGTATTTGTGTATTTGGCAGCCATTTCTTTCTTTATGCACTATTTCTTTAGTGTGAAATAGAAACAAAAGCCAGGCAGGTGTGATGAGCTATTGCTGTGATGTAATAAATGCTGAGGCTTTCATTTAGCATCAGTGGGATTTGAGGGACATCACCAACTTGCAAGATCATAACACCTTGTAACTTTGTACACAACTACATAGGCACTAGCTGTGTAATTACCTACAAAAAAAGTAGTGAAATTAAATATATTAAATATAAAACAACTGTAGGAGACTATAGTAAAATTTGCATTTACTTTAGAAATGTGGACTCGGCACTCTAAGGAACCTAAATGAAGATACATGATGTTAAATGCAATATCATCTTTTGTTTTTCAAAGTTCTCAGAATAGCAGACTAATAGGAAGAATTCGTTGGGATTTTTTCTCATGGTTAAAAATGGGGGAAAAAAAAGCTGTTTGATTTGTCTGGTAATGGCAAAATTGCAAAAAAGAAGAAAAAACGTTGCCCTTTTTAATAAAAACCAATGTAGGCTTATAGTAATTCCCATATGTACCAACGTTTTGTTCATTATCTTTTTGTTACTTTATTAAAAGAAAACATGCTGTGCTGCTCAGATTGAATAAAGGAAGCATACTGTATAGGAGCTTTTGGTTCTCCACACATAGTTTGCATCTTGTTGATGTTTGTTTTTTTTTAAGCAGCACAGATGACAAAAAAAAGTAAAGAAACTATTCTTTTTTTTTAAAACAAACAAACAAAAAAAAACAAATACCAGGGTAAATGAAAAAGATATGCCAGAAATATCTCTGGCTCTCAATCTCTACTTTAAATACACCTGCCTATCCTGGCTTTTGTGTACAGTGCTTTTTTCTGTTAAGAGTATGTACATAATTATTTCTTATAAATATATATATGCATACACACGCACATACTCTTTTCCAGGACTTTTGATTTATGGAGCAGATTTTTTTCTGAGAATCTTCTTCTTTAGGTAGTGTCTCAGAGTGTAAGGTAAGGAAGAGGAGTTCTAGTGGAGAATATATCTTCTGCATCATCTCTTAGTTTTTCTATTTTGTTGCTTTCACTTTATATTTTGGGAGCTTTATAGTACTGAATGGTTCTAGACAGTTTGGAAAGCCATTGAGTATATTAAATATCTGATAATTTCTGCACTAGCTGTCTCTGTATATTATCTGGGGAGGATAGCTGTAAGGGAAGGGCTCTCTTAAAGCTTTCATCAGTATTACAAATATTTGAGCTCTTGGCTGAATGTGAGTAGTCCTACAGAGCTATTAAGTATTTGGCAAATATCCAAACTTACAGCTGACCAGGTGTCTCTGGCCAGAGGGGAGACAGAAACTCTAAATTGGGCCTAAGCTTTCTAAGCGTAATTGTCAGGATATTTTAGTCTACATGATCTGCCTTTTGGTGATCCCTTCTGTCCCTTCTTGCCTTTGAGGATGGTGTAAACAGTCCTCATGGGAGATAACATTGATGCAAAGTAAGAAGGTGCCTCCATGTTCAAATACTGGTTATTGGCTCATGATAGGGAAACAAGAACACTGACCTTATGAGATGAATAGCATGCCCCGGTCTAAGCAAAAAAAACACACACAAAAAGCCAACAACCGAAACCAAACCTGATAACAGGAAAAAAAAAAAAAAAACCAACGAAAAAAAACACCCCTCTTTATCCTTCGTTAAAAATACTTGGGTGCTGTTAATACTAGGAAGAATTATTTCTGTACAGTTGTGATGATTTACATATAGTAGTCAGTGTATTTCTTGAGTGCTGTGTGAATATTTGCTCATGTTATGTTTTCTATCATGGGAATATCTCATGAGGAAAGGTTTGCCATGTTTTATCTCCAGTCTCGTATCTAGTTACTGAAAACTTTCCATGCTTCTTGGTGTTTTCCAGCATAGTGTGCTCTGATCATGTTTTTCAATAAAATTGTTACATTTGCTGTGAAATAGCTAGACTGCATGCTGTCTGGCACCTGCCTGTTTGTGAAACCTTTCATGAGAAACTGGTGACAACTGTGTGCACTGTGACTACGTGCAGCAAAGCTCAAAAGCCTTAGCCTGGAATATCTAATCTGAGAATGCTGTGCTATTTAGGCCTAGTATTTTACTGGAGAGACATACAATGTAACAACATATTGTGACTTTTCTGAACTGAATGAAAAAGAAATTTAATTTAATTAAAAAATTATGTTCAGATACCATGAGCTTTTGTCCTGCAAGATCTGTTTTCCATTTTTCAAGTGAACCATCATGATTCACAGAGTTTAGGAAATAAGTAAAATAGCTCCCAATCCATTCTGAGGCTCAATTACAATGCCTCTATGCATTTCTTTTGATTTATTATGAAAAATTGTCACTTTGAACTTGGTGGCACTGATTTGTTTAAACAGCTTCTTGATGAAATTCTTGTCTGGGGAAAGGCTGGTGGGAAAAATCAGTGAAAAATTATTAGGTTCTGTGAAGACGGTATTTTGAGGAAATTATAATTATACAAAATTTAAAAGTAATGCATTGGAGAAGCAAATGAAGAAAAAAGAAATACTTTAGTATTGTATTGGAATTCTGTGTTTTAACTCTATATATTAAAAAAAGATAGTTAAAAGGCAAGTAAAACACAATGTTTTAGTCATAAGCGATGTGGATAATGTTGAACCTGTGTTGTTTTTTCTGTAGAATGCATGTGATGAGATGAGAAAGAAATGTGAAAAATAAGCTGAATTTAGAACAGCCATCACAAAGTATTCTAGCCTGAAACAGACTTCCTTATTTGCTGGGATTTTCAAGGCTGATGAGAGCATAAGGGGTGGGGTAGTGGGCGAGGTTTTTTCCATGAGAACATATGCTTAATTTTCTGAATACTTTCATGTAGTTGTATTCATAGTTGTGTTCTGAAATATTAAAGTCACAATAATAATGGTTATTTTAATTCATACAGGTATACATTAAAAGGTGATTTCTAAAGTAAGAAAATGTTAAGACAGGCAATTTTGTGTCTGCTTTTTTCTAGTCCTATTATATCATATTTTAAAACCCAAAAGAACATTTTCATTCATGGGAAAACACATTCAGTAGGTCTGCTGTCTATCCCAGACCAGATTGAATTAATTTGAGTGACTTTTCCAGAGAAATTTTGAGGGAGATGCAGTCTTCAAGAGTTGTATGGGAGCTCCTTTGTGCTCTGGTATGTGTACTGCAAGACCTGTACCTTATGGGCTCCTCCCAAGAGGAAGGGTTGTCTCTGTAGTTGTGGGTACAGTGTATACATAGGTCTATATAGCTCTCCCATCCTTGCCATTGTGAGGCTGAAATTCCTGTTTCTGCTTGATTCCATTTGTCTTTTTTTTTTTTTTTTTTCACCCCTTGTATTATGGCATAGAAGGGTTTTGCTCTAGTTTAACATCCTTTCCCCTCCCCCCCAGTATTTCAAGGATTACTTGACAGCACTTCTTTACTTTTATTTCTTTATTTATTTTGCCGTAAGTTAAAATGCTGATATAAAAGCAATACAGTTTTCAAGATAGAATCATTTGTCTTTCCTGTCCACCCTGGGCTCAAACAGACTGTTTTTTTCCAGCCAGTCCTGAAGGAAGAGGAGGGTAAAGTGGATCTTTTCTCTTACTCCCTCTTTTCTTCCAGTGAGTAGATAATGATCTCTGCAGCAATTGTTGAGGCCCTGAGGCTGATATTGTCTAATGTCTCCAGTTCCTGATGCACTGAGACACACCATAAATCTTCCTAAAGCCAGGCTTACTGTATAAGCAATAAGGAGTACAGAATGGTGTAGGTGCCTTTCTTCTGTCTTCCACAAAGCAATGGTAGATGGCTTCTCCTGTATCTGAGACTCTTCACAGCCACAAAGGAATGCTCAAGGTTTATCCTTAACTTCGGCTGTATGTACTTCCAGGTGAAGGCCCACTTTTACATGCTTTCCTTTTTCAAAGTTGTTTCCGAGACAGATGGTCTGTACAATCAGATTGTAATAGGCAATGAATTGCAAATGAAATAGATAAATACCTACAGATTATTCCTGAAACTGGCACTTTCAACTTTCTGTTTGTGAGCTATCCTTAGTGGCCAGTGAAAGTTAGTAATGTTTGCATTGGAATAAATTTTAATGGAGCATCCTGGGTGCAGTACAAAGGGTTCAGAGATTCCAAATTATTAATATTGAATGAATACCACTCTCATATTTTTCCAAGCGCCCACAGTGGCATTGTTGACAACATGTCAGTGTAGTGCAGTGCCTTTCACTGGTGAATACTATGGCTCTTGATGCACCTCTTGGGAGAGAGGTGAAAATCCACAGGAATGGCCACTGATGTATTATAGTAATTGTAACAAATTGAAAAGGTGAAATACTTCAGCTGGTTCAGATGCATAATTATAGGTAAAATAAAAAAAATGCTTTAGACTGTGCTGGCTATTAAATGTGATGAAAATGTAGCTCATACAAAGCAATTTTTAGAATTCGTGTAAGCCATGTGGTATGTGTTTGTGTGCAATAACGGGGGGGGAGGTCAGTGGAGAACTCAGTGTGTTTCTTGTTCGCTGACACTCTTAGTGTCTGTAATGTTTCACGCTGAAACTATTGGTGCGTATTTAGTACACTAGAGATTACTTTAAAAAAAAAACAACATTAAAGCTTCCTTCTGCCTGTCTCAACACTTTATGGTGTGTAATTTTTTCTCAGATATTTAGGAAATAATCTATAGATAATGAGGATTCTGTGAGGTTAAAATTACAGGATTTAGTGGAGTCCACCTTTTGCTCTTCCTCCAATTACCTTTGAATTAAATGGTACTAGATCTGATTAATGAGCACCAATTCAATTAATACCATTGATTTTTTTGGGACAGTCAGATTAGTTTTAAAAAAATCAGTAGGCCTACCATATCCTGAAGTCTTATTTGTATATTGATATTTATGCTATATAAAGCTGATAAACTTATTCAAAACTTGGTAAATATGTAATAGTATAGTATTTGATAACAGTAAGAACATCTGGTCCACATTGGTCTGTTTAGTTACATAAGTTGTGAAGATAGTTCTATCTCAGTAATATGCATGGGGGATGGAACTCCTTTTATGAATGAAAACCTAGATTATTGTCATGTAACGCTTACTTGAGAAGCCGATTAACAACAAATGTGAGCAAATCAGTACTTCATTTAACAAATAAAGTGTTGTAATATTGCATTGTATTGTTTAGGAGGAAATAGTCACTCAAATCAGCTTGTATTTTTTAAATTTTTATTCTTAAAATGGTTCTACAGGGTGAAGCTGAGCTGTTAGAATGTTGCTTTCTTCCCCCTTTTTCTTATCCAAAATCTCTTTATTGATCCAAACACAAAATAAAACCCCTGTCTATTTCCTTGTTTTCTTTTCATCTAATGTTGCTAGAGAAAACACAGAGTCACTGAATTCATATTGTTATACTGTCTTCGGAAAATGTAATGCCGTGTTTTGGGTGGTTCTTAATGCCAGCAACAACTATTTTTCTTTCTTTTATGTAATTCCTGTGGTCAGTCACTTAAGTCCATTAACTTACCAACTCATGCATTTTTGGGTCCATGATGTTTCTTGCAGCATAAAGCTTGTTAAACTAAGTCAAAATGTCAAGGTATTTTAACAAGAAAGAAACCAGCATTTTTTTTTCTCTGAATGGAACTAGTTTTAAAATGCATTTTATCCAATCATCCTAAATACAGAATGTGTTATAAATTTTAAAAGTAATAACTCTAGGAGAAATGATATGTGCTCATTACTTTCCTCATTGTAAACTTATTTGTCAAATGGGGGGAGCTTACTTATTTTGTAACATCTTTCTTCCCTTCTAGGTATCTGATTTTGGAAGAATAGTTCTTTTTGCCTACTGGAAGAATGCAGTGAAACTGCCAATATTTCTAGCTGGAATTATAAGTTTAATATTCACCTTTGGTGTTAGTAATTTCTTACTAAATAGTACCTCAAAGTAGAATAAAGATGTATGGAAGTGCAAGAACAATCAGCAACTTAGAAGGAAGTCCCTCCAGGTCTCCTCGTTTGCCAAGATCTCCTCGCCTAGGCCACAGGCGAACAAGTAGCGGAGGAGGAGGAGGAGGAACGGGTAAGACATTATCAATGGAGAACATCCAGTCCCTTAATGCAGCCTATGCAACATCTGGACCAATGTATCTGAGTGACCATGAAGGTGTAGCTTCTACTACTTTCCCAAAAGGCACGATGACTCTTGGAAGGGCTACAAATCGAGCTGTGTATGGCGGTCGAGTAACAGCTATGGGGAGCAGTCCTAATATTGCTTCAGCTGGACTGTCCCACACAGACGTCCTTTCTTATACTGATCAGCATGGAGGACTGACCACATCTTCACACCATCATCACCATCAGGTTCCTTCTATGCTGAGGCAGGTTAGAGATAGTACCATGTTAGACCTGCAGGCTCAGCTGAAGGATCTACAGAGGGAGAATGATCTTCTCAGAAAAGAACTAGATATTAAAGACAGCAAGCTGGGATCCTCCATGAATAGCATCAAAACTTTCTGGAGTCCTGAATTAAAGAAAGAAAGAGTATTGAGAAAGGAAGAAGCAGCCAGAATGTCAGTTCTTAAAGAGCAAATGAGAGTTTCCCATGAAGAAAATCAGGTAAGTAATTCTGTAAGTTTCTCCCTGTTGATTCACGGCTTATAATATTGCATCCTACACTGGAACATATTTGATAATAGTAAGAATTATATGTTCTATCTGCATTGGACTGTTAAACAGTAGAAAAGGACACTAATAAGAACCTGAATGCAGGTTATAGTTTTCTCCATGCAGCATTCTTTCATGTTATAGCTGAAGAGAATGTTTGTTTATCACCAGCTTATTTTATTATTTTTGGGACTTACTGTAGTGTATTTTTTTAGCAACAGTCTAAATATACTCGGCAACCTTTTCTGAAGAGGTGCATGAAGCATTTATACAAAAGTATAAACAAACATCCAGAAGCATATTTTGCATGAACTGTATAGGGATTTTTAGCTGTCTAGCTTTTTTAAGTTAAAAGATGAAGTGATATTAAAGTACTAAATGGAATCTTCTACAATTCTGCATGTTACAGAATGATGTTCCAGTAGTGTTACCAGCAATGCTTCAGAGACCTGTCTTAGAAAAACAGCATCTTGTAAATATGTACTTCAGATACTTCTATTTACAACACAGCAATCTCTTCCCAAAGCTATAAAAAGACTAAAGCTATAATGTCACACTTCATGAGACTATTTTCTTTCACAAAGTAATATGAAACGGTGGCACTGAGTAGATGAAAAAATTATCATATTGCTTTCTCCACGCACTTCTTGGCTGCTGGTCTTACTGAAAACTGCTCCTTTTCAGACCATCTGTTAACTTCCCTCAGACAAAAACACAATCCTGTGTTTCTCTTACTTCCAGATTCCCAATCTAAACTTCTTCACAGGCTGGCAGACAGCAGTAACTGAAAATTTTAATTTACTTCTGAGTTTATTATCATCGTTACTTTTCACCAAACTTTCTGATTCTTAGATATTTAGAGACATGCCCATGGAACTAATGAGCTTGGTCTTGACTGACACCAGTCATACTGACTGGTTCTTGATCAGGAATTCAGTACAGTGAATGTGAATCCTTACTATGTAAGGAAATAACACAAAACTTTTGAGGTCAGCCCAAAAGGCTTTCTAGCCCACTGTGACACTGCTAGCAATGTCTAGAAGTTCATAGGCTAGAGCAAGTGTATGATGAAAACTCCACCGAGTACTCTTTGATCCAGGTACAGTTTGTGTGCCTAACTGTCAGAGGACTTCTTGAATTAAGCCAGTCTGCTTTTGGACCTACATAAAATTCTAGTATCCACAGCCTGTTATGAGAGCAGATCCTATAGCCTCACATGAAAAACCACGTTGAATGTGACACTAGGTTTTGGCTACTTTTACTGACTGCATTTTCCTAGCCCCAGAAGAAACATTGAGTAGCTGACCTCTCTCTGGTGCTCGTCTCCTTGCCACCTCTGGTTTTATAGCAACCCATCATCACACTGCTCACTTGATTCATTTTCACAGAAGAGAATGTTATTCATTTCATTTCATTTGTAATTTCTTTGATATTTCTCTGGATCGTTTTCAGACTACACTTTTTTTTTTTTTTTAGGTGTGGAGACCAAAAGTGCTCATATTTTTTTGTAATACAGGAGAAAAATGGCTTATGCGCTGATGTTAGTGTTTGTCCTGTTATTCTGTATGTCTCTTCCAACACTGTTTTTTCTTGTTTGGGATGGTGTTACATGGTGTTACAGTTTTTTTTTTTTTTTTTTTTTTTTTTTTTTTTTGT